>JAZFNS010003052.1:0-13481 GCA_037127165.1 Alloteropsis angusta | reverse complement strand
GCCCGACGCTCCCCTGCTCTCTCTCGGCGTCGACGGAGGGAGGGAGGAGGAGGAGGAGGGCTGAGCACTGGTGGAGGGGTTGGGCCACGAGACCGCTGGCGCCGGCGCGAGGAGGGACTCCGAGGCCGCCGGCGAGGCGCGAGGCTGTGCGCCCGTAGCTGTGTGGAGCGAAGGAGCAGAGGTCCTCGTCCTCCCCGTTGGCTCCTCGTCCGTGCCTCCCCCTGAAAAAAAAAAGGTGAGCGTGTGAGCAGGCAGCCAGGCTCTGGCCTCGTGATGAGCAGCAGCGGCCACCCTCCCACCAAATCCAGCCAGAGCTGCCTCCCGATTTTTTTTGAAGGGTTAATCCTCTAAAGATTAGATCTGCTCACCAGGCCTTTTCGATATGAAAAGTAAACATCTTTGAACTCGATGTCCCCCTGAATGCCATTAAATTTCCTACCTGATGTGTTTTATGCTTCAGTCTCTGGCTCTCGGTTGATTATATTTAAAATCTTATGGTCTGCCGCCTTCCCACCATACGTGTTTTATGCTTGGTGATGCACCCCGAGAGCTATTGTGATTTAATAGCAAAGTGTAAGCTTTTTGAACTTTCTGAAGATAAAGGTTTTAATAACAACTTAAGTTTATTTGTTGAACTGAACTTGCTGCTAGCTGAATAAACCAAACTTTCACAGTTGTGTACTATTTGGTCGTCAAATTAGTATTTATCCATGTCGAGGCTACAACTATTTTTTGTGTCTTTGGGTGCTTATCAGATAGAGCTGAAGAATATTGATGAAATTTGTGTATAAGTCTAACTGTTTGGAGCTAGAGAGATCAAGAGTGGTTCATTCATAATTTATAGTGTGCTCTTGGAAGCAATTTGTTGTACCTTGGATTGGCTATTACTGAATCATTTTTCACATAGGCAAGAAGAGGAGGAACCTGGTCTACAATGGAAATGAAAATAGAGATTAACCGTTCTTGGAAGAATAATAATAGGGCGATGTTATTATTTTATTAAAAGTCCATCTTTCATTAAGATGGGCATGAGGACCTTGGATAGAGGTACAATCTGATACATGAGCTGATTGTGTTCGACTGAAAACTAAGTTCTTGAATGTTTTACTTTTTCTGGAGATATTAGCAACAAATTCGTAATGAAGCTGCAGGACTTTGTATGCACTTTCTATTTGTATTGGGATCTAAGTGTGATTGCCTGATTCTATTTACATTGACATCTAGGGCACTTTCTATTTGTATTGGGATCCAAGTGTGATTGCCCGATTCTATTTACATTGACATCTAGGTGCGTCAGGAAAACCAATTCTTTTTTAGCATATATTCCTGCTTGCAAAAGAGAAACAAGTACTACACCGTGCAGTTGTAGCTGTAGAGCCACTGATTTCAGAGAGGGGCTTTCAGATATTTCAGAGACTCACTATTCATACTCAACCTGACATGCAATGCTTCACAGGACAAAGGCCAAAAATGGCAATACTGGGCTCCCTGAGCAGGTGTGCATTGGTGATGAAGTGAATGCTGGAAGAGCACAAAACAATGTCAACAAAATATGTTGTGCGATACTCTCCAAAACCTAACTCAGGTGGCATTGTTGCATCCAGGTATGTATTTTTTTTCCTGATTCTGAATCGACAATTCTAACTTTAGGATAAATCTTGCTCCATGTACCATAATCTGAAATGAAATGAGCACTATAAGAAGCAATAATTTCAAAGAAGTCTCACACGAGTTCTTTCCACCAACTCTTCTTATAGGTGCTACAATAAATACACGCTCTTGACCTTTTTCTTTAAATTTGTTCTTTTGTGTGATATATTTTCTCCTTTTTTGTTTAGCATTTATTAATTATTACTTGCGCTATAGGATGTAAGTTTCGACATTTCTTGTTAAAATATTGGTACATTCTAAAGTTTACAAATTAAATAATTTGGATTGCCTTTCCTTAATTGTTCTGGCAGTCAGATAACTTCAAATATCAGTGCTCTTATTATTTGTTGTCTAATCAATTCTTGGTGTACCCTTCAGGTTTATTTTAGTGCGCTCTTGGAGCTGCGAAGGCTACACAATCAACGATATGGACTCTGTCATGGCATTACTGTTTTTAGAAATGGAGTTGGCTCTTATTATTGTGAGACATTCACATATATTTGTTCTTATAATGAACTATGTCTGTCTTCGTTGTTCGTCCACCTTTGTTCGTTCACGTTTGCATATATATGATTTCCCACCCAATCGCTAGGGCGCAAATGTTCTAGTTGTAGGAAAGAAACACAAGGACTGACAGTGCCACGTGGGACTTTTTGTCTATCTCTCTGAACAGAATCTAATAATGTTTGGGGTGGGCACTTGCCACTATGTTCACCCAATGTTTTTACCCTAAGCATATTTTAGTTATGTGAACTCATACAGACGGCTGCCGTAACTCTTGTACGTGCCTTTACCTTGTGATGTGGAACCAAGGCATCCCAAGACACGAGAACTTGCCGTAAAAGAAAGGACACAAGTCGGGGACTGGAACTCTAGTTACCGTATCAACGTGACAATGTACCCTCGCACACTATGCTTAATGACCAGAAGTTGCATGCAACATTTGCTTGTTTAATATATGGTACAAGTACATAAGTATGTTTTCAGTATGAGGCCACCTATTGTTACGTGATCTATTATCTTAATATTTGCCAACAAACGGAGCATACACATTCAGTCTTAAGACCTAGAAATTCTCACGTTAATTGGAGAAAATAATAAAAAAAAAATTACACCACTGCCATTACGTATAATTTAGCCAAAACTACCCCTTAACTATTTAAAAATTACCCACCATTGCCATTACATAAAAATAGCGTACAACGTCCATATATATTTTTAAAAATCATCCACCAATGTCACAAACAAAAGTTATGTTCACTCTTAACACATAGAAATTTCCACGTCAATCGGAAAAAATTACAATTGCCATTACGTAAAAATAGCGTAAAACTACCCATGTAACTATTTAAAAATTATCCATAATTGTCATTACAAAGATAATAGTAGTCTTAACAAAGAAAAATGTTATGATAATTCTTGAATTATTTTGTCAACAATTTGGCATATGGTGTAACAAGAGCACACCGGTAAGAAAAATAAGTTTAGAATAAATAATAAGGATGCAAAAAAAGATATATAGATACTTAAATTCTATATATTAGCCGCGCAAATGCACGAGACATCTCTCTAGTTAGGAAGCAGAAGGAAAACCAGTAGGAAGTAGAAGGAAAATCGTTGTATGGAAGACGGACAGATACAGTTACATGTCAGTGTATTAATTTAAGTGGGAGATGACGTAGATATCTTACATGTAACTATATTGAGTATTAGTGGGAAACTATATATATATATAGGATATCCTGATTGTATCATTAGAATATAGATAGATATAACGGCTTCCGTTTACCCTTAGTCTATGTAAACTCTTTGCAATGGAATTGGAGTATTTGATCTTAGAATTTACGGTGATTGATATTCTTTTAGTAGTATGCAATGTACTCATCTTGAGAATATGAGAGTTTACTCTTTTGGATGTGCTCATACCGTCGTACAGGTACATCACAGTACGGTTTTTGTTTGTGCATGCATGGCTCCATGTTTGCTTTTTTTTTTGTAAAGAATCAACATTTAATAGTAGCTAGTATGCCAAATTAATATAACGGATGGACCAATTGCGACGTAAATAGAATTGGACATGTATCAGCCAGATCGTTTTCTTCTTTACTTTGATGATGAATAGAACGACACTGACCTATCCTTCGTACCCTATGGCCGCATTGTTTTCTTTAGCATGGTGTTTATTTACTATGCCACCTTTACTTTTGATGAGCCAAAAAATATAGGAACAATTTTGTTTTTAAACATGTTTAGCTGGACTTAAATAGCTAAATGGATTGTGTACATTTTTGCCTCCAGAAAATTTAGCTGCCCTGTTTGGATCACTAACAACTAAAATTTAGCTGGCGACGAGTTCCTTGCTGGTTAGGTATATAAATGTGGGTTGATCGTGTGGTTCAATCGAATGGGTTGAGACTTCACCCTTAAGAACTTGGTCCCATATATTGATTATATTGCTGGCCAGGATATGGCTAATTAAAGAAAAATGTGTTGATAATGATATTCTGGAATTATATACTAGTATGTGGATGAGAGCTACTGGACTAATGTACACTTTTTACACATTGGCATTTGGAAAAAACAGTTCTTACAAATGAACCCTTGAGGAAAAAAATCAAAAGATGGAATTGTATTCCATTTGTCAAAACTGTCCTCCAAAACAGGCCAAAACATATACTACTTTGACGATTGAGCTCCCGTGATGGCATGTCCTTTAGCTGAATTACCAAATTACCGGCTGCCCTTGTACTATATACACGGCAAGTCGGCAACCAATAGGCAGCCACGGTCCGATGACCCTCCCCTGTGAGAAAAAGTCGTGCGCAGTCCTCGAACTTGTCCCATGGTGTCATCTATATCTCTGAACTCTTAAAATGTATTTTGCATCTCTAAACTTGTCACAAGATGTCATTCGGGTCTCTAAACTCTAAAGAAGCATTTCACGGCCTCAAACTTACCTTAGTGTGTCATTTGGGTCCTTAAACTCTTAAGATGCATTTTCATATCACTGGAGATCGCCATTAATTAATCGTATTCAGAATGGACGGCTTAATAAACTATTTTTGTTCAAAATATTACCACTAAGACATTTTAGTTCTGAATTAGATGCTTATTAGTCATACTCATCATGAATTAATCAAGATCATTAAAAAATTGACGGTGGATGTTGGAAATATCAATGCTAATCGTGAGAACTTCCTACTAACTAATTATTTTTTGCATATAACTTTATTAAGACAATTTGTTCCCGTTCTCAATAAAAATCAAATGACATTTTAAATAAAATTTGAAGTAGCAAAATAATTTTTGTTTAACTTAAAGTTGCAAAGCAACATTTTATTAAATTAAAATAGCATGCATACTGAGAGTTTAGGGACCTGCATGACACTATGGGACGAGTTTATGAACTTAAGAATGCATGTTGATAGATTAGGGACCTATGTGACATCAATGCATTTTGAGAGTTTAGCGACCCAGATGATATACAGAAACAAGTTCAGGGACCGCTAATGTACTTTACTCCTCCCCCTATATATAACCATGTGTGCTTATAACAAAATCTAGGTAGCTCTGTAGCTTCTGCAGGACTGCAGCTATCGAGGTTGCTAAGCATGGCCATGGTCCGCGAGGAGGTTCCTCCGCCATTGACGCCCGCGGAGAACGAAGAGTTCCTTCGCATGCTTAGGGACGTCAGACAATGGTACAGTACATACGGCGCCGGACACACATCAAAGCTCTCTCGCTTCCTCTCTTCACGGCCATGGGCACATGCTGCACGCAGGGATCCGGAGAAGGTGGAGGTGGTGTTCCACGACGTGAGTGTCGAAGCCGAGGAGCGCGTCGGCCGGCTGGCGCCGCCAACACTGCCAAACACTGTCCTCAACGGCGCCAAGGTAAGAGTAACAGTATGCACGCACGCACTTCGGCACTTGTCAAGGTCAAGAGCCTGACGCTGCTACAAAAATGATTTGACGCCTCACTTTTTTAGGACTGCTGGTAGAGGTGGATATCGAGCCGGTTCGGCTTGGTTCCATACAGCTCGTTACTGTATAAGTTAGCTCGGCTCAGCTTGTTAATGTAGCGAGCAGAAAAGCCAGCTCAGCTCGGTCTAGCTCTCGAGCTAGACCTCCAGCACGCATCCAGCAAGGCAGCAAGCTACGCCACATGAGCTCGAACTTCGCCGGAGCTCACCGTGCCATCCAGACCAGACCTTCACACCGTAAAATCTAAAGCAGGAAGGAGGTATCACCTGGATCTTCGGCGGCGGCGCCCAGCATCGCCCACACGGTGGACACCTCACCGCTAGAGCTCAGGAAGAGACGGGGCGGCGGCGCTGAGCAGAGGCTGGGGCTATGCGTGGAAACGAGTCAAGCCGAGCCTGGCTAGGCTCATGAAAGCTCGGCGCTAAGTAGGCTTGGCTCGGCTCAGCTTGGTCTAAAAAAACGAGCTAATCTTTAGGCTCGGCTCGGCTCGGCTCGTTTACAAGCTCGAGCCAGCTTGAGCCGGCTTGCGAGCCTACATACTAAAAAAGTCTAAGAGAAATGGAGTAACTAGACTATGTGATAAGGTATAAATATTAATATAAAAATATGATACTCAATTCTAAGTACATAAATGATGGGAACAACCTAAATTTGCAAAATAAAAGTAATATAACGTCATTACATCTTCCAGAAGAAGAAAATATCACCTTTAAGTTTTTAATATCTACTCCTACCTGGCAAGTCATAACTCTAAAACTATCAATATGTGTATGTACATCATCTAAAATTAAATAATTTTGATGTAATTTTGAAAATATACTTCAAAATATAATATAAAAAACAATATTTAGAGTCCTAACACCAAGCTTGTTGAGCTCGCGAGCCAGCTCGGGCTCGACTTGGTTCACTTACGAGCCAGGCTCGTTTGGAATTCGAGCCGAGCCGAACCGAGCTAGGCGAGCCTGAGCCGAGCCCCAGCCCGAGCTTTTTGCCACCCTTAGCTGGGGCCGCGGCAACGCTGTCGCACGGGGCTGTTTGCTTGGAACCCTGCCAGGCAGGTGTGCGTCCAGGCAACGATCTCCACCCTAGGCTGAAGAAATCCAATGCTTGGAACCTGGGTCAGGCAGATTTGCCAGGAGCTCAAGCAAACAAGCCCGGAGGGTGAGCAAGACACAGCAGGACTGCAGGAGGCGGACTCGTGAGGGAGGGACTGTGGAGCCGCTGCTCGCGGCGAGGGGCGACCCGCGGGCTCGGCGCTCATGCAACCGAGGCGGCGGCGCGTGATTCGCCTGGGGGCGACCGGAGTGGGAGGGGTTGGGGTGGAGGGGGGAGCCGTGGAGGCAGGTGTTGGGCAGGCCTTTAGGGTTTGGTGGTTTATGGGCCTATTGGGCCATGGTTTGCCATGTTCAAAGCATAGCAATTCAATAGGAACGCATTATATTGTTTAATAATCACTTTAGAAGTTCAAAGAGCTAATCACAGCATTTGGAACATATATGTGCAAACCTAAAAGCCACTTTCTTGTGCAGACTATAGTACATTCTGTCAACATGTGCGCGGCACAAAAAAGAACAATCAAGATAATAAATGAAGTGAGTGGGAGAATAAGGCCATCCAGGTATATTTACATGATCCACCATTAAATTTACATTTTAATATATCTTGGTGTGTTCAAACATTCAAATGGCACAGCAATAAATATTTCTTCACAGGCAAAGTTATATGTGGTTTATCGAAATTTATAGCACTAAGAATATAATGTTTAGAATACTTCGTCATCCTTGTTAATCAGTTGTTCTGTTGACAACAAACTTGGCTGCAGCAGTGAATTCTTTCCTGTTGTTTGTCCAGAATGACACTTGTTCTTGGAGCACCTGGATCAGGAAAGACAACCTTCTTAAGAGCACTGGCAGGAAAGTTAGATTCTTCTTTGAAGGTAAACCGAATTTTGCAGCAACTTCAGTCCAGCAAAATCTGTGTAAATAGGAGAACAAGTAATAGATGCTTACATGTATATTTAGCTTTGATATAAAAATGCTGTGTATTGTAATAGGACAGTGTTATTCTTGATGACAGTTGCAGGGAAAGGTCTTTTACAATGGGAAAACAAATCCTTCTACACCGCACTACCGATGTTCTTATGTCAGCCAACATGATCTCCACCATGCCGAGATGACAGTGAGAGAGATAATTAATTTCTCTTCGAACCTGCTTGGAGCAAGCAATGAGTTTGGTATGATATTATGCTTGATTGTATTACTCTTGGTAAAATTAAATGCATACTTTAAGTTCTAAGATAGATGAGTCATTTGTCAAATGGCATGGCTGCCTTGTGAATAAGGATAAAAAAAATTAAACACATATGAGAGCTGTGTATCTTTGTATTAAGAGAGAACTTGGGGTCCAATTACATATCACATTGCCTCACCTTAGACTAGAATGAGGAATGTAAGGTCCTACACACGCCTATTACCAGAACAAAAACACAAGACCTGTTTCCACCACTCAAAGAAGTCAACATTGTTCACCTGAGGGGTTAGGACAGGAAGCCCCAAACGGCGCATCAGCAAGTGCCGTAACTTTTGGGAGAGCACACACCCCGAGAGTAGATGCTGGATTGTCTCCTCCTCTTGATCACAAAGAGGGCACACTGGATGAGGAAGACCTCGTTTGGCAAGCCTGTCCGCAGTCCAACCCAACTAGAGGTTTAGGGCAGTAAGCCCCTTAGCTCCTGAGACTTGCCATATGTGGAATTCTTCTTTGAAAGCTTGCATTTCCACCTGTATGTTTGGGGACACCCCCTCAAATCCATAAGGTCCTTTTATAGGATAAAAGGTAAACAGAGGCCCAATCCTTCGTACTCATCCTCAAACAATCGATAGATACATCCATACTAATGGAAACTAATTTTGTTATCCAGAGATACTGGGAGATGCAATAAAAGGAAACGTGAATGCTAACAATCCAGTATATCAGGAGCTATTTTCCAAGGTGGTAGTTCGTCATATTGTTATTTAAACTTTAGTTTGGTTATTAGGTTGGACAACATCTAAGATGCCTTTCTTACAGGCGACCAAGCTCGGAACAGGAAGCAACCTTAAAACTAACTATATTATCAAGGTGCCATATTAATACGAATTCAGTGTAACTGTGTTCACTACTTGCATAAATATCTCCATGATCCTTAAAAGTTGACTGGATACAGATTCTTGGCTTGTCTGACTGTGCTGACACTATAGTAGGGGATGCCCTCCGTAGGGGAATTTCTGGTGGCCAAAAAAAGCGAGCAACCATTGGTAAGTAACTAAGTATGATATTCCTTTCAGAAAGAAAGTACTAATATTTCAACAACCATTCAATGTCACTTTTAAATATCATATTCATGAGTTCTGTAAGGCTGGGTTCATTTCTTTTATACACATGTAGTACAAAAGTGCACACTGATTGAAGAACTCATTTGTTTCTGTGATCCCATTATTTACTTTCTGCTACCCTTGTTCAAAAAATCTAGGGGAGATGCTAGTTGGTCAGGCAAAATGTTTCTTTATGGATGACGTATCAACAGGCCTGGACAGCTCTACAACATTTGAGATTATGACATTTCTCCGGCAAATGACCCATCTTATGGATCTTACAATGGTTATTTCTTTGCTGCAACCAGCTCCAGAGACGTTTGAATTATTTGATGACATAGTTCTTCTATGTGAGGGTCGGATTATTTATCATGGTCCTAGGCACAATGTTATCAGTTTTTTTGACTCCATTGGCTTTACATGTCCTAGCAGGAAAAATGTAGCTGACTTCCTCCAAGAGGTGAGCCATTATAAACTAAAATTAAACATCACATAATTTAATATTCTTTAAACCTAACCTCTCCAAAATTGTTCTGATTTATGTAAACAAGTAATAAAGTTACTGAGTAGAAAGTTAAAATGTCAGGAAATATGAAATGGGAATCATTTTTGGAATATTGATCCCTATACTCATTAAGATTTTAAGTAAATCTTCCCAGATATTTAGTGGAGGGACTTATGTCAATATAATTGTAAGATGTTTGCAAATAGATCCTTGTAGGAAAGTTCGGATAAAAAAAGGTATTTCGTTTGTTCCCTAATTAAGAAATAAAAGTGACTTGAAAAGTAGATGACGTTATATTTTATATAAGAGATGAAAGAATTTACGTGACTTAGATTTACATCAAATCGAGATCTGACAATATGGCCCCTATGCTATGCCGATATGTAAGGAGACGTTACAATGCATGGTTGCTTATTGAGGAATCTTCCGAACATTCTCCTTGTCCAATTGGACTTGATTTTGAACTCCTAGTGCATATCCTTTAACCGGTACAATGACCATCTAATTTCAATAAAGTTAATGGTCAGATAAAGTGTATCGATATCCCATATGTTTCCAACATAACCTTGTTTTACTTCACCAGTACTTGTTACTAGGTTTTCTGTGGGAAAACCTTTTCTATGGATCGGATGACATTTGCATCTAGTCAATCCACCTTCAACTTTTGTATCTTGAAACATAACTAACGAAAGGTCACTCAATGCAAGGATCAGCCAATTGAAAAGTGATAAAAGTAAAACGTGTATATATGAACTACTGTGGTGCAAGTTCTGTGTGAAAACTATTGTCATTCCATGAAATTCTTTCAAAACGTTGACCAAGTAATAGCACATTAAGCTATCAAAAGTGTTGTATATAGGATCATCTATTGTATATTAATTAAGTAATCGTCACAATGAAAGATTGATTCATTGCGTTGGATAGGTAATGTCAAAAATGGATCAGCAGCAGTATTGGGCAGATGTTGAAAGAGAGTATCAATATCACTCCACTGAAAGTTTTGAAAAGTTGTTCAGATCCTACAATCTCCCTCAACTACTGGAAGGCAAACAGTGCCAAAATTATGACAAACAAGATAACAAGGCATCTGAAGCCGCTGAAAGCAAAATCATTTCAAAATGGAATATATTTAAAGCTTGTTTCTTGAGGGAAGTACTCCTAGTAAAAAGAAATTATCCAGTTCATGTTTTCAAGGCCGTACAGATAATTTTTCTTTCTTTTATACTGGCAACACTTTTCTTTAGAACAGAGATGGACCATAATACAGTATTCGATGGGAATAAGTTTATGGGATCCCTCTTTATGGGCATTGCTGTGGTAAACTTCAACGGCATGACAGAACTTGCAATGACCATAAAGAGGCTCCCAACATTCTATAAGCAAAGGGAGCTGCTAGGATTGCCAGGCTGGGCTATCCTATGCTCAATTTTTCTCGTCAACATACCCATGTCACTGATGGAGACAGGCCTTTGGACCTGCTCAACCTACTATGCCATTGGCTATGCCCCTTCAACTCTTAGGTAATCCTTGATTTTTTTTCAATGCAATTATACTTCAATATATGCTCAGAAATAGAAAAATGCTAATCAAGGACAGCTCTGATGGTTTATATAGGTTTTTCCAGCAGTTACTAGTGCTATTTGCGATGCATCAAATGTCAATGAGTCTATATCGCTTGATAGCATCCGTAGGAAGAACACAGGTAATGGCAAACATCCTAGGAATTCAAGCTCTTATAGCAATTTTAGTACTTGGAGGCTTCGTCATATCAAAAGGTAAGATTATTTACATCAAATTGCTCAGCAGCATAAAATTAAAGTGCAAGGATATTATTGCAATCACATCAAACTTGACTGTCAGATGACCTCAAACCATGGCTGCGCTGGGCTTATTGGGCCTCCCCGTTCACCTATTCTCTTAATGCTGTCGCTCTGAATGAATTCTTTGATAAGAGATGGTCTACGGTAACTACCCATTCCCCGATAACATAGTGATATTATACAATTAAGTTCTGCATAACGAATGGCATGGCAGGTTTTTCATTTCAATAATGTTAATACCACCGGAGAGGCTGTCCTGAAGACCAGGGGCTTAATAAATGAATGGCACTGGTATTGGGTCTGTGTTGGTGTTTTATTTGGCTTCTCTTTGATCTTCAACCTCCTCAGCATATTTGCTTTGGAATTCCTAAAATGTATGTGCATTGACAAACTAGACCCTATTCAGTTTGACAAAAGTGAGAAAGAAAGTTGTCCTGATTAATTCCCAATCATTTGTAGCTCCACAAGAACATCTTCTAAAAGTCAAACCACAAAAGGTTCAGGATATAGAGTACAAAGATCAAATTGTTGGAGGTTGGAGAGACTCTATTGATCAAGGCCTCCCATTCCAACCTTTATCCCTTGTGTTCAATCGAATCAACTATTTTGTTGACATGCCAAGAGTAAACTCTCTGCACTATTGCTTCTTTCAAAAATACAACAAGTTTCAGCTTTTTTCTACCGCTTGGTCTAACAAAGGCAAAAATGATTAATGCTAGGAAATGAGAAAGCATGGAGCAACTGAAGAGAGACTTCAACTATTACGTGACGTTAGCGGTGCATTGAGGCCAGGCGTGCTAACAGCACTGATGGGGATCACTGGTGCTGGAAAAACAACACTGCTTGATGTTTTGGCAGGACGGAAAACTGGAGGATACATTGAAGGAACTGTTAGCATAGAGGGCTACCCAAAGAGGCAAGAGACATTCTCAAGGATCTCAGGTTACTGCGAGCAGACGGACGTACACTCCCCTTACCTCACAGTCTATGAGTCACTGAAATTTTCTGCATACCTTCGCTTGCCTTCGGAAGTTAATTCACACAAAAGAGATGTATGCAAAATATTTAAACTTGTTTTCTTAGAAGGCCAGGGGGGCGGCGGCTCACAATACTTCTTGCCATGTTTCAGATGTTCATAGAAGAAGTTATGGGACTAATAGAGCTAACTGACTTGAGGAGTGCTATGGTGGGCATTCCTGGCGTAACTGGACTATCAGCCGAGCAACGAAAAAGACTTACTATAGCGGTGGAACTAGTTGCTAGTCCTTCCATCATTTTCATGGATGAACCAACAACTGGTTTGGATGCCCGTGCTGCCGCAATTGTCATGCGCACAGTACGAAAGACGGTGAACACAGGGCGCACTGTGGTTTGCACAATTCATCAGCCAAGCATCGAGATTTTTGAATCTTTTGATGAGGTATGGCGTATGTATGGTGTTCAAACATAAGTGAATGGACCACCCTTTCCTAACTTTTCAGGTTGAACTAGTTAATGTATGCAACTCAATGTATGGTCCTGCAATAACAAAATTTGAAATTAGAGAAAAAAATATGCTCAATTATCTACCCACAAATTTTTATTATGCATATACACATTTTTCTAAGTTTCTCAGCTAAAATTTGAATACAAGTTCTGCACAAAATGTTCTTATGCAATATTGCCCTTGGCTGTAACAACTAAGAACTCGAGTTCTTTTTTACTGTAGCTGCTGCTTATGAAGAGAGGGGGTCAGCTCATTTATAGTGGGTCACTAGGCCCACTATCTAGCAGTTTAATAAAGTACTTTGAGGTGAGACATTGTTGAGGAGGTCACAGTTTTAATCTTACAAGGGGACAAAAACTAAGTACATTCTTGCTAGGCCATTCCTGGAGTGCCCAGCATCAAGGAAGGTCAAAACCCAGCTGCATGGGCACTAGACATCAGTTCACATGCCATGGAATATGCGATTGGAGTAGACTATTCTGAAATTTACCGAAATTCATCACTGCATGGGTATGTAATCCAAATGCAGCAATGATGTTATCAAGTAGGCGATGTATATTTTAGTCCCTTCGCTTGATTATAAATTGGTATTTGCAGGGAGAACATGGCCCTAGTTGCTGAATTAATGAGGACCAGGTGTGTCCAAGTACCGAGGAGAGGTTGCTTCCCGGTGTGATGAGTGAT
>JAZFNS010026333.1:0-10984 GCA_037127165.1 Alloteropsis angusta | reverse complement strand
TATCAGCCTCCTGGGACTGATAATTTGCAGCACATTTAGTCACTGCTTAGGCAGGGACGCTTCAGCTCGTGGGCTTACATTGCGTTAGGGAGGTAGACTCAATGACTCGTTCGCATTAGCTCGTTTGGCTCGCGAGCAGCTCGAACTCGCTCGTAACGAGCTGAGTTGGCTGTTCGAGCTGGCTCATTAGTAAAACGAGCCGAGCCGAGTTGAGCCGAACTCGTCACGAGCCGAGCGAGCTAACGAGTCACGAGCTTTTTGTCCAGCCCTAGGTACGCTAGCGAAATTACACGCCAGGTAATTAAGCTTCAAAAACATTTTAATTGAGCCTACAAACTTGGCAGTCCTGAAGGTATTCACAAATAAATCTCACGAAAAAACAAAAAAGGAATCCAAAAATGGATCCATCACCTCTAGCCATTTTAATTTTTTACATCATAGTGCTAATGCTAATGTTGCATTTTGTTTTCCCCAGTCAATCTAGACTATACAGATCCAACATAGTGAAGCACTAAGAACTCAACTCTCTTGCAACGAACATCTACCTTCCCACTGATTACTCAGCTAGAACTCGCCTAGCAACATTGACTTGTAGTGCTGCTGAAGAAGCTTGATCCGATGCTCGAAGCTATTGTCATTTTCTGAAGAAACCAAGAACTGCATTCGCGGAGGATGATATGATACTGCTACCAGATTCACCTATTACAACAAGTAAACAGAGGAAGTTAAGCGCTGAGTGCATGTGTTACGACCACAGGCAGTGCTTAGTGCTTTGCAGACTTTATATTCAATTTTGAACTGGAGTATGTAACATGACAAGATGAACCATTATCCCAGCAACGTAATGCACTCTATCAGCTGAATTGCTAACATAAACATCATATCATTTGAATCCTAATGTACCTAATAATCCATCTTTGATACATTTTTTGTGTGTTAGTGTTGCTCACATAAGGCATTTGCTTAGGTGCAGCTACAACTAGGGTATTTAGCATAGGTTTCACTACTTCTTTTATATTAATTGCTTTACTTACTACTTCTGACATACTAATAATTGAGTAACCCTTTTCCAAGCTAGAAATATAGATATTTTGAACCCAACCTACTATGATTTTGAGGCACCTTTTTCTCTCTACCAATTGTAAGTTGTAACCTTGCACAACTGTAGTTTCAAAAAAAGAACCCTTGCTTAACTATTCCTTGTCCACATTAACTTCCTTAATTCATGTGGGCAAGAATCAAGTGGGAAGATCTTTCAGTAGGATGCAGAATAAAATCTCCTAATTAATAAGATTTACCATTAGTTGAACCACCGGTAATTGGCTGAGAACTTATATCCGATACTGGAGGATCAGCATGACCGACAGAACTTTCATGGGATTTATTATGGCTAACCATGGACTGATCCCTTATCTCAGAATCTTCTTTCTCTCCAAGTTTGGTATGTTCCACAGAACCCAAACTAGGTGCAGCTACCTCACTGGAAGAAGCCTTCATTCTTGATTGTGAACCCTCTTCTGCAATGCTTGCTTCAGCATCAAGAGTACGAGCATGACCTGCAAGTTTAACCTTGTACTTTAGAGAAAAGAATGGCAAAGTTATGTCGAGATTAGAAGTGAATAGTTATTGCAGTATTTGTTTACCATCTTGCAGGACAGCTTCATCAATTCCTAAACCAATAGGTGTGGGCCTCTCACTTCCTGAGGGACTTGAATCATAAACAGGATCAGGAATGTGGGCATCATCAATGATCACCACTTCATTAGCTAGAAAGTAGGAAACATCTTATAAGATGTGGTATTCATTACACAAATCACTAGCTAAAAAGAAATATTTCTCTCTGTGGTTACCTGATAGTTCAATGTCATTCACTTCGAAAGGATCATTAGTAGTTTCAGATGATGATGATGTCAAGTCAAGATCATTTGAATGTGGGGACACCTGATGAAATCCATTGTTTGTCATATCTATTTCTTGATGGTGTGGCATAACACTAGGGTCCTCTATCAATGTATTATGTGAAAAACTGAAATCACCCTGTTGTGCTTCGTCCCAGTCATTTTTATGTTCACCAGACAGTGATATGTCATCATCAGAGGAATCGCTAATTAGTACAGGTGGCTCCATGTCAAGGGCGAGAGAAACCTCCCTCACATGCCGAGCTATATGTGCATGTTCCTCTGTTTGACACAATGAAGGTTGTTGTCCTTGGTTCGAGAAGTCCTCCAGAACATCTTTCTGACTTTCTTGATCGGCAACTGAAGAAGTACTATCTGAGTCTTGAATGGAACTGGCCTTGGAGTTGCTTTTTTCACTAGTTTCTCCTTCAAGAACTGGATCTGTGATTTCTTCATTAGCCATTTTTTCTGTAACGAAGTATGGTCTAAACCGGGAAGGTCGTGCATCTTGTAAAAAGTCACTGAGGAATGGAGCTCCTTCGGTGAAGCTCTCATGCCTCCTTAAAAGCTCCCTCCTTTGTATATGAGATGCTACAGTAATAGGTTCTGCAGGGCTTGAGTTGGCATCCCCAGAGGAGCTGCTCTCATTTGTTTGCTCGGTTGGTAAATCAAATGGGTTTCTTATTTCCAGCAGCGCGGATGGAGCAGAATCTGGAAAGTTATCTTCATTGTAAGGAAGATCAAAAGGATTTCTCCTAGGAGCAAAAATAGCAGGAATTTGAACATTGAACTTTGATAGCTCTTCAATAGTAGGTACGGAATCACTGCTACCAAAGTCTATCAAGTTCCTATCTGAGTATTTCCTCGCCCGGCGCCTAGCAATTAAGGTCTCCAACCTTTGGTTACGCTCAATCTCCAAGCATCCTATTTTTAGTATGCTCTTCTGGTCATCGGCAGTCCATGCCACAACTTTAACATGTCGTTTCCCCTCCCGTACATTGCCAACATTGTCCTGCTGATTCTCCATTCCATCTTCAATGCTGCTGTCATTGGAGTCGCCATCTTGAGAGGACTGTGATGAATTGCTGCCCGACCTAAGATGATGAAATGCATGTAGCATTGGAATGTTATCAGTATCTGAGCCACCTGATTCACTTGTTCCTGGTTCAGAAGAAGAAGCTACACTATGAGGTCGCTTCCTAATTTTCTTATCTCTGTTTTTGTGCATGGCCACCCTCTCTTTGGATGGAATTTTTGGAAGAGGTACACCCCTAACTGGTTTGCCGCTATCATGAGTATTCGGACACCGATCTTTCTCAATTTTTTTGTAGACATGGTCTTTTTCAGGATTGTTCGGTTCACCATAAGCAAGGACAACTCCAAGAAAGATTCCGGCGATTAGGAAGATGGGTGATGTGGTCACAAGGAGGGTGAACCAGCCGAAGTAGTACTTGTACAATATAAGTAGGAGCAGCAACAAGCAGAGAGCCAAAGGATGGTGCCGAAAGAATCTGCCCGTAGTCCTCAATGGTGTCATTTCCTTCAAAATCTTTCTCCATTTCATTTTATTGTTTCCTACGATCTGTCATATGTAAAAAATGTGTCAGCTTCTATGTTAGCATCTGACAAGACTTAAAAAGCACAACAATAAACAATTCTTTTGGGATTGTGAATCTCAGATTCTGCACATTTGCACAAGCAAACTAATAATTATCACGTCTTTTATGCTGTTACGGCTTTGCACTCCCTGAAAATCACGCTTTTTCATGGTAATGGTATTACTAGTGATTTGTCTTCTCAGATAACCATTGCAGTTTTTTTCATGAACAGAAAAAACAAATTGCATTCAGCCTTCCAACCAATCTTCAAGGTAGTATCAAGCTTCTGATTTGAACAAAACCCATTTAAGTTGTGAAAATGCAAGGATGATTCGAAACTGTAAATTTTGTTGTTAATTAGTTTCCCTAAATTGTTCTTGATTATTTGTTCAATATTATATTACTCAGTGTGCCACGATCAGTAGCTGGACACCCGGAATTCGTGTGGGGGTTAGAACTTTATTTGCAAATAGAACGAATTGATTTTAGAAAATTTTTATACCACGACACTAAACAAAAAAGTTGTGTGCATGTTGAAAACAGTGGATTGACATCACATTTTGTGTGTGTGTGGGGTGTGGGGGAAACAAATTTTGGGACAATGCATGTGGCGGATCAGGATCACCATATGAATTCATCAGATGTGCAATTCAGGTGAACCCTAAAAATCTGGAGAATGTAAACCGCAACAAACAAAAAAACGCATTCTACATAGCGTACGGTTCAGGGAGAAAACAATCGAAGGCCTTTGCAATCGTAAGCTGACGGTACAGGAAAAGGAAATGCATTTGCAGGGTTTTCGTACCGGCGAGAGAAGAGGAGCCTAGACAAGGCGGATCTGCGCTCGGCAGCGTCTGGAGGTCGCGGCGAGGACGGACGGCGAGAGCGCCTGCGGCGCAGGAGGGAGGGAGTGAGAGAGGGGAGGAGGAAGAGAGGTGTGGCGAGGCGCGGAAGACGGTGGAGGCCTAACAAAAGCAGGAGAGGCCCGGAAGGAATGGTTTATTAAAACATGCATTGTAGCATGCATATCCTTTTTTACATTAGAGAAAAATATAAAAAGCACAAGTTTTATTCATTCAATAATACAAAGGCGACAAGCTTCTTTTGCTTTTTCCTGTTTTCCATTCGATGTCGTGTGGGGTGTGCCTGCGTGCGAGGCAACGTCAGTGAGAATGACTGAATGTACCCAAAACAAAAGAGAGTTTGTAGACTTGTATTTCATAAACATTGAATCCAATTTATGACATTTTTGCATCGTTGGAATTATTGTATTTTGTCAATAAAATGGTAACAATATTTGCTACATTTTCAAATGAAAGTTTATAAATGAAAAAAGATTCACCCGTTTCACTCTTTTGCTTGCTCTGTTCATCAATCACCACTATTTTGATCTTCTATATTTCACACCGTTTCTACTTTTTTTTAGATAACAGTACAAACGTAGATGCTCACACACGCGGGCGTACCAATAGTATATTTGTTGAACGCAATGGCGTAGGTGGCAGACAGAGTAATTACTTCCTCCGATCCATCCCAAAACACAATTCAAGGGGACCGGTGCCATGTTTCGCCTCCACATAGTTCCGCCCATTTGGATTTTGCTTTGTTCATGTGTGCAAACTCTTCCCGATTTCATGTACTCTGTACTCGTGCATGTGATATTATTTATTTATTTATTATATGTATAAATGTATTCTGGAACGATGTTGTATGCAGAATATATGGGATTTTCAGTTTATCAGTAAAGCAAAAAATACATTTTACTGTAATTATCATTTTCCGTCTCATACGACAGCCATTGAGATTTTCCTGTTCTCACACGATCCATTGTCACGAATCAGAATATTTCATTGTTAACAATATTTTTCCGACCTTGTTCGGTTATTTTAGATTTATTTCAAGTCCAGAACGGTAGATACAACAAAATAATATGATAGATAAAATAAAGGTGGATGTGAGGGCCAAAGTTATTCCGTGTCTCGGTCTGAATCCTGGTCACACAGAGCCGACGAGAGACGAGACGTACCCAAAGACCCCCACAACCACGCCGCTACGTGAGACCCGGCCGGTGGTTCCGCACTTCCCCTCCGAACCTGGTTCAAATACTTCAAACCAAACGTTTGCTCGGAAATGCAGACGGTGCTCTGAAAATTTCAATTCTCCTTCACTTCGTAATCAATACTCCCTCCATATCATATGTTTGGAGTTATTAATTTTTATTATTATTTTGTCAATTCATCTTATTCAAAGTATTGTATACATCATTTATTTTGTTTGTATTTTGTTTTATCAATGTATATACTTTAAATATGACTTATCTTTACACATATTTGTTTAAATTTTTTAAATAAGACGAATGCCAAACATTTTAGAAAAAAATCAGTGTCGACAAATATTTCGATACACGTAACGAACAGCCATGCATATTGGTCCATTATCAAATTTGCAACTCGAGATGAATGATTGTTCACTCCAAAACGAACATAAAAGAATAGTTTTATACAACACCTCGTCCCACTTTTTACCAGCATTCTCAAAACTGAACAAAAATGCCAACCCCTGCTCAGAAAAATGACGATCAGTATCATAGAACACACAGGCCAATCTCTTATTTCGCTGCGAGCAGCATATCAGCAGAAACAAGAGAGTAGTGCTGTGTGACTGGTCAAAGTATATCACTCACTTTCCATTGTGTCCATAATATTGACAGCTATCTTCTGCAACTACTCACACTCACATATATTCCCGAAGACCCGAACAGGCCTTCATAGTTACCCACTAAAAAATCCAAAAGAATGCTATGTAGTTTTGAGTGTGTCAATCTGTGAGCATTAATACAATCTGTTCCTGGGTATGTATGGGAAATATTTACCTCCATGTAAATTCTGTAGGGCAAATACAAAACTTTTTACAGTTAGCAGGAATAGAGATATACAAGAGCGCCAGCTGGTACCTGCTAGGTCCTCAATGTTGAGGAAGGTTGGCTCTGGATAAGTAGTTATTATCCTCAGCAATCAAATCAATAGTAGAAAAATAATGCAAAAGAATGTGCCTCTCCACAATCCGAACATATCCAAGCCGGTGAAAATAGGTATTTGGTCAGCACTCCGCACTAGCGTGCGATGTATCACCGGTATTTCCCGCTTTGCACTTTAGTCAAGCTGCTCTCCAACCTCTGTATACTTGCAGCAACCCGGCCAACATTTGGTTTTGTGTCAACACTGTTTTCATCGCTGCTGACAACAGTTCCAGTGTTGGTCTGTACATCGGTGTTCTTGGCGTCACTGTTTGCAACAATTCCAGGGCTGGATTTTACATTAGCATTGGTGGCATCATTGCTCTTAACACTTCCGTCGATCGTTTTTACATCCATACACTTGGCGTCATCAGCAGTGGCAACACTTCTAGTGCTGGGTTTCATATCCGAGTTCTTGGCGTCATTGTTAGCCGTGCTTCCAGTATTGCACTTCGCATCAAAATTCTTGATATAAGAATTCACAACACTTCTGATGCTGCGCTTCACATCTCTGTTGACAACACTGGAATTGGTGGTGTCCACAGTACTGCTCTTGTCATCTCTGCTGGAGATGCTGCCAGTGTTGGGCTTCGTATCAACCGTTTTGGAATTCCTGTCAGCGATGTTACCTGTGTCCACCTTTACACTAGAGCTTTTGGCATTGCTGTTGGCTTGGCTTGCAATGTGGGGCTTTACATCAGAATTCTTGACATCTCTGTTAGTGATGGATCCAGAGCTTTTGGCATCGCTGTTTGCTTGGCTTCCGATGTGAGGCTTTATATCAGAACTCTTGGCATCTCTGTTAGTGATGGATCCAATGTTCGGATTTACATCAGCATTTTTGGCAAGTGTGCTGGCACCGATATTGGGCTGCACATCAGTATTCATGGAAGCATTGCTGGTAGTGGAAGCGCTACTGGTGTTGTGTTTCGCATCAGCGATCTTGTCACAATTTCCAGAGAGGCTTCCTTTTTTGCATGTCACATCAATATTTGTACAGTCACCCCTGGTGATACTCCCTGTGCTTTGGGCTTGGGCCAAATCAATCTTCTTTGCATCATTGTTGTTAAGAGACCCACAATTTTTATCCTCGTTATATTGAAGCCATGGATGCTTTAGGCATTCTGCAGCTGTCGGCCTCTTCTCTGGTGCAAAGTCAAGTAAAGGGCAAAGAAATTTGGCAAATTCTCGTGCATCAGATTCAGAAATTTTGTATTTGTCAATAAGGATGCGTTCAATAGATGACAATTTCAGCCTTCTTATCCGCTTTAGATCTCCATGACGATCAAAATACTCCTTTGATCGTGTTCCCATGGTGGCAATCTGAACACGTTTAACAATTATTTGACGTTAGTTTGGTATTTCAGAACCAAGAATTGAGTACAAAAAGGATGTGGCACATACCTTTTTTGGCATTTTGCCAAGCAGTTCCATCATTAAAGCCAAGTGATCCTGCAATGACAAATCTTCGGTCCTCAGTGCAGTAACTAAATTGTGACAAAGATGACAAATAACTAAACTTTTGAAGGCTTGGTGTTCATCATCTTAGTGTTCATGATAATCCTAGGACACCAGATGCAACTAAAATTTCAGTTACTATATTGGAGCTGGCACTTCAGAACCTTGTAGATTAATCCAATATCCAAAGTTGAGACCGCTAGTAGTTTTTGATTACCTGAAGGCTGAAAGAAAAATTGCTCCCCTGATCATTTCTGGGTGCATATATTATATAATGGTGCTATTTGATGTAAACAGGAGTAACATAATTATTTGCCCAGCTCCAAATTCTAATACTAAGCATAATCATGTTGACTGTCACTATTTTTTTCTTTTTTTTTTCTTTTTGCGAAAGACCATCACTATTTTCTGATGTCAAACAGATACTGATCTTATGGATGACATCAAGTCCAAGTCAACACTTACTTTTTCACAATTTCACGTCATTAAATTTGATAGGTCTCTATTCGGAATGCATTGTAAAATTGAAGTCAACTTGAGGATCTACACTATAGCTAGGCTCATGAGGAATGTGATGTGTACCTCATCTTCGCTGTATCCCTGGCCTTCCTTGGGTGTAAATAGCATCTCTCCTGTTGCAAGCTCAAAAGTTATACATGCAAATGACCACATGTCAACAGAAAATGAGTATCCTGAACCTAGAATGATCTCTGGTGCCCGATACTGCCTTGTCTGAATAAAATCTGTAAATTGTTTGTCAGCCCAACAAGCATTCCCAAAGTCCACAATTTTGCATGTCAGATCAATCCCATCCAAGCTCCTTTCTGAACGCGAAGATTCCACAACTGATTTTCTTTTCTCAGCAAGCTTTGCAAGCACCCTCCTTGCTCTCATCTTTAGTTTCTTCTCGATCGGGTTAAGACCAACTTCACCGTTAGGATTCCCCTCAGGCCTCTCAAGGTTAGGTTTGAGCCCAGAGCGAATCGGGTCCTTTGAAGGATCAATCGTTGATACAAGCAGAATGTTCTCAAGCTTCAAATCCGAATGGATAATGCCAAGCTCACTGTGCAAGTAGTGAAGACCTACCAAAATTGACTTGCATATTCGCTTCACCCTATCAAAACCAATGCCTTTGTACCGGTTGTACTGTACTAGCTTGAGCAAGCTATCTCCAAGGAGCTCAAAGACGAGGCAGATGTGTTGCCCATTCGGTCCCGTGTGCTTGAAGTGATCTATGAGCTGGATGGTACATTTACTATTCGACGGATCTCTCTTTGTGATTTCTGACAGGAACTCGATTTCATGAAGAGCGGCCTGCGCAAACTCAGGCGCGCTCTTTTGGATCTTCAGAGCCACATATCTCTGCAGAAAGAGAGTACAATTGTGACAACAGTGTTTAATACTTTGTGATCAATTTCATAACTCTTGTCAAAGAGACAACCCTATTGGGAGCAATAATTGCAAACATGGTATAGTTAGATGTAAGCCAGCATTTTCAGAAAAGAGAAGCATTAAAAGAGTTGCCCCCCACTAGTACTAGCAACCAAATTTCTTTTTGTATTGTACTAGTAGAAAATAAATGAAAACTTCAATTTGGCATGATTTTTGCTTGGGCGTGTAAGACCTGAAAGCACCTGATTTTGCTTGGTAAGGAAAAGGAGTAAAGGCTTTCCCAATGGCAGTGGGGAAACCGATGAAGCAAACTCCAGTACTAGCAACCGAATTTCTTTTTTGTATTGTACTAGAAGAAGATAAATGAAAATTTCAATTTGACACGACTTCCCTCCAGCACGTAAGACCTGAACCCACCTGATCCGCTTTCGTAAAGAAAAGAGTAAGCTTTTCCCAATGGCAGCGCCAAACGGATGAACCAAACTCCAAATGGGGAAACGGACAAATTGGATCCCTACTCTAGTGATGAAACGAAGCCTACAAAATCTGCCAGCTCGCCCGCCCCGTCACAATCCCGATCTCAATGCCCATACCCCTCGCGTGGGGCCCACGGGCAGGGCGCGCGCCCGCCAAGGCGCCAACCCCGCGAGACTGCAGTGAGCTTGTGATCCGATCAAGAGATCGATCAGCCCCCGCCAATCTACAAAGCGCGAGATCTAGGTGAGCGATCGCATTGCGAAGATGAGGGCGGAGATCGCGGATGCGACGGCGGGCGATCTTTGGCTCCCTCTCGATCGCCAGGAAGACCGGGAGCTGCCGCGATCTCAGGCGGATCAAGGTGGTGGCAAGGATGGAAAGGGCGGGAGGGGGGTGCTACCTGCGATTGGACGTCG
Source organism: Alloteropsis angusta (assembly GCA_037127165.1). NCBI lineage: Eukaryota > Viridiplantae > Streptophyta > Magnoliopsida > Poales > Poaceae > Alloteropsis > Alloteropsis angusta. The sequence continues at coordinate 729 of JAZFNS010026333.1, read as the reverse complement.
AAGGCGAGCCAGACGGTGGAGAAGTTGCCCCACCCGAGCTTCCGCTGGGCGACGTAGCGGCTGGCGGCGAACTGGTCCCCGGGGCGGACGGCGTGGTATCCGCCCTTGCGGTAGCCGTCGACGCCCTCGTCCTCCTCTTCCTCCTCCACCTCCACCTCGTCGCCCGACAGCGACGGCGACAGCGACGACATCCCTACCAGCGCCCTCGTGTCCCGGGGATTCGGCTTGAGCGGCCGCGCGCGCGCGGGCGAGCGAGCGAGCGTCCGGCGATCCCACCGGCGGCGGCGAGCCCTTCGTTCCGGGTTAATTGGGCTGGGAATCGCGGAGGCCGATGGTGGTGGGTTTGGTTGGGTTACCTTTTTTTCCCAGGTGGTGGGGGGTGGAGGGAGAGGAGGAGGACGCGGGGAGCTTTCCCACGTCGCTCCCCCTATTTTTGATGTATTGCACGTTCGCCCACGACGACAGCTTCGAGCTGTTCATCAACCTCTTGCAGTCTTGCTTATCATTCCTATCAGCCTGTTCTTCGAAACTTCCAATCAGCGGATGCATAACGCATGGGGTCATGATTAATGTATCGATTTTTCTTTTTTACTTGTGGATTAAATATATGAAGCGACAACAAAACATATGGCATGTCACTTTACAGTTTACAAAAGTACTAAATGTGGTACTCCCTCCATCCCACAAAACCTGACGTTTAGGACAGCGACACGGTCTCCAAAACACAAC
>JAZFNS010020000.1:126777049-126788371 GCA_037127165.1 Alloteropsis angusta | reverse complement strand
GGAACATGCAAAAAAAAAAAAGCACACAAACTCACGGGGGTTACTTGGAAGGCCTCCTGCTCCTGTGTGTGGTGGAGCCTCCCAGTGCGCTCGTCCGCTGGACCTACCCTCTCAATAATTATTAAGATGGATCCTGCTACCAAACAACTCCTTTTTCATTTGGAAACCGTGATTGGTGATGGGTCCAGGGATGGGATCTTTGCATCTAAAAGATTATGTTCTGTCTGCTGCGTTATCACTACAGTACCTAGCACTACTCTTCTTATTCCAAATGTTGTTACAAATNTTTGGATACAATACATTCATTGTAATCTGAATCTTTTTCATGTTTTCNTCTCTCTCTCTCTCTCTCTCATATTTTTGGCTCATGAAACTGAAGAATCTTATATTTATTTGATTTCAGTTGAATGCTAACTGACCAATGTTTATCCAATCAGTAGGGAATCCTTGCTTGTACTTCTAGTTGGATCCATTTGTAACTCACAGAGTGGCAGTTCCTTTCCCACTGTAATTAATTAAGTACAAAAGTAACTGCACATGGTTTGTCAAAATATTTGCATGGTAAAAGTTTAGCTTCATGAAATTGTGCAAGGAGGCAATATTAACTTTTTTCTGTCTTAGAAATTCCATATTTGCTTTCTCTATCAACTAATGCTTGCTCTTTTATACCATGTCTCTTTGCAGGATTCGTCAACCACATGCATCCTTCTGGATTTGTCTAGTTCCTAAACCCTTCTTTCAGACTGGCAGATATCAGGAGGCCTTACACATCTCGCACCTCTAAGTGGGTGTGGGCCTGCAACAATTCCTCAACCAGCTTGTCCTTGCCTTTGGGAGTAAGCCCAACTTACATCTGGAGACTGCGCCGAGCCTTGGAAGGTCTTTTTGTTGATTACGGCTAATTTCCAACAGCAGCTGAGATGTAACAAATTTGCTGAGCCCAGTTCTCTAGAAAAAGGTCCTATCATTCAGCAATGTGATTAGTTTCATAGGGTTTTTGGTGTCTTGGTGATCAAAGCAATCTGGTGTAAGCTCAGTCGAGATCAGAGTTCATTTCTTATGGTTAGGTTCTTTTGCTTTTCATCCTCTACCACACAACACAGATCCAAGGTACAGAAAAAGAAATACCTCTTGCATTTTTACTGCTTCCCATTGTATTCCCTTGAAGAAACTAATTTAGCTCCTACTATTCCTCTTTTTTTTTTTGCTATTTTAGGACGGTTTTCCCACAACAGATGAAGCCATGCGTAAAAAGGATGCTCCGGAACAAATGGTGAAGTCCATGGCTGGGTCAGCTAGTCCAAACCAGATGACTGATGAAAATAATCGATCAGCTGTGAGCGGGCATTGTGGCACTAGCCCATCATCTCATCAAGAATGCTGCAGGTCAGAAGATTTGAATAGATATGCATGCTCTGATGAGGGCAAGGAGGTTGGGCACCTAAAGAAGAGCCAGTCACTTGGAAACATGCTTCAAAAGGATCATGATCATAATTCTAGTGAAGGTTCTGAGTGTGGTTTTACAGACCATGAACAAAAAGGCCACCACTCTAATTTCAAGAGCCGTGCAATTGTTGGAGAATCTAATAAACCTTGCAGCCCGAAAAATGACGATGCTTTTGATGCCTCATCCGACGTGATCAGCCCTGACTTTTGTGAACCTTCAGATGATCATGCTGTTGACTTCGATAGCCATCATCACATATCTTATGGCCAAAGCAAATTCCCAAGATCACAATCTGCGATATTTCAGAATGAAACTGCCAGTGATCAAGAAGGTTCTGTTGATTCTGGGATACTAGGGTCTCGTTGCCGCTCTGTTGAGGGTTTGTGTTCTTTGATTGACGAGAAGGTTGATTACCTGAGCGGTGGTGAAATGCACCGATGTAAATCGAATTTGGATCTATATTGCGCACCTTCTTCTCCAGATGCATACCGGACCTTAAACATCGAAGAAAATGGCTCAGTTGGATGCTCTGATGCTGCTGAAGGGGGTCAACGTTCCACCGGGAGCACAGAAGAAAATTTTATCAGGGATGGGATACTGGTGGGTCATGAATACTGGGATGGCAAGTACATCTGTGGTGACCACTTGGTGGATCCAGTTGCTCCTTTCTACCCTGATTCTGGGGATGTTTTTCACCACTCTGGAAATGATGGTGGCCTCAGTGAAGCTATGGATAAAGAGAGAGAAGATGAGCTTTGGAACAGAGATAGCACACACCACCAATCACTTGCTGTTGAAGTGCCTGACTCGGTGAATCTTTCTGATGCAAAGGACATTAGTGGAGAAGTTGATCAGAATAAAATTCACATTGATGGAGACCCCAATGAACTTACTCCAAGAACCTACAACATTAAAAGAATTGAGGATTGGATCGACCAAATTGATATGAATGACATTGCTGTGGATGAGCAAGCTGAAAGTTCAGTTTCTGCTTCGACCAAATCTACTGAGCCGATAGTCAGTGTTCCTTCTGTGCGGCCTGATGCTAAGAGTCCACTTGGCATGGAGATAGCTTACAATTATATTTCAAAGTTAACCCCTGCGTCATCATCAGCACAGTTTGCAAACCTTGGTTTGGTTGCGATCCCAAGACTGAGCGCATTCTCAGGTTTACGTCTATTGAACTTATCAGGGAACTCAATTGGTAAGCCCTCTTTCTTTCCTTCCTTTTTTGCTTTCAGGGTTGGTACTGCTCACTTGTTTCAGTAAGATTACAACATCATGTTTCTAATTTTTGGGTCTTTTCTGTACAGTGCGAGTTACTGCAGGAGCTCTTCCGAAAGGCCTTCACATGTTAAGCCTGTCGAAGAATAACATCTCAACAATTGAAGGCCTCAGAGAATTAACACGATTGCGCTTGCTGGATATCAGCTATAATAGGATATCTAGAATTGGCCACGGTATGGTTTTAACATCTTACACTCTTCTTCTCGCTTTCTCCTTAGTTGATAGATTCATATGCTATTTGTATCCCCTTTCCACCATTTTCATGTTCTCACTTGGAGAATTGATTGTGCTTTAGATTCTCAACTATCTTGAGTGATAACCATTTGTGTCTCATAAATTGAATTATATGTAGGACTGTTCAACTGAAAGAAGATTTTGTTACTTGCATTGAGTTGTGTTTTGGATCTTTTGTTAGGATTGGCCTCCTGTTCCTCGTTGAAGGAGGTATATCTGGCTGGCAACAAGATCAGTGAGGTAGATGGTCTCCACCGCCTTCTGAAGCTCAAGGTTCTGGACCTGCGCCACAACAAGATTTCTACATCAAAGGGCCTCGGGCAGCTAGCTGCAAATTACAATTCTTTAGAAGCCATTAACCTTGATGGCAACCCTGCACAGAAGAATGTAGGTGATGAGCACCTGAAGAAGTACCTGCTCGGTCTCCTGCCCAACCTTGTCGTGTACAACAAGCACCCAATTAGAGCAACTGGTTCAAAAGATGTATCAGACCGTCATACCCGCAAAATCTCTTCTTCACACCGTTCTGACCGCGCTGGTAGATCGGATCGCAAATCTTCCAGGTTGGTGGGTGCCTCATCTTCTCACAAGTCACAGAGCTCACGACATGGCCGCTCGGGATACGCCTCGGGTTCGATTCTGAAGCACTCAAGGGCCCGGAACATGCCCATGACTCTGCTGGGGTCAAGACCAACTGAACAAGTGGGCGCCATAGATGCTGCGAAGCAGACTCAGATATAAGGGAGCACACAATAAGATTCAGTCAAGCGCAACTATCCGTAGCCTGCCACCGTTGCGCGAAGGAATAAGAGGCACCAGTTTTGCTGATCATTTTGTGTCTGCCTTCTCCAAACAATAAGCAAAGAACCAGCTTTCATATTAGTTCGGATATTGTTACACTCATCAAAAGAAAAAGTTTGGATATTGTTCAGTGCTACTGATGATAAATGCGAACTGTACAATTTACCAGTTTTGCTTTTCATTTTTCTTCCCTTTCGAATAAGGCCAGAAACAATAGGACTAGCATTTGTTTCACGTCATATGTTCTGTAACATTGTTCAATATGGCTGGTGATAAATGTAACTGTATCATGTACCTGCATATTTTTTTTGGGGAACATTTCTGGTTGTTACTGTTGTTAGCGATACGGCAGCAGTGTGTGGTGGCTCCTTGTTGGATTTGTATGGCACACCATCCATGAAATGATTAAGTTCGTCGATCGTGTTGTTTACAGTAATATAATACCAACGACATAATTGAAAGGCCTTGCCAGAAATGAAATCTTCCATAACATGATTGACGAGATACTCCAGTTGACAAGGGTACTCTTGCAAGAATTAATCTCGGTGTTACAANACATTGATTACACAAACAAATACAGAAATACTACTACTGATCAAACAGAAATACTACTGATCGGATCGGAGGAGAGAGGGATGATGCAGGATGGATCACAAGCCAAGAAGAATCTAAACGAAGGAGAAAGGTCCGCATGCATGTACAATCAAGACTATAGGCAGCTCAGGCATCGGCTGCGGGCTTGCCGTTGTTGGCCAACTGCACGTGGTTGCCGTGCACGTCCTCGTCGGCGATGAACTTCTTCCAGAACCAGTGCGACTTCCAGACGAGCACCATTTCCTCGATGGGCACGTTCTTGGTCTCCGGCAGGAAGAGCGCGATGAAGACGGTCATGATGACGACCCACCCGGCGAAGAAGTAGAAGAGGNACATTGATTACACAAACAAATACAGAAATACTACTACTGATCAAACAGAAATACTACTGATCGGAGCAGAGAGGGATGATGCAGGATGGATCACAGCCAAGAAGAAAAAGAGGTCCGCATGCATGTACAATGAAGAAGAGTATCCGGATCAGTCTCAGGCATCGGCTCCGGGCTTGCCGTTGTTGGCCAACTGCACGTGGTTGCCGTGCACGTCCTCGTCGGCGATGAACTTCTTCCAGAACCAGTGCGACTTCCAGACGAGCACCATTTCCTCGATGGGCACGTTCTTGGTCTCCGGCAGGAAGAGCGCGATGAAGACGGTCATGATGACGACCCACCCGGCGAAGAAGTAGAAGAGCNCCGAACTTGAGGTGGCACAGCATGGTGAGGAACGCCTGCGCGATGCAGAACGTGAAGAGCATGTTGACGGAGACGTTGATGCTCTGCCCCGCCGGCCGGATCTCCAGCGGGAAGATCTCCGACGGCACCAGCCACCCCAGCGGCCCCCACGACCACGCGAAGCCGGCGACGTAGACGCAGATGAAGAGCACCACCGCCGCCGCGTACCCCTTGGGGATGTCGCCGACGCCGGAGGTGCCGAACCTGACGGCGATCAGCGTGCCCACCACCACCTGGCACACCACCATCTGCGCGCCGCCCTGCAGGAACAGGGCCCGCCGCCCCAGCCGGTCGACGGTGAAGATGGACACCACGGTGGCGAAGACGTTGACGAGCCCCGTGATGACGGAGGACATGAGCGACGCGTCGCCCTTGAAGCCCAGCGTCTCGAACAGCACCGGCGCGTAGAACATGATCACGTTGATCCCCGTCAGCTGCTGGAAGAAGGGGATCGCCACCGCCATGGTGAGCTGCGCCCGGTAGCGGCGGCGCAGGATGTTGCGCCACGGGTGGCGCACCTGCCGCGCCTCCTCGCTGGCCGCCACCAGGTCCGCGTACTCCTCGGAGGTGTCGACGTCGGCGCCGCGGATGCGGCGCAGCATGCGGCGGGCCTCGTCGGCGTGCCCGCGCTCCAGCAGCGAGTTGGGGGTGTCGGGGAGGAAGAGCGAGCCGAGGGTGATGATGCCGGCGGGCACCGCCGCCAGCGCCAGGCTGACGCGCCACCCGTAGCCGGCCTTGATCTTGTTCGTGCCGTAGTTGATCAGCTCCGCCGCCAGGATGCCGATCGTGATCATCAGCTGGAACCCGATGTTGAGCATCCCGCGCAGACGCGCCGGCGCCATCTCCGACAAATACACCGGCACTGACTGCATACATAGTATATGGTTGCATTATTAGTTTGTTTTGTTATTACCATCATTAATTCATTAGGTCGCCGGAATTCATCCATCAGTTTAGTTACTGATTGATGGACTAAATTAATGAACAATCTAGTTCTAGTTTTACTGATGATGACAAACATATCACACATAGTATAGATAGATGATGCAATATATAATCACTCATTCACTCAAGAACACAACAAAGCATGCACTGCATCAGGCTGCCGACATGTTGGACTGCCAAGTAAGCGACGTCACTACTCACTACACCTAGCCCCGTTGACTGACTAGAAGAGGACTAGTCATCAGTAGTAATAATAAAAAAGAGACAGAGAGAGGATATATCTACATCATATATGTTAATCATGTGACAACAGCAACAAGTTAGCTACTGTTTGACTAAATTGAAAGTAGAGAAATAAATAAATGGAAATGGACAGGCCAGGACAAAGCAAGTGATTGATTGCGAGTTGTTGAACTAGCATGTTTGGATTTTATAAAGATGCGTGTTTAATTTTTTCCAGCAGAAATTAGGCAGTTTTTTTCAGTTAATAAACATGTGTTATTACATTTTAGTACCTCAAAAGGGATTTTTTTACTTGTTGATTAGGTTTTCTTCACCATTTATCTGGTGCCTATCTCTTTCCATGTTTCTAGATGCAAGATAATATCTTTAATTTCTTTTTTTTGAACATAATATCTTTAATTTCTGCCTACTATTTTCCTGCTTGCATTGCTTCCATAATATGTGTTGTTCTGAAAATGACATAAGTCAAGTCTTTGAAGGAATCAAGATCAAAGAAAGCAACAGCGGCATGTGTGGAAGCAGAAGTCTTTGCAGCCTTTTAATTTGCCCAACTTGCTAATAACAATCATTGCTTTTTCAGATATTAGATTAGTTAGTCCCAAATTTGAAGTGATGACATATATATAGGTAGATATACTCCCTCAAATCCCAAACATAAGTCCATTGGATGATGGATGCATGACGAAAAGGGTGGAGATAGTCCGGACGTGTGCAACTATACAATTTGGCTCTAGTTGATTCATTCCAAATCATGTCAAGATATATGGATAATGCATGAGCTTTATAGCTGTAATATATAGCTTTATCTAATCCAGAGTGTCACATGAAACCTTGTGTCTGAATCATCTTTTACAAGAAAAGGAGCTAGCCTCCCTCCATATATAGCTTGATCTAATCCACAGTGTCACATGAAACCTTGTGTCTGAATCATCTTTTGCAAGAAAAAGAGAGAATTAAGGTTTTCACGTGAACCTTGGTGATGTCGACCTTACAGCTAGCTAAGTTCTATGAATACAGGGTGTATGTATATTGTATATATAGTACTCCTATATATACAACAACTTGTCGTTGCCGCCAGCTAATATAGGGATATACTATGCGGGATGTGTATTTAATTTGTACAGTACCGATTTAGATCATAGCCTGGAATATTAAGATGCGAGTACTGTGACTTAAGATCGAATAATAGAAGCAGGACTTGGAGAGCAAAACACTATTTGGTAATGATATAAAAGAGTCAAGATCAACAGCTCAGAGGAGGACTACAATGAATAAGAAGGCGACAATGACACCGGAAAGCTAGGTAGAAAATGAGATAAACAAACAAAACAGTCAACCTCTTTGAAGTGAACATGCATCTTTGGCTTACTCTCTTTCTCTCTCAAGAAAAAAAAAGAGTAAGCAGGTATCTTTGAATTGTGTAGCTAGCTAGCTTGGACTTTGGGAAGCATGCATATGCATCCACAACTATAGTACTATTCAACTAGGGCTTGTTGCCAATAAACTAGCCTACCAGCTTGGACTTTGCACATGCTAGCTCTCTCTGCGTGTGCTCATATACATAGGTCGTGTTTAGTTCAACAATTTAGTCTGTAACTACAAAAGTGACGCATTGGCAACTTTCAGCTGCAACTTTTGGCAACTTTTCTAACTAAACACAACCTAATATATACTACTTGTATTATATAGTTTTCCTTGTTGTTAATTGGCAACTAGCTAGTGAAGAATCTGAAGCAAGAGGATGAGATTGATCATCTTTTCAAAACTGAAGCAAGCGTGGATGTACAGCTATACAAGCATGTCCCTATCTTACTACGTATGATCATTGACGGAATCGCTATACCTCTTAATCTCGCTGTCACAACCAACGCTAGATATACAAGTATAGAATATACGCAGAAGGGCAAGGTACGTTGCAACCAACATATATCCAGTTTGTCTCATGCGTTAATTAGATGCATGGTCGTGGTATATACCTGATTGGCGAATCCGACGCCGACGCCGAGGAGTATGCGCCCGACGATGAGCATGGCGACGTTCTCGGCGGCGCCGTTGAGTGCGGCGCCGATGAGGAAGGTGAGCCCCCCGCCGAACATGGACCACTTGCGTCCCAGGACGCGTGTGACGGTGGCGGCGAAGATGGACGCGACGAGGGCGGCGAGGTAGAGCGAGGAGGTGAAGGTCTGCAGCAGCTGGTTGTCGTACTTGCAGTACTGGTTGGTCTTGGCCTCCTGCTTCTTGCGGAACACCTCCGGGAAGAACTTCTTCAGGAACGGGTCCATGGACGTCACGCCGCCTGCAGTAACGTCGTTCATATATAATTGTTATGTTGTTGGTATATATGAGCTAGAGATGGATGATGGATCGATGGAGCAAGAAACAAACATGAAAAATTAACGGCGTAGTACGTACTGACCTGAGATACCGATGTCATATCCGAAGATGAGTCCTCCGGTGGCGGCGACGACGCAGGTGAGGAAGACGAAGAGGGTGAGCTTGCCGGGGTAGTCCTTGCCCCCGGCCGTGTTCACGATGGCGCCGCCGGCCATCGGATCGGATCGGAGAAAACAATAAGCTAAGCTAAGCTAGCACCTAGCTAAGCAGGGGATCGATGATGCTATTAATTAGCTGGCTGGGTATAGCTGGATGAGCAAGGTGGGGTGAGGGTGAGGAGAGAGTGCTACTGGTAGCTCGAGGTCATCTCCTTATATAGAGAGACAAGCAGGCCGAACATCTCTGGCCTCTACCACTCCTCTGCATGTATATGCAATAATAATGCTATGATCGATAGTTGTGTCATGCATATGGTTTACACTTTACAACATGCATGCAGCTATCAGTGTGATCGAATCGGAGGAGGTGGCAAGTCAACGCCAGCGCTGCTTGAGAGAGAGAGAGAGAGATTGGTGGTCAGAGTAAGCAAGGCCCCAATTGGAGTAACCGTTAAGCCTGACCAGCTGATGCATGCTGACTTGGAGGAATTATCTAATACTCCTACACAGTAATCCATCCGATCCTCTGATCCCTTGCAGTAGTAATTCGTTGGTTCCCGCGCGTACGAACGAACGTGTATGATCTGATTTGAACTGATGAGCTGCTGCTGCGGCGGCGGCGGCGACGGCCGATGATGATCTAGCTACGGTTGACTTTGCGGTGGCCTGTCTGTACTCGCAAAGAAGATATTTGTTCGTTATTGCGTTGCGTAATATTATATACTCCGATCCTATGTATAAGTATCTACACAGCACATATCTGAAAGAGTGTCTGATTGGTTAATTACTCGATCGACTCCATGTATCTGATGTTCATATCTGATTGTTAGTTGGACGATTACATTAACGAAGAACACACAATTACAAGAACAATGTAAGTATAACAAAAAGATATTACTAAAATACTTTTTCTCTATACTCTGTACTTCTGAGTAGTAGTATATGGGACCGTAAAAGAGCTCTAATAATAAAATGGACTCTCAGTTAAATATTCCTCCATCAAAAAAATAAAGAAGCACATAGTATATATAAATAAACTCTGAAAGTGTCTGAAAGGGTACAAGCAGCCAATCCACGTCGAATTTAAAAGATGCTGTATATATAAACGAGAAACCAAATTGTCTGCAAATTCTTCCATTCATCGATAGGAGGAGGGAGTAGCTAGTTGCAGCAGGTTTGCACGGCGGAGAAGACGGCGCGCGACCGGTGATTCCATTGACCGAACTAATCAATCCATGCCCTGCTGCCTGTGTGTGTGTGGATATACATGTATAGTATGTGATTATGATGTGATCGGTCTTGCATACAATGCAAATAGCAGCTGTGTGCTGCCCCAATTTTTTCAACCTGCTTTGTTCAGACTAGGAAAAAGTCTGCTGAATATTTCAGCTGACTATCATGATAGAGACAGAATGCATGTGAAAGCGAGAAAATGGTTGCATATATACCCAAATAAAAGATTAGTATAATAGCAGCTGATGAATAATCTGAGTCTGTCACATCATCGCTCGAATAAATCCGTGATCATATTCATATATGCGTTGCGTCAAGCCTTACATCCTGGACCTTGTTAGTTCTTGGAGAGCACAACAGGACACACCACATAAGAATGAGATGTACCTTTTTTTTTCTTCACAACACATTGGAAAACCTGGATATTTACTGAACAAGTATATATTTAATGACCATACACTACCAGAATATATGTAGCTCCCTAGCGTCGAAAACACGCAGAGCAGATAAAGCACTTCGGGAGAAACTTTCCCAAGGGTACACAGTAGCAGTACTATTGAGGTTCACAAAATCTGGTAGTGATGCATGTCTATATATTATTCCACTGTCCTTCACTGGTTACTGATGATCAATGATGATTATCTTGGACAGAGTAACAGTAGTAGCGGAGGAAGCAGCTAGCATTCTTATCCTAGCTTATTGGATAGGACGATCGATGTGGCTCGGCTGTCAGCACAATACAATCTGCATGAAGGATTCAAGAATCAAGAGAGCATATGCAGTTTCCTCGTGACTGATGAAAAGCAATTGCCAACCTTTTTGCTTTGGTGCATGCATCAACCATGAATTCTGATCCCATCCCTAAAGCTGGACTCTGTCTCGTGTGTCATGCTTGCATAGTTGCATGTAGGAGTAGGACAAACAGCATGCATACATTCACGCTTATCCTGCTGCAGTTTTATGTCTGTGTGCACATATGCATGCGCTGGCATTTTAGTTTTTTTTCCCCAATTGAGTTAGTAATTAACTTGAATTGTGGCAACTTTCAGAGACTGGTTTATTGTGTAGTAACTTCAAATTTTTGAATGGGATCCAGAAACAAGCTAGTTATATATTGCATCCTGCTAGCAACTAGTAACAATAATATCATATTTTTCAGAGTTCAGAGTAACATGTAATCAATAGAGTTCAGAGTATGGTGTGTTGTGAGGGAGTTTAGTGGTCGGCCGAGCCCCTAACGTTCCGAAAACTGGCGGCGGCCTTGCTTCATCGATCGAATCAATCATCTTCATCAATTAACTAGTAAAATATACTC
>JAZFNS010020000.1:126131342-126142901 GCA_037127165.1 Alloteropsis angusta | reverse complement strand
CGTGCTTCGTGCCGGGCCAAAAACCGTGCTTCGGGCCGGGCCTTCGGACCTTGGGCTTTCTGCTCACCTATAACACAAACACATCACCATTGCTAAATTAAGGATAACTACGGCGTACAAGTTACACCGGCTGCCGCAACATCGGGACACAGACCACAGCGAAAAGAAAGAACGAACACTGACACCCCGCACTCAACACGTCGGGGGAAACCTGACATGTTCAGCACAAGGGAAAGGGAGCCAACACGGCTCACACATCATGGAACAACGAGGGACGCCGCCTAGCCCATCCTTCTATGGTCATATGCTGTTGTGGGCCAGATGTGTGTGCGTGTAGAAATAAGGAAAAAGTCTACTTTACCTCCTCCAACTGTCACGAAAGTCTGCTTCCCCCCCTCGACCCCAAAACCAGATATATCACCTCCCTCAGCTTTTCAAACCGCGCACTTTACCTCCTGCAATAGTTTTAAAAGCGGTTTTTCTACCGTAACAACGGTTTTGTCTTTTCCTATCATTTATATATTTCGACTGAATCTTTAAAAAATCATAGTAAATCACAGAAAAATCATAAAATGAAAAATCAAATTTTGTTGGACTGCACATGAGTAGATCTACATAGTGAATATATAATATGGTATGTTTTATTACAAAGTTTTTGCTATGAATGTTTTGTTTTTCTTTTTTATTTATTTTGGCTATTTTTTAAAAAAACAATAATAGTAAATCATAGAAAAATCATAAAATAAAAAATCTAATTCTGTTGATCTACACAATGAATGTAAATATAATATTCTTTAGTACAAAGTTTTTGCTGTGAAGGTTTTATTNTTTCTTTTTATTTATTTGGCTGAATCTTTGAAAAATCATAGTAAATTACAAAAAATCATAAAATAGAAAACCTAATTTTTGTGGACTCCAACAAAGTTGTATTTTCTACTTTATAATTTGTTTGTGATTTACTATGATTTTTCAAAGATTCAGCCAAATAAATAAAAAGAAAAAACAAAATCTTCATAGCAAAAACTTTGTACTAAAGAATATAATATTTTACATTCCCTGTGTAGATCTACTCATGTGGAGTCAAACAAAATTGAATTTTTTATTTTATGATTTTTCTGTGATTTACTATGATTTTTTAAAAATTTTAGCCAAAATAAAAAAATCTTCATAGCAAAAAACTTTGTAACAAAGCATACTATATTATATGTTCACTGTGTAGATCTACTCATGTGGAGTCCACCAAAATTTGATTTATTTTATGATTTACTATGATTTTTCAAAGATTCAGCCGAAATATATAAAGGATAGGAAAAGACCCGTGATTATTGTAGCAAAACCGCTTTCGAAACCGTTGCAGGGAGGTAAATACATGGTTTGAAAAGGTGAGGGAGGTGATAATGATATATCCGGTTTTGGGGTTGAGGGAGGAAAATCAGACTTTCGTGACAGTTTGGGGAGGTAAAGTAGACTTTTCTGTAGAAATAATGCTGGGCTGACGAGATAAAGAGTTCCGAGGGTGCCATGGGCCAGGGAATAATGGGCTTCTTTAGCTGGGCCAACTGAACTCACGTGGTTCTTCGGTTTTTGACGGCTGCACACCGATACCGACGCCGAACAAAGCCGACACCGAAAACAGAACAAACCGATATTTGGTTCGGTTCGGTTCGGCTCGGTTCTTGGTTTCCAGAAAAAAAAATGCCCACCCTTAGATATGAATGAATCATACGAGGACGACAGGTCAGAATCTCAGATAATAACTTCTGGCCCTGGATATGCTTTCTGTCAGGCGCGACAACATCGAATTCCTTCTTCCCCTTCATACATTGGGGGAAAAAAAGTGGGTGTTTAGTTCCAGTCAAGTAAATACACAGCATTACGCCGCACAGACAGACAGGGATCAAAACCAATGCATATGCTCCAAGAAACTAGTATTCTTTACACAAGCAGGCAGGCGCAAACCCAAGATGCGAGCTAGTATTTTTTGTGCAGGCAGGCACAGCTGCAAACTTGCAAATCCAAAATGTATCTAGTATTTTTATGTGCAGGCAGGCACAGCTGCAAAATCCAAGACTTACAAAGGGACCGTCCAGGTCAAGTCTCTGGTTAGGACCAGATCACCTCCACCATCGTGACACCAAATACAGTACGTGTAGATCATCTACATCAAAGTCATCAACCCAGCCGAATGACACAACATTCACCACTCTCATCTGGTACCTTTGTCTTGCAACACCAAAGCAGTGGGACCTTGAATCTTATCAATGCATAACTCCTCGGCTGTGTTCATCAGATAAAGTTGGTGAATAGGTTAGTGTATCAAGGTGCAATAAGAGTTGGCTCCTGAAAGAATGAAAAAAGGGCCTCACCACTTCCAGCCTCCATCCAGGGATTAAGATCATCTTCATATTTTTGTTTCCATATGACCCTCGGGAAGCAAAACTTCCTCGTCAGGCCGGTTGCATATCCTTCTTCCCCGTAACTCTCGAGTCAACAGCTTGCACATTGTTAAAGCAATCTCTGCAACTGTAATTATCAATATTAGGGAAACCACTAAGGCAATAACACAAAAAAGAAATAAAAGAATAGCGATAATAAACTTAAGTTCAAACATGCCTCGGCATGGCCGGCGTGACAACAAGCGCTGGATTTCGACCTCCCTGGTGACTGACCAGTAGCATATCTCAAGATACCGTATCAGCATTATGTTTGGAACTGCATCTGTTTGCAACACAGAAACCATTAAGCTAAGCAGGCAAGCCTAGTAGCAAATCCCAAGCCTAACAGAGACAATAACTTACCAGCCATCCCCGAAGCCTGTACAAGTAATGGCAAGTATACATTGCGCTCGATCAGCATCATAGTCCGTGGAATTGCCAGGACAAGTACCACTGTATGTACACAGAAAGATTAATAAGCGCGAAACAACATAAACAACGATCGATACTAATCAACAACATGATAATGCAATACACCTCGGGTGTATGAAATTGAATTCCACGTCGGCCTGACTGTGACAACTTCACATCTCACGATCCCTTGCAGAATTACGGTAGCAGTAGCTTCCCGCTGTGAAAAAGGATGGCATAGTTAGCAGCAAAACAAACGGCAACAAAGAATATTTTTGGGGATAGGAAAGCCACCTGGTGCTGCTCCGGATTTGATCTGGCTATAGAATTGTCTCTCCCAATCAAAGCAGATGCATCTGTCACCTCTACAGCAACAAGTAGACGTTGTAGTCACAGTGTAAAGACAGAACAGCAAAAACAATGGGATTACTAGCTCGCTTTATTTTCCTATTTTTTTCACACACCTGAAGCAACATTTCTGCTAGTTGCTCCTTCGGACACATTTGATGAGTGGGTATCTTCCATTGCCGCTTCAAAATCAGTATTTGATGAGTGAGTACCTTCCATTGCTGCTTCAATATCAGTGCTTCTGCTTTCAGTCGACGAGAGGATATGTCCTAAAATAATCAGAACCTATATTATTTTCAGGTCATTCAGCTCACTGCTAGCTAATTACGGAATGTTCTTACTCAGAGTCCATGCGAAGATGAGAATTATCTCGAGCACATTACAAAACAGTCCAATTATCGAAGACAGCTGAAAAAATAACAACCTTTATTTAATAAATACTCATTTATGCTTGAATGAACAATTATTTAACAGAATCGAGATTTTATACCAAGATGAACATATGATTTGGATGGTGTTGAATAGTAAGGATCAGAGTTTCCAGATTGACTAGACAGTTAGGCAACAAGCTGACAATGGTTATGATTTTCTGTGATCTACTACGAATACCAACCTGTCAAAGAAACAAAAAAAATGCTCACTGATATCCATACAAAGCCAGAACTCATTTAAAGATACAGATAGTTAAACATACCAAAATGTCATTAATCTGAACGAAATGGCAATAAAGAAGGCTACCCAGGCCTAACCACCCAAACACCTCCTTGGTGATCTGAGATGCAGCTGAACCCCAAACCAATACAACGAATATGATAGATAAAGAGAGTATGAAAGATGCTCCAAGAATATAGCCCTAAAAGAATTTAAATCATCAGGTAACAATTATATATATGAAACTGTTAGCGGCATATGATCAAATCTGCAAGGAAACGTACCTTCTTAGTGTTTTTTCTGTGTGCATATACAGACATGAGAAAATTGAAGCTTGACATACAGATTAGAGAATGTAAGAGTAGCAGGGTTAGACTCAATTCAACCTTGCTTATGGCAATGCTGTACATCAACCACAGAATACTGTTAATCAATTGAGCGAGAGTGGAGGGAGTTCCGAACAGCTCTGTTGTTTTAGATAGATCTCCAGTGTAGACTTGGTAAAAGGATGGCAACGTCAAAAGAATGAGAATGACCAGCAACGCGAACAGCGACCCGCCCTTCTCGACATTCTGTTAAGAAGAAAGTTGACATTGATAATATGAGAAATCTCAGTTAATGATTTGATTAATTATAGATCCCCAAATAAAACTGGACACTTCGACTAAGACTTTTTGCGGTTCAGGTATGCAACAGCTAACTAAACCACTTAGCGGTTTTGACAAAAAATTGACAAAAATCAGTAACCAGTTTAGACATTCATCAATTCATTGGTAATGGTAGCAACGCTCTAGAACCATCAGAAGACACTTCACACAGATATACAATGATCATCAGACAGTAGGACTCTTGACACAGTCATTATTGTACCTATTCACCACTCACCAGTCTCTGATTTTCATCATAGGAAGATCCACTAATTAGCGGCTACAGCAAGGCTGATAGGATCACCAGATCCGTTACGAAGGCTGTAATGGTGGACGACGATCGGTCGGGGCTTGAACCCCCGGTGGCGAGGCAGCGCCGTGATGCTGCACGGCGACGCGGGAACGAGGGCAAGGGAGGCAGGAAACTCACATGGGCAAGGAACCAATAATATATTGATTTTTGCTTAATTGTTTCGATTACACCCAATGACTTAACACCAAAGGAAATCCAAAGCCTAACACCAAAGGAAATCTCCAAAATTTCCTAACAGAGTTTTCTAACAGAATCAACTCAACCAAAGGAAAATCTCCTAAGTTTCCTACCATAAACTATTTCCTAACTCAGCTCACGACAGCTGCTCGCGTGGGCCTCAGCCACGTTGCCGCGTGCCCCGCCGCTCATAGGCCAAGCCCATCATAACATCTCTTCCCACCTCGGAAAACAGCTCGTCCTTGAGCTGAATGTCGAGGTAGGATAGTTTGAAGTGGTCGAGTGGCTCCCACGTCGCCTTGGAGTCTTCCAGACCGGCCCATCGGACGAGGAACTCCCACAACCCGCGGCGCTGGCGGGCGCGCAACACGGTGGCCGGAAGTGGAAGCAGACGCCCGTTCTGCATAGGCGGTAGGGCAGGCGGGTCTTGAGGGGGATCGCCGCGGTACTGCTTCAGGAGGCTGATATGGAAGACATCATGAATGAAGGGCACCATGAGGAAGACAAAGCCGATATGCGACAACGCCGATGCGTTCGGTGACCTGGAGCAGGCCTGCATAGCGTGGATTCAGCTTACCATGTGGTCGATCCACCAAGGAGAGCGCCTTGCAGTGCAGGAGGCGCAACCACACCTAGTCGCCGACGGAGAACTCCAAGTCGCGGTGATGGTTGTCGTAATAGCGCTTGCAGTACTGTTGGGCCTGCAGTAGACGATCCCGGACCTCCGCTAGGAAGGCGTCACGCTCCAATAGCATGTCCTCGATCGTACTGGTTCGTGCGGTCCCCGGCTGGAACGGAAGCAACTAGGGCGGCTCGCAGCTGTACACCACCTGAAATGGTGTAGCACGCAGGGCGGTGTGGAACGAAGTATTGTAGCAATACTCCGTCCATGGTAGCCAGTCGACCCGCGCCCTTGGACGGTCACCGGTGAGGCAGCGCAGGTACATGGCGATGGTCTTGTTGACCACCTCCGATTGGCCGGCCGTCTGGGGGAGAAAGGCCATGCTCATCTGCAGCTTGACTCCGGCCAACTTGAAGAGGTCGCGCCAAACATTGCTGGTGAAGACAGGGTCGCGGTCGCTCACTATGGAGGCAGGGAACCCGTGAAGGCGGACGATGTTGTCGAAGAAGGCTCGGGCCACGGACATGGCCGTGTACGGATGCCCTAGGGCGATGAAATGGTGTACTTGGAGAACCTGTCAACCACGATCGGTGAGTATCACGGATTTTCCATGTACCTTCGGAAGGCCCTCGACGAAGTCCATGGAGATGTCCGACCAGATGCGAGAGCAAACATCGAGCGGCTGCAGTAGACCGGCGGGGTGCATGGTCTTCGTCTTGTTGCGCTGGCAGATCGCGCATCCCTGGACGTGGTCGCGCACGAGCGCCCTGTCGCGCAGAATATGGAAGTCGGCGCGAAGGCGGAGAAGGGTCTTCTGGATGCCCTCGTGGCCGACGGAGTGGACCAGGTCGAGGACGTGGGGAAAGAGCGATGATGTGGCGAAGAGGAAGATCTTGTTGCCTTGTAGTATCAGGCCATCCTCGATGCGCCATGGGTTGCCCAGCTCGCCGACCAGGATCTGGTAACGCACGCGTCGTGCGTCCGTGTGCGCCTCGGACTCGCTGCGGATGTCGTCGAGGAGCTGGAACAAGGGGCCGGACAGAACAGCAGCCACAGGGCCCTCGACGTCACGTCTTGACAGGCCGTCGGCCACCGTGTTGAGGCGGCCCGGGCGGAACTCGACGGCGAAGTCGAAGCCGAAGAGCTTGCTCACCCACTGGTGGTGAGCGATTGTCGAGAGTCGCCGGTCCAGCATGTACTTCAGGCTGTAGTGGTATGTTCGAACGGTGAAGCGCCGCACCCACAGGTAGGGCCGTCGATGGCGGCCAGCCTACTCGAGCCCGATGAGCTCGCGTTAATAAGCGGCGATCTTGAGGTGGCGAGCGGCGAATGGGCAGCTGAAGAAGGCTAGGGCGCCGGCCCCCTGGTGGAGCACCGCCCCAAAGCCGGTCCTCGACGCATCGCAGTCCACCATGAAGGGCTTGTCGAAGGTCGGCAGTTGGAGGACCCGGGTGCCGCAATATACCGAAGTCCTGGATGAACTTGCGGTAGTACCCTGCGAGTCCCAGGAAGCCGCGCAGCCCCCGCGCGGAACGGGGCTCCGGCCAGGATGCCACCGCCTCCACCTTGTCGCCATGAAGCCGTCTGCGGACACGATGTGGCCCAGGTAGGAGACGGTTGGCGCGCCAAAGGTGCACTTGGAGCGCTTGACGCAGAGACAATTGGCGATGAGGATGTCGAAGACGGCCTTGACGTGTTAAAGATGCTCTGACCATGTTTTGCTATAAATCAAAATATCATCGAAAAATACCAGGACAAACCGGCGATGCATGGAACGTAGTACGTCATTCATCAGACTCTGGAAGGTCGCCGGCGTATTTATCAAGCCGAATGGCGTAACGAAGAACTCAAAGTGTCCGTGGTGCGTCCGGAATGCCGTCTTCTCGACGTCGTCAGGGTGCACCCGCACCTTGTGGTACCCCGAGCGCAAGTCGAGCTTGGTGAAGATGCGCGCGCCGTGGAGCTCGTCGAGTAGCTCATCCACAACGGGGATGGGGTACTTGTCCTTCACCGTCTTGTCATTCAGCGCCCGATAGTCGACGCAGAATCGCCAGGTGTCGTCTTGTTTCTTCATGAGCAGGACGGGCACCGAGAACGCCGACGTGCGCGGCCGGATGATCCCCTTGGCGAGCATGGCGGCACACTGACGTTCCATCTCATCCTTCTGCGGCTGGGGGTAGCGGTACGGCCGGACAGCCACCGGTGCCGTGGACGGTAGGAGGTGAATACGATGGTCGCAGGGGCGAGCTGGTGGCAGCCTGGTCGGTTCCTGGAACAGGGCTTCGTAGGAGTGTAGCAGGCGGGCCATCATCGGCGCGGGGTCGCCGTGGACCGCGCGTGAGGCCGGCTGGTGGATGTCGTCACGCGGGCAGCCGATGCCTTTCCAAAAGACGCGCTAATCGCCGCGCCAGAAGGCCATGCAGAGGTCCTAAAAGTCCCACAGGATGGAACCCAAGATGCCCAGCCACTCCACGCCAAGGATGATGTCGTAGCCGCCCAGCGGGATGACGAAAGCGTCGACGGCGAAGTCCTCGAGGCCAATCCGAATGGCCATGCCCCGCGCACGACCTTGGCAGGCCACGCGGTCGCCGTTAGCCACGGAAACGTGGAGTCCCTAGCTCGGCGCGGTGGGGAGAGGGAGACGCTCCGCAACAGCTTGGTTGATAAAGTTGTGGTGGACCCTGTGTCTAGCAGCGCGGTGAAGCGGGTACCATTGATGTCGACCGGCTGCTGCATCGTGTCCACAGTCCTCATGCCGGTCAGCGCGTGCAGCGACACCCGTGGGTTCGCCAGCCCCATCCTCTGCGTCGTCCTCACCGTCGTCCTCGAAGTTTGTGACCTCGATATAGAAGAGGCGCTCGCAGCGGTGTCCCCAAACATACTGCTCGTCGCAGTTATAGCAAAGCCCTTGTCGTCGGCGCTCTTGGAGTTCGGCGGGGGACAGGCGACATAACGGCTGGGGCGGCTGCTGTACGGACGGCGCCAAAGGGCCTGCTGGTGGCCGGGGCGGCTGCTTTTCGGCCGGTGCTAGAGGGCCTGCTGGCGGTCTACGGGCTGGTGGCGGCTGGAGAGAACTGCCATGGGTTCGGCCGGTTGGGACGGCTCTGCGGTGGAGGAATGTCGGCGGCTGCAGACCGGCGTTCGTAGGCCCGGGCGAGAGACAGGGCGTCTTGCAGGTCCTGGGGCCCGTGGAGCTCGACATCGATGCGGATTCGATCAGGAAGGCCAGTCGTGAAGAGCTAGACCTGTGACGCCGGCGCCAGGGGGTCGGTGTGACACAGGAGCGCGAGGAAGCGCTCCTGATACTTCTCGACCGTCGTTCGGAACTGGAGGCGCGCCAGTTCACCCAGGTGGTTGCTGCGCAGAGGTGGCCCTAAGCGCGGGTGCCAAAGCTCCTTAAAGCGATCCCATGACGGCGTCCCGGAGTCGCGCTCCAGCATGAAGAACCATGTCTGGGCGACGCCGGTCATGTGGTAGGAGGCGAGCCACAGCTTGTCCGTCTCCAAGGTCCGCTGGCCACGGAAGAATTGGTCACAACGAGTGAGCCAACCCAACGGATCTTCCTTGCCATCGAATTTGGGGAACTCCAGCTTGTGGTAGCGAGGAACTACGGCAGCCGAAGTTGCGGTCGAATCAACCCCGGCGCCCAGGATTGGCGGCGGCAGGTTGAAGTTGGGGATCGGCGACGGCGACGACGGGAAGGGGATCTGGGGGATGGGCAAGGGAAGCTGGGCGGCGGGGGTGAGCGTGGTGGGTGGGGCCATCGCAGGGAGGGCGGTGGCAGCGGCAGATGTGCCCGCCGTGGCCGGAATTCCCCCGTAGCCAGGCATGCCATAGGGGAAGGTCCTGGGCGGATCCACCGATTGCTTCTCGAGGACCGTGAGGCACGAGGACAGGCCGGTGAACTGCGTGGAGAAATCCGCAAGCTGGCGCTTGAAGTCGGCCAGGGAGGTGGTGAGGGCGTCCACGGCCTGGACGTTTGCCGCGGAGGCGGCACTGTCGGCGCCATCTTGAGAGCATGACATCATTGATACCAATTGATAGGATCACCGGATCCGCTGCGAAGGCTGTAGTGGTGGACTACGAACGGACAAGGCTTGAACCACCGGCAGCGAGGCGACGTCGTGCTGCTGCACGGCGACGCAGGGAACAAGGGCGAGGGAGGCAGGAAACTCACGTGGGCAAGAACCAATAATATATTGATTCTTGCTTAATTGTTTTGATTACACCCAATAACTTATATAGGAAATCCAAAGCCTAACACCAAAGGAAATCTCCTAAATTTCCTAACAGAGTTTTCTAACAGACTCAACTAAACCAAAGGAAATCTCCTAGGTTTCCTACCAGAAACTATTTCCTAACTCAGCTCATGATAGCTGCTCGCTTGGGCCCCAGCCATGTTGCCACTTGGCCCGCCGCTCCTAGGTCAAGCCCGTCATAACAAAGGCTCGTTTAGCGGCTATAGCAGGTTGAATGCAGCTAATAGCCGGTACGATTTTACGAACGTGCAGCGGAGGATGGCTGCCGAAACGAATTTGAAATTTGACTCTGCCGGAGGATGGCTCCCTCGGCAGCTCTCGCTCCTGGCGAGACGACGGCCGACGATACCTCATTAGAGCCGCCTGACCCGCAGCTGCAACCTGCTCCACAGCCCGCGCAGGCCCCGCCGCCGCCACCACCACTGCCACCACCACCACCTCCCCGTTCGGAACAACTGTCGCAGCCGCCATGCCAACAGGCACGTTCCGCGACGACGACACTCCCACCGCCACCGACACCACCGCAGCCATCTCCACCTCCACCACAACCGCACCCACCGTCGGCGCCGAGCCGCCGCATGTCGCAACAACCCTACCCAGCCGTTCCTGCAACCTCTTGCCAAGCTACGGCCGACGACATCCGCGCTCACCACGAGGTTGACCTGCCTGTTCGACAACCTGGGGCTCGCCGCGACAATTCCAGACTAGGGGGGCTCGTCCACGACGCACTCCTTCGCCTTTTTCACACCTCCGTCGTCCCTGGTGACCGCACTCCGCCGGCATCGGCTACCATCTAGGTAACACCTGCCTCGCCCTCTACCTGCTACAATCTTTTGTTTGTGCGCAACATGCTGAGCTACCTGATCACGACTTCTCCAAGTCGCCTCCCCGTCGTTCGCTACAGCCAGTTTGTCTGCCGCGATACGGTTGCCTATTATGACGTCACTAACTTCCTGGTTACCCGTGGCCCCCTTCGCCTCGCCGCTTCGGAACTCCTCGCTCACCTCTCTAGGGAAGCGGCCAAGCTCGCCATTGCCAACGCTGCCTTTTTGGACCTGGTGCACCGCGTCCACGACGCCGCGGCACACGCCCACACGTTCGCCCTGGTTCACGATCCCATGCACTGCGTCCATGCGCCCCCCTGCCACCCCCCGCAGTTAACTCCAACCCAACCACCTCCGCCCACAGCTCATCTGCGCCGTCTATCGCCGTCTGTACCTCGCGAGATCTCCACGCAGGCGCCGCTGCATGAAGATCTTCCCGGATCTGCTCCCCGCTCCCTCGTCATGTCCCCCGCAGCGGAAGCCACGCTGTGTCACACAGACATGTCCCCTACCAGGGTCTTGTCTGGCTTCATTGTGCCGCGTCCGCCCGCCCCATCCTACCTCCATGCTACCTTAACTCCAGCTAAACCACAGCTCAAACCCCCTTGCCCCCGCTCACCTCGCCCAACGCCTGCTATAGATGTCTCGCCTTTGATCATCATGTTCGCGAGTGTCGAGACCCCATCCGATGTCGTAACTGCCGTGGAAACAACCACTGTGTGCCCCGGTGCAAATGCCGATCTCTCGTGTGCTCACCCCTGGGCACGCAAGCGCCATACCCCGCCCGCCGCCAAGCTCGCCACCTCCGCCACCTCGCTTGCCACAACTCCACCGCTGCCATCACCACCCCGGGCGACCTTGCTGCCTACGCC
>JAZFNS010020000.1:125848050-125860193 GCA_037127165.1 Alloteropsis angusta | reverse complement strand
CAACTCCGAGCCTCCAAGCACAATCTTGCCAGAAACACGTAGCAACAGAGGTGCTACTGACCCTAGGAACAAGATCAAAGCAGCGGAAACAAAATCGATCAAATGAAAGAACCAAATCAGCAAAACCAGCACTGTCAGGCTGGCGCGGTTAAACCGCCATCAGGGGGCGGTTAAACTGCCTTGGCCTGATGAACACCAAAGTGCAATTCCAACAGCGAGAAAGCAAGATCAAAAGCCCAAACCAAAGTGATGACCCTCTGTGGCGGTAGAACTGACCTGGAGTGCAATCACAAGCAAATCTCCAACTTCCAGCAACCTCCCAGGCAGGGGCGGTTTAACCGGGTTCCAGGGGCGGTTAAACCGGCTTTCCTAGATACACCCAAATACAACACAAACAGGGAAGGAATCAAGATCCAAAGCCAAATCTTAGCACTGACTCACTATGGCGGTAGGACTGACCTTGGAGAACAGTCAAAAGCCAAATCTAGGGGCGGTACATCCGACCTTCCGAATAAGCAAAACTGAGAGAACTCGTGATCAAATTCCAGAACCCAGCACCGACCCGCGGAGGCGGTAAAACCAACCTTGGAGTACAGTCAAAAGGTAAACCTAGGAGGCGGTAGAACTGACCATCTCTACTGCATGAAAGAAGTAGTTCTTGAAGAAAAGCTCAGCAAGATAAGTCCCAAAAACCAAATTGGAATCACCGGAAGACAAAACGAGCAACTCAAAACTGAAATCCCACAAATCAGCACTGCCCAGGCAAAGGAGGTTAAACTGGGTTGGCAACAAGGTTTAACCGGGATGGGGCGGTTAGACCGCCATGGCAAGGCGGTTAAACCGCCTTTGCCTGTAGCCTCGGGAAAATCTGAACCCGCGGGTCAACCCCCAAATTCCAACCAACCGATCTCCCGATTCACTCCACGGATTGAAGCCAAACTTTGGGGATGATGGGGTTACTCACGGGCAACCTCTAGCTCAAAGATCAAGCCCCAAAACGCTCTCAATCAAAAGGAATCACGAATCTTGGCTCTCTATCACCTCAACCCGAGTTCATCCAAAATCCACCAAATCCGAAGCGATTCTTGCGGTTTGAGGGGGCAAATCACCAAGGAAAAAGCCTCCATGGACTCATATGTGAATCCCCAAGCAAACACGCAAAGAAACGGCCTCAAACACAAGCTGGCGAGGGCTTGCGGCGGCACCGCTCGTCATCACCTCGCCGTGCCCTTGTGCGCGCGGTGGAGGGAGAAAGAGAGTAGAAAGAGGAGAAGGGGCTCGGGTTTTTGGGGCTCTAAGAACGCCGGCCATAGGCCCGGAGAGGGATGCGCGCGCGGTGGCCGGAGCGCCGCCACTACCGCCGGCTCCGACGCGAGTCAATGGTTGAAGGTGGAGAACTCGTGTCTGGAGGAGAAGAGAGAGGACGAGCAGGTGCGCTAGAGCCGTGCCCGGTGACGGTCCATCTTCACCGCTGCCGGCGAGACTCCGGCGGGTAGCTCCGGCTCCGCCGCCAGGGGGACGGGTCAGCGCACGAGCGGCGGCGCGGTGCTGAGAAAGAAGCGAGGGCAGGAAATGAGCGACTAGGGTTTTGGGAGAGAGCAGTTGGCGGTTTTGATCCCGCGGTGTATGCGGACGACCGTCGGATGTTGATCCGTGGGATCAGATGGCCAGGAGTGGTTGGGCCAGAAGCGGCCCATGCGGGGGCTAAGATTTCTGGCCCACGCCCAGGTTGCAGCCTGGGACGCGGATGCACTGCGCGCGCGGGCGACTGGGCCGTGCCAGCGAGTGGGCCGGCCTGATCGAGAGTGGGCGCTCCTGGATGGAGTTGTCCGGCGAGAACGGGAGGAACGGCTTGACTCCCTATGGAGAGATTCCAGGGGAACTGGCGGACAATTTGTACGGCGGTGGCGGCGAGGATTTCTTTAGCTGCCTCCAACTCCTCGCTGGCTGGGAGACTATTCAGAGATTACGCACGGAGACGATGTTGTCGATGGGAGACTGGAAAATGTCTTCACCGAACTCCTCCGTGAGGTTGCGGGAGAGGTGCTTGGATGGGGAGCGGCGGGAACTTCTAGCGTAGAGCTGGCGTCCAGGGTCCTCGCTACCCGAGCTGCTGTAGGAGACGAGCGCAGGGCTCAGCGGAGTCAGGGCGCGTCCCTTCTGAAAGGGGTTTTGTGAGACCTCCTCGTTGGTGGCAGAGAGCAATCCGCTCTGGAAGGTGTTCTCGCTGAGCGCGGTGGAGAGGTCTGAGTCCGGCCAGTGAAGAATTACTCCGGAAGGAGTTCTTGTCATCAGCAGGCCTTCCTGTGCTCCATGCAGTGGGATGGACTCCGACCGGGATGGAGATGCAGACCAGCTTCTGGAGATTGAGGTCGACGTGGGCGGCGACTTGGACAACTCGCGCTCGAAGGTATCAGCGGAGTTCTGTAGCCCCACGGAGAATCGGGGTAGATCAGGTCTACCCGATGCTTGGAGATTGTTAGTGGGGGATCCCCCCTGCTTGCAGGTGTCCTCGCGGGGCTCGCGACACCTGTAGACCTGCTTGCAGGGAGGATTAGCGCGCTGGGAGTTGGTCGGTCCTGGAACCGGCCGATCCTGGCAGTCTAGCGAGGGAGTCTGTCCCTGCTTGGCGTTCCATGTGCTCCTCCGAGTCGGATACGATCCGGAGATCGTATCAGAGTTGAGCCTTTTGTTGCACAGGGTGGCCTGTTCGGCCACTTCTTGGGGGAGAATCGCTGGAGCTGCCGGGACTTCAGGAGTGACAGAGTTGGGCGCAGGAACTTCATCGAAGTCGGAGTTAGGCGCAGGGCCTTCCTCCAATTGCCAACGGAGCTCGCCGTCCTCAGCAGCGACGCCGGTCCATGAACCGACGGTGATGGTGCTGCCCTCGGCGACCTTCTTCATCCTGGCGGCGGCACTGAAGATGAGTACCATCAAATCTAGCGGGGGAGCCTTGCGATGTGCCCCACAGTGGGCGCCAATTGTCGGCGAAATATCGGCCGACAGTCAACTAGGGGGTTACCCAAGTTGTAGTTTGCAGAGCTGTCGCAAGACTCAAAGACAGATGGCGAACAAGACAAAGATTTATACAGGTTCAGATCCCTCGGTGAGGAACCCTACGTCCTGTGTATAATGCCTTGCTGACGTTGTATTGAACTCGTGGTTCGGGTGGTGTGTAGTTGATTGTTTTGGAGGGGGTCCCTGCCACCCCTTATATAGGTCGGGGTGCAGGGTTACAGGAGTAGGATTTCCAATCCTCTCTTATTACAAGCCTTATACGGACTACTAAACCCTAGAGAGTCTAAGTCCTTCAAGTCTTGCTCCTACTGGGCCCATTAAAGGCCCAGTAGGGGTTCTTCATGTTGCTGATAGAAGCTTATACGCCGGAGTACACTACCCCAACACGGAGTAGGCCGAGTCGGGGTTCCGGGTAATCACCTCCAACAGCAGGTAGAGCTTCGTTGTGAGATCAGACTCAAAGGTCATCACCGACCACATAGAAAAGGAGGCAGATGCAAAGCAACCAGAGCTCGTCAAGTACCTGGCAGCGGTAAGAGACATGGAAAAGCATTTCCGAGGGTTCACTGTGGCTCACATACCAAGAACAGCCAACACGGAGGCTGACTGGCTTGCAAAAGCAGCAGCTCAGAAAACACCACTTGAGGATGATGTAACCTTTGAGGTGTTAACAGAGCTAGCGACTAAGCGCAAAGCTCCAGAACCAAGGAAGGTCATGAGCATTCGCACAGAGGACTGGCGGAAGCGTATCATTGACTACATCATGGGTATCAATTGCCTGGAGGACGAAAGAACCCTCGAGAGGCTTCGGTACCAAACAAGAGGATACGTGTTAGTGGGCGACGAACTCTATAAGGCAGGAATGCAGCAACCACTGCTGAGGTGCATTTCTAGGGAGGAAGGAAAGGAGTTGCTTACAGAAATACACAGTGGCATGTGCGGAGCCCACTTTGGCTCCCGAACCTTGGCGAAAAAAGCAGTGCGCCAAGGCTTCTTTTGGCCCACCGTCGTGTCCGATGCCCAGAAAATAGTGATGGAATGCGAAGCCTGCCAAAAATCCACTCACCTCCAAACTGCACCGGCAGCACTGTCACAGCTCATAATACCGGCCTGGCCACCTCAGCGATGGGGGATTACCTTGTGGGACCCTTGCCAGCGGCGTAGGGAAACAAGAGGTTCGCAGCAGTAGCAGTGGACTACTTCTCCAAATGGATTGAAGCGAAGCCTCTAGCATCCATCACAGCCCAGTCAATTCAAAAGTTCTTCTGACAAAACATAGTCTATAGATTCGGGGTACCTTCGGAGGTAACTGTGGACAATGGTAAGCAATTTGATTGTACCATGTTCAGAGACACATGTTATGAGCTTGGAACGAAGGTTAAGTATGCGTCGGTCCTCATTCTAATGGAGCTGTGGAGAGAGCTAACCGGATCATATTCTCAGGGGTCAGAAAGTGCCTGCAGGACATGCGCAAGGGCAAGTGGGTCGATGAGCTCCCGAAGGTTGTCTGGGCTCACAACACCACAGAGCCAAGGGCCACAGGGTTTTCCCCGTTCAGGTTGTTGTTTGGGTGTGAGGCCATGACCCCAGAGGAGCTTCGCAGAGGAACTCTAAGAACAAACAATCAAACAGATGCCTTGGAAGTTGCTCTCGTGGAAAAGGACATGATGGAGATGGACACAATTGCTGCAACTCAAAACATTGCCAAGTATCAGGAAGAGACCCGGAGGTGGCGCGACGCGAAGGTCAAGATCAAAGAGATTGCACCAGGAGACCTGGTCCTCAGGCTGCACCCGAATGCCAACAACCTTGGGAAGCTTCGGGAAAAATGGGCCCATTCGTCGTCTTACGAGCCTTCGGAAAAGGGGCTTTCCAACTTGCAGATGGGGATGGGCATGTGCTGCCCCACCCCTGGAGCATCGACAACCTCAAGAAATTCTATCCTTGAAAAATTGTCCATCAGCGAAGCTTGAGTAGCCACTAGCGCGTATTTTATTTTCGTTTTTTAATTCCCAAATCATGTAACTCAAGAGCTCCATGTGGTTATAAGCGGAAGCATTGATCCATTGTTTCAAGCAGATTATATATGAGAACAAAATTTGTCGTATTGCACTAAACAACGGAGCGTCGAAGCGGCTAAATAGATGGTAATTCGACGAGTCCTCCAACTTGTCTCGAATGGCGAAGCTCCAACCCAAGGTGGACCTTCGCCAATCAAGTGTATTGTTACACGCAAGAAAGCTCCGTGTCTGACCAACACCGAGAACTCCCTGCAAAAGAGCCAAGAGCTCGCAGGTCAAAGACCCGGCGGTTCGAGCATTTCTCGCCGCCAAGCAGTGCAGCAGGGGGCTCAACCCTTCGTTGCCCTCAAAATGAAACAGGTACAAAACGAACCATCACCCGAGGGCTATCAAAAGCAGCTAACCCTCTCACTCCACTAAAACTAAAGCAGCAGGTACAAGCATCAGCAGGTACAGAACGAACCATCGCCCGAAGGCTACAGGAGAAGTAGCAAAGGCAAAGGGTTCTAATCCACTGAGTAAAGAAGAAAACAGAAGACAAATGGTTTTACAGCAACAAAACAGGTAGCCTTTTCATATGGGTAGGCTCACCACCCGAAGGCGGGAGCAGTTCGGACCTCCGGCGGTGAGCCGGAAAGGTCCCGCATGTGCACCGCGTCAACCGCCTCGCAAGCCTCCTTATAGCTTCGAGGCAACCACGGCGGGGCTGACCAGGTGGGAGGTCCTCTCGGCAGGATGGTTCCCTTGATCTGAGAGGCTTCGCCAAGGGACTCCCGGGACAAGGAAAGAAAGAACGGCAGCCCATGTACAGGCTCGTCCTCACGCACCCGGCCGCAACCTGCAAATCGCAAGCATCCTCATAGCTCCAACACAAACAACAGCAACAAGGAACAGAGCAAAGCCCCGAAGCTTTGAACAAGCGAGTGTCACCAGCCATTGCCACACTCCTCGGCAAGCAAGCAATGCGCGGGTATTTATAGGCGCGTCAAACGCATGGGAGAACACTGTACCCATGTGAACCCTGCGAATCCTATGCTTCCGCTGTAGCCATGTGACCCCTACAAGCCCTATGCACACTATAACCATGTGACCTCTACAGAACCTGCGCGCACTGTGAGTGCGTGAATTCTGTGGGACCTACACGGGTACTATACCCACGTGACCTCCGCAGGGGCTACAATGGGTCCCACAGTCATATGGCAACAGTAAACGCCCGTACCGAGCGGCCTCATTGTACAACCTTCGCATCACCCATCGGAGAAACCTGAAACGAAGGTAGAATAATACAAGACAAGCAGAAATGTAAAAGGTCGCTCTGGGCCTTCGGGCACGGCCAGGGGGGCGTCTCTATTCCAGACAGGCCGAGCTCCGAAGGCCCAGAGTCACATGATTCAAACCAAAAAGAAAGCATCGCACGAGGAGCACGAAGGCTCACCAGCAGTCATCAAAATGGGACTTAGAAACAAAATAACTCCAATGACCAAAAAACAGAGTAAGCAGTTCAAGCAAGAGTACAAGCTTGTCACCAGCATTCACAGCGAGCACGCAGGCACGACAAAATATTGTTTATCCGCCATCATTACAAGTATAAAAGAAGGACAACTAAGCTCTACCTCAGGGTTTTCGGTGGTCCGCGTCGGCACGGGACCTTCGGGCACCTCAGCGAAGCTCCCCGGCACCAACCCAGTCGCATCTCCTTGGGATTCGCTGACCTCAGCTTGCACCAGCGGGATCACAGATGTAGTAACACGGGGCGAAGCCTCGGCGTCTCCGGCAGGGCCGCGTCGGGACGAGGTTTCGACCTCATCGGCATGAGCTTGGTCCGGGGAAGCTTCGTCGTCCACCCGGCAACCAGATCCAAGGCCGCTGCTTAGGTCCTCCGAAGAAGAGCCGACCTCCTCGACCTCAGCAGCCAACTCCCGAGCCTGCAAAAGAAAGAGCATAAGCAGCCTGGCCACACACAAAGCAAAGAACAACAAGGTAAAGAAACACACTTTTTTCAGCTGAGGCCGCGCAAGGTTGCCCGCATGAATGCGCCCGGTGGAGGTCCAGTAATAGTTGAAGAACTGGCGGCGCATGGACTTCGTGGCCTCCGGGGTGGCTTGCAGATTGTTGTGCCGCCGAAAGGTGACACCGTCCTCGCCGAGCATCAAGAGTTGCTCGCACTAGTTATGGTCAAGAACGGTGCCGATAACCTCCGCGGTAACATACACGGCATAATCACGGACACCGTCAATGACGCCCGGCAAGGCACGCAGCTCCCTCTTCAGCCATGTCAGATAAGCTTCGGGGTCTTTTCCCATCGGCTTGGGAGCAGTCGCCACACCAAACCCACTGAGGGCTTCGGAGTAGGCAGAGGAGGCGGCCAAGCACTGATCCATAAGATGCCCTTCTTTCTCTGCTTGAGCGGCTTCAACCTCCTCGAGCCGAGACGCGGCTCTGCGAGAAGCTTCCTGAGTAGCAGCAAGGTTCCTCTCAAGCTCAGTGATGCGGCGTTCAGCGGCACCAAGTTTGCTCTTGGTGCGCCCATGCTCAATCTCCTTGGCCTCCCGGAGCTTCCGCAGCTTCCCGATGAGCTCAAGGTCTTCCGCGCAGGTGTTTTCATATTTATGGGGGGTTTCCTCCATTATGGTAGCGGCCGCCTTGAGATCAAAATTCTACATAGCAAGCTCAGAATTGGTCTCCTTCAGTAAGACTCTAAGCCTCTGTAACAAGCTCACCTCCTTCCGGAGCTTCTTGTTCTCCTCCCGAAGCTCGCCATCGCCCTCAGAAACCTTCTCCAGAAGAATGCTCCCAGCGGCAGAGGCATGTGTCAAACAGTTAGGTCAAACGACCATAAAATAAAATGAGTTCTCGCATGATCAAAAAGCACCTGCTGGAACAGCTCCCGGGTTGAGCGGGCGACCTCCGCTAAACTCCTCGCGCGAAGGTCCTCCTCAAAGCCTGCCAGGGTCAAACTAGTTGCATAAATAAATCTGCCAAGGGAGGGGGCTAAAGCAAAAGGTCGTACCTTCGCCAAAGGCACTAAGGCTTCGGAACCCGGAAGTAGACGGTGCCATCATCGCCAAGGAGGTCTCAGCCACCGAGCCCCCCGCGGGCTGGAGAATCTCCTGGGCGGCTCCCCCTGCCGCCAAGTTCTCAGCAAGCCTCTCATCACCATTCATCAAGAGAGGAGAACCAGTTTAGCTGGTGCAGGCGCTAGATTAAAATGGAGGCCTTCAGGAGCCAGTCGAACGGAGGTGTCGAAGGCCGTTCCATACTCATACGTGAAAGTCAGCNTGCATACCGTAATGGGTACACATTGACAAGGCATCCAGCCGAGGCACCTCGTAAACCTTACCAGGGCTTGCGATGGTGCGGCACAGTTCGCCCAAGAACTCGATGGAGGCACCATCGGTTCCGAAGGGGGCACAGCCGGNAGCAGACCGTAATGGGTACACATTGACAAGGCATCCAGCCGAGGCACCTCGTAAACCTTACCAGGGCTTGCGACGGTGCGGCACAGTTCGCCCAAGAACTCGATGGAGGCACCATCGGTTCCGAAGGGGGCACAGCCGGNGAAGGTGTATCTCACCTGAGTCAGTGATGACAACCTGTGGGTGCTCCGCAAGCAGAGATGAAAAATCATCCTGGCCAGCGCGAGCGGGGCTGTGTGCTGCAGGCGACGGTGGCGGCGGTGCAAGTGGTTCTTTTGCAGCTGCAGCGAGTAGCACTGGGGGGACTGGCCGCGGTGGAGAGTCGGGCAGCACGATCCGGGGCACCGGAGCCCTCTTCTTCCGTTTCTTTTTCTTGTCGGCTTCGGCGGGCTTCGGACCCAGTGTGCTTGGCCCAAGAGGGGCAACAGAGATAGGCTGCACCAGCTTGGCATCAATCATCCTGATGCTCTTCTGCTGCTCGGAGCATTTCGTCTTGGCAGCATCGTGAGTAGCCTGCTCCGTTGCGGAGGCCTTTCTCTTGCCAGACTTGGTCGGCTGGGCCTCCTCACCGCCAGCGCCCTGATTTGACGAAGCCCCTCGACCAGTGGTAACCGGCGGCTGACCTCTGTCCGGAGCCTCGATCCCAAGCTCCGCCAGTCATCGGTTCAGGCGAAGCCCATGCTTGACCAGGGCCGCCCGAGCCTGGAGCTCAGCGATGGTAATAGACCCAAGCAGCTCCATGCTCAGGCGCTCCATCTCATCAATGTGCCCTTCATCAGAAAGGCCTTCGGTCCTCTTCAGGTTGAATCGGGGGAACAGGACCTTCGTCAACCCCTTATAGTCTAGCACATCAGTTTTCTTGGGGGCCCAACCACGGGATAACGGCCACTGCTTCCCCGCAAGAAACTCGTCGACAACGTCTCGACCACCGAGGACCGTTGTGGCATCGGAAAAGGCCTTGACACAAGAGTCAAAGCCGACCAGTGACCCAAAGAAAGGCTTGCAAACAGGTTTCACCGCCAGCGAGACCGTACTACCAAAGGGGGTCTTGGTACGATCTTTGGCGTCGGCCATTGTAACAACCTTGAGATAAAACCAGTGTTGCATCCAGTCTTCCCACTTGTTCTTTTGAGCTTTAGACAGCATGATCTTGGCAAGGTCGCGGCTCTTGCGGCAAGGAATGAAGGTTCCGAAGCCGAGCTGCAAGACACAGTCACCCACTCCCTCAAGTGTGAGCGTCTTCTTCTGGGTCTGGAGCTCGTGAAGCCTCGCAAACTCGTCGAGATTTGTGACGCCTCTAAAGGTGCGAACGGCCCAGTAGTATTTGTTCAATTGAATGAACGCGTTCGGGGTGAGGTGGTGGAGCTTCACCTGGTACCGCTCCAATATTTCAACCAACAACGGGTCGCACGGAAAGCGAAGCCCGGCAGTGAAAAAGTCGCGAAAAACAACGACCTCCCCGTCCTGAGGATTGGGGAACTCATCCTCGCCGGCTTCACGAGCGCAGCCCGGAAGGAACCAGTGGGCTTTCTCATAGGCGGTGAAATGCGCCTTGGTAACCCGGGAGACCACAAGATACGCAGTGGGGCTCCGGGTTTTCTTCACTTTTTTCTTCTTGGGGGCGGCTGCCGCGGAGGTCTCAGCAGCGGCACTCTCTACTGCGGCCTCCTCGGTCGAGGCCTGACCACTAGAGGACCCTGACGTGGAGCCCGAGGGCAAAGCTTCGGGATGCTGTTGCGGGCTGGTCTGCGGGTCATCCTGAGGGCTGGCCATGGCCGGCTCAATAAGCCTCGCGGTCTGCCTAGTCCTAGCCAGCCTGAGCTCGTTGGTCGCGAAGCTAAAACCGAAGGTTTGGAGCACCAAGAGTGGGCGAAAGGAAACTAGGGCGAGCAGAGATCAACTGCGGTAAAAGTTGAGAATGACCACTCGGGGGGCTATTTATACACCAGCCAAGAGGGCAATCAAGTCTTTTCGCACAGTTAACCATCGAAATTCGAAACGACGTCCAATGGCAAAGTGACACGTGTCCCAAGTTCCCCCTCAACCTTTGTTTGACGGGGGGACGGGGGGCGTCTCTGGAGGGTACCTCCGGCTGGGGTACCGCGCCGGAGGTCTCCCATTGTCGGCGAAATATCGGCCGGCGATCAACTAGGGGGTTACCCAAGTCGTAGTTTGCAGAGCGTATCGCAAGACTCAAAGACAGATGGCGAACAAGACACAGATTTAGACAGGTTCGGATCCCTCGGTGAGGAACCCTACGTCCTGTATATGTTGCCTTGCTGGCGTTGTATTGAACTCGTGGTTCGGGTTGTGTTATTAGTTGTTTTGGAGGGGGTCCCTGCCTCTCCTTATATGAGTCGGAGGGCAGGGTTACATGGGTAGGATTTCCAATCCTCTCTTATTACAAGTCTGTATACGGACTACTAAACCCTAGAGAGCCTAAGTCCTTCAAGTCTTGTCCCTAACGGGCCTATTAGAGGCCCAATAGGGGTTCTTCATGTCTTGTCCCTAATGGGCCCATTAGAGGCCCAATAGGGGTTCTTCATGTTGCTGGTAGAGGTTCCTACTCCGGAGTACTACCCCGACTCGGAGTAGGCCGAGTCGGGGTTCTGGGTAATCACCTCCGACAAGCCCCCGAGCCCATCATTGTCAGAATGCAACTCCTCGTGGAATAAGTCCGTCAGGTCTTGCTACACCAGGATATTGTGAATCCAGGGGTAGTTGCTTCTTGGCCTTGATGTGCTCAAGTCATCTTTAGCTTGAATCCTATTGGTGTGCACTGAACAAGTGCTCCCAATTGGGCAGCCCCCGAGCCTTGAATTGCTTTGGCAAAAGGAACTCGAGGTTCTGAATCGGAGTAGTTGTCCTTCGGTCTTGATATTGATCCTATTGGTGCGCACTTGAACAAGTGCGCCCAATTGGGCAACCCCCGAGCCTTAAATTGCTTTGACAAAAGGAACTCGAGGTTCTGAATTGGAGAAAAAGAAACATCATCTTTTAGAGACGAGGTTCTTTAGTCAGAGTTCTTGATGAAGTCCTGGTGAAGCCCCCGAGATCGGAGTTCCGAATCGAAGTTCTTGATGAAGTCCTGGCGAAGCCCCCGAGATCGGAGTTGTTGATGAAGTCATGGCGAAGCCCCTGGGATCGAAATTGCTGTTGGAGAACCGTGATGAAGCCCCGAGATTGGAGTTCATCGGTCTTGGAGAATCGTAGCAAAGCCCCCGAGTTTCATTTTGAGAAACAATTAAGGGTTTGGAGAACATCTGGAGTATACCCGCAGCCCCCGAGCCTTGATCCGATTTGCCAAATCGAATTAAGGATCCGGACTTATGGTTTGGAGAAAATTTTGGTGTTTAAGCGGTAGGACTTGTGTCGGTCCGAGGAGACGCGAGCAAGGTAACCTTGATGCCGAAGGCGTGGTAGTCTGGAGGTTCTGTTAGAGAACGTAGACAAAGGCGTTCCTAAATAGGTAGCCATGAATGTAGTCTGTAGTTCTGTAGAGAACATAGATAGAGGCGTTCCTGAATAGGTAGCCATGAATGTAGTAGTCTGTTGTTCTGTAAAGAACATAGACAGAGGCGGTCCTGAAGAGGATGCCTTGAATAATAGTCTGTAGTTCTGAGAAGAACGTAGACAAAGGCGTCCCTGAATAGGTAGCCATAAGGGTCTGTTGTTCTGAAAAGAACGT
>JAZFNS010020000.1:123916226-123928966 GCA_037127165.1 Alloteropsis angusta | reverse complement strand
CCTGATTGCGCCGTCTTGCGTAGATCTTCATTTTCGTCTTCTCGTGCCAATTTTGGTTGTCAACAGCATGGTTGAAGCTACGGGATCAATGTGGAGCGGTATAAGAGGGCTTATCTGAAAGGCTGATGAGAGCTAACGAAGGTTACAAGATTTTCTAGAGATTGAATATTAGGAAGGAAAATTATTCTAGTTATTTTTCTACGAGAGAAGTCCTAATCAGAACACATAAGCATGAGGTCACCCTGATGTAAACACAAGCATGGCTGATGGCTCTCTTGTTTGGCTCAAGAAGGGATTAGGATTTTATATTTCTCTAAAATAAATTCTCAGTTTAAGAGTAAATATAGAAAAGTCCAGACTATTCTTTTAAACTGTGAAAATATTCTAGAGCATCCGAAATGTCAGAGAAACGTAGCAGAGATAGATTTGGATATGAGGAACCCAAATAAAATATTTGGAACTTATGAAAAGATTTCTAGAAGCTTTGAGAAAAAAATGGTTTAGCTCCAGGAAGAAAAGGAATAAATTCCAGAACAATCTAGAAAATTTCCGGAGGAACCTATTTGGCATATGAGAGGGCTTGGAATGCTAAACGCTAAAGACACACCACAACAAGAACACAACAACCGCTCTTAAAGCCTAGGTTGTTTTAATTTATTCAAGAAAAACAAATTTTCATATTCTAAATTCCCTGTAATAAATATAAATGTTGAAAATTTTTAAAAATTCTCAAATCCTTTATATTATTTAGTGTAAACTATTCACATCCCAAAATATGAAATTTTGGGGTGTGACAGAAATATAGTATCCGATCCGACAAGTGAGATTTTACAGAGAAACGCTAGACCGGAGCGTGCTCTGATGTCTGAGATCGAACCAGCTCTGAGCCTGTACATGAACCCATAGAACTCGAGAGGGTAGGTTCAAGTTGTTTCTAGCTGCTTCAACTTCTCGTCTGCATATGTTAATTTGGCTGCAGCTTCTGAAACCGAAGCAAAAACAATGTGTCTATGCTTTGCATCGTCGTCATCTCCATGAATTCCTTGTCCCAACGAACTTTTCCAAGGTCCTGACACGAGGAAGAGAACACATCTTGCCTTTTTGTCAGCTCAAAACAAAAGAGAGCGAAATTTCCGACAAGTTTTCACTATTTATTCATCACGTTGAATGTTAGGACACTAATTAAGGTTATTAAATATAGATTAATAATAAAACCCATTCTATAACCCTTAGATAAATTTGTGAGACGAATCTATTGAGCCTAATTAGGCCATAATTAGACAACATCGTGTTACAGTAAACAATTAGGCTTAATAGATTCGAAATTCAATTTCCAGGCGAGTTGTGCAATTAGTTTTTTTTATTAGTATCCGAATACCCTTTCCGACGTCCTATTTGTACGATTCGGCAAGTTTTCACTTTCCAAACTAAACAAGACCCTAAAGGACAAGTTGTTCAAGTTCTCTAGCCTAGCCTCCTATCGCTTCCGTGTCCTATACGGGGGCTTCTCTGGCAAAGGCCAAAGGGACCATGATTTTGGTGCCACGTCAGATGCTGGCCCCGTCTCATTTGCGTCCAGCTGGCTTATCAACTTTTGGAGCTTATTGGTTATTGCATACACCTGGCCTGGCCTGGTGACCAGTCAATTATTACCGATGCCGATCCATCCTCATTTCTCTTGTTACGCTAGCTGTTACCACTTGGCACGTTTTTTTTTATATCCTACTACTGTAATGCAAACAAATGTTTGGTAAAACCGTAAAAGTCAGAGTTTTATGTTTGATTCCATTCTCCTATCGTTAATTTTCCCACCATTGAAATGGATCTCCTTGTCTTGTTGGGCGTTGGCTATGTAAAACTGACAGCCTAGACTAGGTTCATGTTTCGCTCTCTCTCTCTGGCTCTCTGCGCCAACAGGTCACGGCCACGACTCGTCGATTTCGAGCACTCAATGTCGCCATGTGTAGCTCTAGCTCATCTTCGATCACAAATCAAGCATTACCATTGGGCCCTTTCACTGGCACCCAGCTTCCGCGCTTGTGGGTCCACCCGTCCGATCTGGACAACGAGACCGGCGCTTCCCGTTCCACCCACCGTTCGTCGTTCCCCTCCCTCCCAGG
Source organism: Alloteropsis angusta (assembly GCA_037127165.1). Lineage (NCBI taxonomy): Eukaryota > Viridiplantae > Streptophyta > Magnoliopsida > Poales > Poaceae > Alloteropsis > Alloteropsis angusta. Next base: position 123,926,846 of record JAZFNS010020000.1, on the reverse strand, counting down.
TCCAAACGAAACCGGCCCCTTCTTGATCGCTGGTCGCCGCCGTGCCTCGGCGCGGGGGCATGGGACCTTCGGGCCTACCCTAGCACACGCTTCCGTTCACATGCGTCAGCGCATCAAGCGACGCCTCGGCGCTGGGTGAGAACTGGGAACCGCGCCACCCTCGCAAGCGCCGCCGTGCCTTCAGTCGTGACCGGCTCTCGGCCCCGCATCGGCGTGCTCAGGAGAGGGCTCGCCTGTGGTCGGCTGGCCGCAGATGTCTCCGGTGCCGCCCCCCACACGTGGGGGCTGGGGTGGCCCGTTGAGGTCCGCAGACATCGCGCACCCATTGGCCAGTGTTGAAAGGTAGAACCCCAACAGGAAGGTTTGACATGTTGATTGTTGAGCTCATTTTTTAGTGTTTTAATTTGAAAGCCTTTTAATCTTCGATTGGAAAAGCCGAAATTTGGAGTTGAATTGACGTGCCCGGCATGAGTTGGACGCCTGCAACTGTAAACTTATCCCCGCAAATGAATAGGCCAAAATCATCTGGCCGTACTCGACCTACAACAGCCTTTGTATTATTTTAGCTCCCCTTGCAATCTAACCCCAAGAAGATACTCATCGATGATGGCTTAGACTATTTTGTACGGCATTAGTGAAGGTCGTCCAAAGAATAGAAATAACACTGGACATGGATGTTGTGCGATCAGCAACCATTATTTGGGTTTTTGTTTTGACTAAGCAAGCTGAACTGTGTGAGTGCATACAGAATGATTGGCTAAACTTTAGTCTTACATCGTTGTCTTTCCTATCGCTGTACACTTGTACTGCAAGCTAGGCAACTACCAGCTCAACAGAAGCATATAAGCAGGCTTACTGATCAATAATTGCAAAAAAAAAGGTAGCTTTCATCAAGTCTGCTTATGCAATTATAAGTATAGTATTCTTTCCTCCCTTCTTTTCCTTGAAAAGGAGTCAAAAGGACCTAAGCTAGAATATCATTATAGTGTAAATCATACAATGGTACCTTTCCCCCCCTTGTGCATGTTATCTAACTACTCTTTACCTTCAGTTCAGAATCAGCTATTGAAGCGGCAAGATGGTTAACTTTGGAAAGAAGTTGATGGTGGATCAAGTAGAAGAATGAAAAGGGTATGGATTTTCTTTTGTCACTTATTGAAAAGGGACAATTCCTCTATCTTTTCAGGGTTTACTCCCTGGAACTGTTTCAGTCTGTTCAGTTTGCCCCCCTAATGACATTTGTACGTTGACACGCCAAACTAATTATAGTTAAATGAAACAAATTCTAGCAGTTATCCAATTGCAAGGTTGCTCTACGATGATGAAGTCAATACGTGCTAATGCAAGCTAGTTTCTCTGTATGTAAGAATTTAGTAGAAATCTTATCAGCTTTCATTTTGGTCTTGCTTCTGCTAGATACTATCAATTACAAATTGTTGAAGAAAATGTTAAGGCGATATGTTGAACAGACGACCCAACATGGTGGGAAAGATCGTGAAAAAGTTCTTAAAGAGTTTTCAAGGATTCTTGATGACCAGGTATACAAAGAAAGCTTTCTTTTGAAATAACCATAACAGAAGGTTTTGAGCATCATGTTCATTTTGTCAGTAGTCATTTGCAGTTAGCTAGGGACTGAAACAATGCCATATGACAAAACATAAGGGTCTTAGAGAAATGGCATAAATTGTCTTAGTATTGGGCTAAATGCACGTTTGTTTCCAGATTGAAAGGATCGTGCCTTTTTCTGCTACAACAACAAGGCCATCTTGCCAGTAGGATTGAGGAACTGGGAGGACGCCGCAGTGCTCTTCTGATGTATCAGAAGTTTCTCAGCTATATGATGCATACAGAGAAGTTGGGTTGGATCTTATAAAGCTTCTCCGCTTTGTTGATATTAATCAGCCTGTTCGGTTGGCTGGCGGCTGGTACTGATTTGTTGTGAGAGAAAAGTACTGCTGGCTGGCTGGTAGCTGGTGGCTGGTGCTGATTTGTTGTGAGAGAAAAATACTGCTGGCTGGTGGCCGATAAGCCAAGTGAACAGGCTGTGCTACTGGTATACGCAAGATACTAAAGAAATTTGATAAGTGCTTTGGCTACAAGTTTACAGATTATTATGTCACCACTCGTGCAAACCATCCTTGTTCTCAACTTCAGCAAGTCTTTAAGCAAGTGGTAATTTTCCATTGCTTTGCACCCCTTCCTTCATGTGGTGTGTAATTTAGCATACTTTTTATTTATCTTGCACTCGGCAACACAGGGAATCGTAGCTGTTGTAGGTGCATTATCACGCAACCTTGAATATCTGCAACATCATGAAGGAAGCTTTGTATCCACGGTCAAAACCCAAACCGACACAAACCCAACGTCTCTCAAGTACCCAACGTGCCAACCCCACGCGGCCGTAAAAAACTTGGGTGCAGGCGGCCTGCAGAGACCCCCTCCGCTGCAGCCCCATCGTGGATGTGCGCCACGTGGGCGCCCAGGCCATCTGACGTAGCTGCTCGCTTGACTCCCGCGCAAACGTTTGACAGCTTGGCTCGTAGGCTCAAGAAGCGGCTCGCAGAAGCAGCAAAACGTCGTCGTCCCATGCTCCCATATCACATAAAACTCAGAGAGTCGAAGCCCATCTCGCCGAGCCTGACGTCTCTCGTTCTTGCGACCCTAGATCACCGCCACCATGGCCGTAGGAGCTGCAGCGACGCCATGGCAGGAGGAGGACGCCAGGAGAATGAAACAAGGTCTTCCCTCTTCACCTCAGCGCTCTGGTGGTGCCGTCTTTGCCTGTCTTAGCATACGAGATATGAACTCATCTGCATTATTTCAGAAATCAGAAGATCAGTCATTTGTAGGTTCAATTTTTTTTTTTGTTTAACATGTACGTGTTCTTCTTTTCTTATAAAGGATTCACAAATTTTCTGATGTTCTATACTCCAAATTAACTCCTGTTAATTGTTTAATAGCTTCCAGACCCCCTGCCGCCGCATGCCTGTAGCATGGCGTTCCCCAGCTCCCTGCCGCCGCCGCCGCCGCGGGCTCCAATGACTGCAAAAACTGGAGCGCGCGGGAGGCCTTCATGTACTCGTACAGCAGAAAGCGGAGCGCAGGAGAGGTCCTTCACCTTGGAGTTTGTGCAGGACTCTATGGGAACCGAGGAAAGCAGAGGGGAACGCGGCAGGCGACGGTGGCGGAGGCAAGCGACTCGATAGAGGCCGCGGCGGCCGCAAAGGAGAGAGTCGACAGCGGCAAGCAGGCAAATGAGGGAGACAGAGACCTAGAGCTCGGCTCGGTATGGGCTAGAGCCGAATCCGTGCCTCCATGCGAGCCTGAGCCGAGCGACGATTCCAGAGCCTCCTCGTCGTGACTCGTGAGCGTCGGATGCGCAAGAATGCCACGTGACACGCATCCACGATGGGCTTCCAGGCTGCAGCGGAAGGTGAGGACCAATGGTGGTCACCCTTGGATGATGAGTGATTGATAACCGNAGTGGATTGATGTGTCTCTTGGCTCGTGATGTGTAGGTGCAGGATGCGACATGGCGGCCGACGGCACGCGGTGAAGGTCAGGCGCGAAAGGTTCATGCCGATGAACCAAGGGCGGTGAAGGATGGACGAGTATGCTTGGACCGAGGGACCCGAAGAGTCCGGCGGAGTCACGTGCGATCCGCGTGGTGCATGGAAGAGCAAGAGTACACGANGTCAAGCGGGACGGAGGCGTCAAAGGCTTGGCGGAGGCCGGACACGCGTCGACATCGAGGAGGTCACGTGGCGGCCAAGCGGAGATGGACGGTTTGGGTGGTTTGGGCCTCAAAACCACCAGGCAGGCGGGTTTGCCGGTTTGGGCCTCAAAACCAGGGGCGCGTTCGGTGCGACCGGATGGCGAAATGGAGGGCACGTGGCGCCATCACAAAACTTGCGTCCAGACGAAGCGAAGTTGTGAAGGCGGCGTGTCCGTCCGATTCATCTGCAAAAAGTTGGACCATTTTGCCCCTGTGCGGGTATGTATCTTAGTTATAGGAGTAGGGGTAATTTTGTCTTTCGTCGGACTCCATATATTGAGGGGGATGGCTGGTTGGAGGGGTGTTTCTCTTGCCCCCTTGAAACCCTAAGTCATTTGCATCTTGCACTAGAGAGAGAAGAGAGGAGAGAGTAGAGAGGAGATGAGCACCTCTTGCCTTTGCTCTTGATTTTGTGATGTAGCCTTGAATTCTTGTGTTTGTACATGTGAATACCTCGTGGTGCTAATGGAAGTTGTTTGAATCCGAGCTCCAATCTACCCCTTCTTCTAGTTTCCTTCTCTTGGTATTTTTGCCATTTTCGGAGCTATTTTTGGGGCGATTTTCGATCTCGCGATTCGTGGTGTTTTAGTGCGATTTTCTTGGGGGAAATCGAAGCTAGGACATGCCTAAAATCACCTAGGGTGTTCCCCTTGCAAGATTTGGCACGAGCTCTTCGGATTTTAGATTTCCCCGAAAATCCCCTTCTCATGTGTTCTTGAACGAATCCACGAAATTGAAGGTGATAGCTTGATCTTTTTGTAGGGTTCTCTTGGACTAGGATTCACCATGGCATAGTGATGCTACAGCTGTGAAATCGTTGGATTCGGACCTCGTTTGAGTGGTTTTCAAGATTTGGATTTTGGGGTTGTTCTTGAATTGTTCTTCACTTGTTATTGACTCTTCCAAGATCCACGAAATTCGAGTGTTGCCTTGATCTTTTTGTGGAGATCTTTTGGACATAGACTCACTATGTTGTTGTGAAGCTACGGCGCTAATTTTGTGAGTTTTGGAGGTCGTTTGATCCTCTTTTGGAGAGTTGGCTTTATTTGCGGGCTGTTTTTCTGGGTGACCTAGGTGAGCCAGGTCGGACTCAGGTGACCTGGATTTACTTGGAATTATTTAACCCGAGACAGAGAGCTTAACCTGGCTCAGCCAGGTTGGACCCAGGTGAGTCAAGTTGGGACTAGGTGAGCCAGGTCCGACCCCAGGTGAGCCAAGTCTGACCTAGGTGATCTGGAGATATTTACCACGAGACAGAGAGCTCCACCTGGCTGAGCCAAGTCCAGTCCNAGGTGACCTGGGTTCAACAGAGATCTTCGTTGGTTTTGATTCCTTGCCATGTTTGTTTGTGTTTGCTTTCGCTAGCCTCTTGGGCTATACCTAGCATTATCCTTTGATCCAATGGCTCCTCCATAGCTACTTGGATTTGATCTTGCTAGAAGATTTGAGGTTTGGGTTGAACATTGGATTTGAGGCTGAGATTCTCGACGAGAATTTGTGAGGCTCCTATTCACCCCCCCCTCTAGTCGCCATTCCGGTCCTTCAATTGGTATCAGAACTTTGGTTAGGATCACTCCACCTTAACCGGCTCTGTGATCCAAGATGGCGACCGCTGAACGCTCTTCCTCGACTGCGCCTCCTTACTTTGATGGGACTGATTATCGATATTGGTCGATTCGCATAAGAGCCCATCTCCATAGTAAAGGAGCATCAGTCTGGGAGATCACTGTGGATACCACTTATGTTATTCCTGTTGTTCGTGCTTCTCAAGCGGATAAAGACAAATTTCATGCCAACAGCAAGGCAGTCGATATCCTGCTTTTGAGTTTGAGTCGTGCTGAGTTTGATCATGTTGATGACCTGGATGTCGCTCACGAAATCTGGACACGCCTCAAGGAGGCTCATGAGGGAAACAGCCAGGTCAAGGCACGTCTGTTTGAGACCTACCAGCGTGAGTATGAGAATTTCTCTCATCTTCTCGGTGAGTCTACCGACTCTCTCTTTCAGCGCTTTCGAGCTATTATGAACAAGATGAAAGCGAATGTCGCCGTTCTTCCCTATACCGATCATGATAGTGCTTTGAAGCTCTTACATGCTTTGGATCGAGGTGTATGGGGAACGAAGGTCGATGCTATCATTGAGTCCACTGGCTAGTGGCTATACAACTCTTACTCTTAATGAACTTTTCTCCAAGCTGAAGTCGACAGAGGTTGACATACAGCTTAGATCCAAGCATGTGAACCCTACTGATCCTCATAGTACGGCTCTCATGTCAGGATCTGGACAGTCCTCTTCCTTGGCTAACGCTAACTCTTCCACCAAGTCGTTTGCCTTGTCTTCTTTGTTGACTGTTTCAGAGGAGCAGTTGGACGAGCTGGAGGACGAGGAACTTGCCTTGATCACAAGGCGGTTCATGCGCTTCAACGACAACTGCAAAAACCGGCGGAAGGGCCACAACAACTGCTTTGAATGTGGGAAGCCCGACCACTTCATCGCCGACTGTCCGAGGAAGCACAAGTCCAAGGACAGGTACGACTACTCCAAGCACAAGTTCAAGGAAGAGAACGACTACAGCAAGCACAGGCCAAGGGACAAGAAGAAGAAGAAGAAGCACGTTGACCGCAAGAAGGCCAAGGCATGAGCCTTCATCGCCTCCCTCAGCGACGTCGACTCCGACATTGAGGATCAAGCTGATTCAAGCTCAAGTGAGGACGATCGCAAGGAGAAGAAGAAGGACGCCAAGAACGTCACCGGTCTCTGCTTCTACTCGGAGAAGAAGCGTGGAGGGTACTGCGTCATGGCTCTCAACGCCGATGACAAGAAGGACGACATGGACAGCGACTCCGAGTCGGAAACTGAGGTACCTCAAACCCACGAACAACTTCTTCTTGAGAATGATGAACTGAATGATCGCTTGGTCAATCAAGACAAGCTGTTGAAAAGGGCCGCTCGTGAACGATCCGAGCTGAAGACCAAGCTTGAGAATGCTTTGTTGGAACTACAACTGCTTAGGGCTGCTCCTACTGTTTCTGATGTTCCTGAATGTGATGAATGCTCAGTTCATATGGTTAGTCCAGCTTCTTTGCAATCTAAGTATGCCTCTTTAGTTCAGGAACTAGATTTGGCTAGGGCTGCTTTAGATGAAGTTAAGACTAGACCTATGTTGCTTGGTGTTTGCAAGTCTTGCCCTGCTTTGCAAAGTAAACTTGATAATGCATGTGCTAGGATTTTAGAGCTTGAAAAATCTGCAGCTTTAGCTAAGTCTAAAATTCCTGAATGCACTGTATGTCCTGCACAACTTGTTGAATTGAATGATGCCAAGTTTGCTTTGGGTCTAGCTGAGGATGAGAACACCTACTTGCGTGTTATTCTGAGTTGGGTCTCAAGTAGGGAACCTCAGTTGGGTATGATGATTCAGCAGTTCGAGAGAGCTGATGGTTTCGGGGTTGGTAGTGTGCCTTATGACAAGAAGTGGAACTGGTTGTATGAAAAACTTGATGAGTGCCGAGGGTTGATTCTAAACAAGAAACCAACAGAAGCCAGCACCTCTAAGCCACCCATTCCAAGTGAGAAACAAATCAGTCCCATGAGTGAGGAAAATCTNGGAGTGTTCACTGAGCCACCAAGACACCCACCTAAGAAAGCTATCTGGGTAGAGAAACCAAACTTTCTTCGGAACATGCTAGACACTCTTCCAGATATTGCTAGGGAGCATCCTCCACCTAAACCAAAAGCAAAATCCCAACCAAGAGTGAATCCACAACCCAGAGTGAACCCTCAACCAAGAGTAAATCCCAAAAAGAGAGTGATCCCACAGCCGAGAGCAAACCAACAGCCAAAGGAGCATGTGAGGTTCTTCTGTGAGTTCTGTCACAAGGATGGTCACCTTGAGGAGTTCTGCTTTCGCAAGAAGAAAGCTTTGAGGCGTGAGCGTGAGTGGGGTAAGCAGGACATGTACCACCCTTCCCATGGTGTACATGAGCCTAAGCCATCTCCTTTGCCTCGTGGTGGTAGGTGTGAGTTCAGCAGGCGTGATCCAAGGCCCCCTCTGTTTGACTTTGGACAACACGGTCTTGGTTACTCGTTTCAGAGGTTCCACGGACCTCGTTACCCTCCTTTCGGGGAACGTCCTTCTCTGATGAGACGTGAGTTTGTGGATTGTGCTGACCCTACGTTTGAGCAGATGGCTCGACACTAGTACTATACTGGTTATACTAACCCCAGTGTCGAGACATTTGCTCATCCTTACTCTTACCTTTCTTACTGAGCAGGTCGGAGGCCTGGAGAACACATGGCTCATCGACTCCGGTTATTCTCGTCACATGACCGGTGATCATAGATGATTCTCCAGCCTCACCCCGGTGATGACCAAGGAGTACATCACTTTCAGGGATAACAGCAAAGGTAAGGTGTTGTCTGTCGGTGCCATCAAGGTAAGCGATAACTTCATGTTGAAACAGGTAGCTCTTGTTGATTCGCTTGGTTTCAATTTGCTCTCTGTTTCGCAACTTCTTGATGATGGCTTTGAGGTTTGCTTCAAGAAAGGAGCTTCTCGGATCTTGGACTCTCGAGGCGATCTTGTGTGTATGATCATGCCCGAGGGTCAAGTTTTTCGTGTTGACTTCTCTAAGTCTTTCGGTCTCTCTCGTTGCCTTGTTGCTGGTTCTTCTTCTGAGCTCTGGAAGTGGCATAGGAGGTTGGGTCATTTGAGCTTTGACTTGCTCACTCGCTTGAGTGCTCTTGACCTTGTCCGAGGATTGCCCAAACTCAAGTTTGAGAGAGATCTTGTTTGTTCTCCCTGTCGGCATGGCAAAATGGTTGCTGCTTCTCACCCACCTGTAAACCAGGTGATGATTGATCATCCAGGGGAGCTGTTGCATATGGATACTGTTGGTCCAGCTCGCGTTTGTTCAGTTGGTGGGAAGTGGTATGTACTTGTTGTGGTCGACGATTTTTCGAGATATTCTTGGGTTTTCTTTATGGAGTCTAAGGAGGAGGCTTTCCCTTTTGTTCGAGATCTGATCTTGAGGTTGAAAAATAAGCGACCAAATGATGCCATAAGAGCAATTCGCAGTGACAATGGCACGGAATTCAAGAATGCTCGTTTTGATACCTTTTGTCGTGGTCATGGTCTTGAGCACCAGTTTTCTTCGCCTTATGTTCCTCCTCAGAACGATGTTGTTGAGCGGAAGAATCGGACCCTTGTTGAGATGGCTAGGACGATGCTCTATGAGCATAGGACTCCTAGGAAGTATTGGGTCGAGGCCGTGAACACTGCTTGCTATATTGCTAACCGAATCTTCTTGCGAGCATTCGTGAAGAAAACCTCATATGAGCTAATGCATCGTCGAGCCCCCAAAGTGAGTCACCTAAGAGTATTTGGTTGCAGGTGCTTCATCATGAAACAAGGTAATTTGGATAAATTTGGGTCTCGATCATCTGATGGTATCTTTTTTGTTATACTTCTCATAGTCGTGCTTATCGTGTACTTAACCTTGAAACTAATCGGATCATTGAGACATGTGAAATTACCTTCGATGAAACTATGCCTTTCACAACCCCTGTCTTTGAGCTTGCAGGTGACCATGATATAGGGCAGAGCATCTTTGAGGAAGAGGTTGAACTTGCAGATGGTGGTGATGAAGATGAGGATGTGATCAATCATCTTCCAGCTGTTGCACCTGTACCTTCTACTTTGACTACATCACTTGATGGTCCAGACCCTACTTCCACTACACCGGGCCATCAAGATGTACCACTACATGATCAAGATGAAGAAGATCAGGTTGACAGAGCTGCTGTTGAAAGGGAGGCTACTTCAGAGCGTAAAGCTCCACGGCACATTCAGCGTCGCCATCCACCTCAGCAGATGATTGGTAACTTACATGATCGCACCACCAGGCACAAGTCTAAGCATATATCACATTTTGCACATTCTGCATTTGTTGCCTCTTTCGAACCCCGAGATGTTGGACACGCTCTGTCTGATCCAAACTGGGTCAATGCCATGCAAGAGGAGTTAGAGAACTTTGAGCGANAATCGAGTCTGGGTGTTAGTTGAACCTCCACCAAATTGCCATCCTATACGAACCAAATGGGTTTTCAAAAACAAACAAGGTGAGGATGGGTTGGTTATGAGAAACAAAGCGAGGTTGGTTGCCCAGGGTTTTAGCCAGAAAGAAGGGATAGATTATGAGGGAACCTTTGCTCCAGTTGCCCGTTTGGAAGCGATTAGAATTCTTCTAGCTTTTTCCGTGGCTAAAGGTTTTAAGCTCTTCCAAATGGATGTTAAGAGTGTCTTCCTAAATGGGTTCATTGCGGAAGAGGTGTATGTGAGGCAACCCCCGGGTTTTGAGAATCCTAAACACCCTGACCGTGTCTTCAAACTCCAAAAAGTTCTTTATGGACTAAAACAAGCACCTAGAGCCTGGTATGCTAGGTTAAAAACCTTCTTGCTTCAGAATGGGTTTGAGATGGGCTCAGTTGATAAAACTCTTTTTCTCCTCAGGCAAGGCAATGACACTTTGATCGTTCAGATTTAAGTGGATAATATCATCTTTGGTGGTTCTTCTCATGCTCTTGTTGCCAAGTTTGCAGATACTATGAGCAGGAAATTCGAGATGTCCATGATGGGTGAGCTGACCTTCTTTCTCGGGCTGCAAATCAAGCAAAACCGAGAAGGCACCCATGTGCACCAAAGCAAGCACACGAAGGACGTGTTGAGGAAGTTTGACATGGCTGATGCCAAGCCTATGTCAACCCCCATGGCGACAACGACGTCTCTGGATGCGGATGAAGATGGAGAACCGGTAGACCAGAAGGAGTACCGGAGCATGATCGGCTCT
>JAZFNS010020000.1:123772276-123782330 GCA_037127165.1 Alloteropsis angusta | reverse complement strand
TAAGTGTTTTTTAGCTTCTTTGAAAACGAAGCTATTTTTACTCTAACGAAGCTCCTTTTAATCTTTTTGAGAGTAAGCATTTTTTAGCTTCNAAACGAAGCTATTTTGAGTAAGTGTTTTTTAGCTTCTTTGAAAACGAAGCTATTTTTACTCCAACGAAGCTTCTTTTACTCTTTTTGAGAGTAAGCATTTTTTTAGCTTCTTCGAAAACGAAGCTCTTTTACTCTTTTTGAGAGTAAGCATTTTTTGGCTTCTTTAAAAACGAAGCTCTTTTACTCTTTTTGAGAGTAAGCATTTTTAGTAATAAAAAATGAAGGTAGATCTGAATGGATCTCGTTTCCACGAGGTNTGATTCAGTTCTATTTTCCACTGTCGAATATGATCAATCTGGCTCAGGCCAGTTGTTTCGACACTATAGGTGAAGTAATGAAGATGTTGATTATAAAACACAAAATAGTAAAACTGGCACACTTCATTTCTTGTGCCCTGTTGTTTTAAAACAACTTTGTTTACTGTTCATAAGTTTGAAATTGTCAAACAAAAATGTGCAATAAGTAAATGTACTTTAAATGATACACCCTGCAAACACGTAGATTAGTGATATCCAATGCTTGTGTAAAAGATCAAGATAGCACGAGGCTGCTTCCTTCGTAGGCTCTATTAAGGTGCTTGTTACGAAGCTCCTTTTTTTTTTGAACGGACGGCAAAAAAGCTTTGCCGAAATTATATTAGTAGGAAAAAAAGGTAAAAAGAACATAGTACAACTCAGGGTACGACCCAGGACGCGGGGGGGTTAGCCCGTTAGGAAAAACACGAGACGGCAGCTAGGGGCCATCCCCCCGGTCGGGAGGTCGGGGACAACCAGTAATGAGAAAAACAAACTAAGTAAAGAGAGGTAGAAACTAAGACATGGATATGGCCAACTCAAAAGATTTGATCTCCACGCTGATTAGGAACGCCGTCTGCTCCCAAGATTGTTGCTCGGCGTTGAAAGTTCTCCTGTTTCGTTCTTTCCAGATGTTCCACCAAAAATAAATGATGATACCATCAACCTGTCTCTTTCTCTCCTTTTGGGTGGCCCTTCTACATTTCTTCCACCAGTTAGAGAGGGAAGCGTCCAACTGTATAGCGGGAAGATGGTGAAGGTCAAACCATTGTATCAACTGTGTCCAGACCGCTATCGTGTAGGGACAGTTTTTGCATAGGTGAGTTGGTGTCTCCGGTTCCTGCCCACATAGTTTGCAAATTGGGTCATGGTCCCAACCACGCTTGGCAAGGTTGTTTGCCGTAAGTATCTTCCTATGCAAGAGTAGCCAAGCAAAAAATCTGCACTTTGGTTCCGCGTGCGCTTTCCAAATGAGGGAGATGTTAAGCCTACTGAATCTTCCTTGGAACTGAATGCGGTAGGCGCTTCGAGTTGTGTATTCTCCATGAGGCGTCCATCTCCAACGGATGTTGTCTTCAAGGTCTGGGTCTCTCTCAACTGTATTAATTGAGTGCCAAAGTTCGATGAATTGTCGTAGTTCTTCGCTCGTCTCTATGGGACTAATTTGGGAGATCCAGTGATTGTCCTGTAGTCCTCTAGCAACGCAGAATTTCTTGCGTTTAGATTTACAAAACAGGGCTGGAGCAATTGTTCTTGGTGATTGTCCATTGACCCAGCTGGACGACCAAAAGATCGCTCTGTCTCCTTTGCCAACAGTCACAATTGTAGACGCATTGAAGAGGGTCCAATTGTCTTTGTCACAGGGGATGTCCATCTCTGTCCATGGCCGATCACGGTGGACCCATTTGAACCAACACCATCGAAGCCGGAGTGCTCTGGCAAGCCGATCAAGGTCTAGGACTCCTAAACCCCCTAGCTCCTTGAGAGAGCAAACAGTGGGCCAATTTATTAGACAGTGTCCCCCGCTGACTTTTTCCGGTTCTTCCCCCTTCCATAGGAAACTTCGTCGTAGTTTATCTATTTGCTTGATTAACCATTTCTGTGCCGGGAAAACTGTCAGGTGATATATTGGCTGTGATGATAAAACGCTTTTAACTAGCGTCGTTCTCCCGGCCGAGGAGAGGAACCTGCCTTTCCATCCCGGTAGCCTTCCATGTATCTTGTCTAGGAGTGGCTGAACGTCAATTTTCCGTAGTTTTCTTGTATGAAGGGGGAGACCGAGATATTTCCCAGGAAAAGATTTGATTGATCCCGGGAACCCCTCCAAAGCTTCTGTGATTTGTTGTTCTGAACATCTTACGAAGCTCCNNNNTTAAAGGCATAATTTTTTGCATAACTGAGCATGTGGCAAACTTGTCTAGACTTGTCAGAGATTGTTTCGATCTTGTCATATTACCGGTTCATTCGCTGGAGCATGAAGCTTGGTGCGACAGCTTGGTTTTAGCGGTCGTGGCTTCCTTCCAGCTGCACATGTCATGAGCCTCTGGCGCAGGTGGCCAGCGGCAAGCTAGGCCCAGGCCTCATGTATACGGTGATGGACAGTTTCATTTCTTGATTTGGTGACGTGCATGCGAAGACGATGCCTGCACGGAGATCAGTGCCAGCTTCGTTTGTGCTATTAATTGCATGGGCATCATCCTGCTAGCTTGTCGACTAGCCACTCATGGAAAGGAGCTTTGATAGCTTGCCGCAGTTTGCGAAGATGATGAGCTTGTGCTCATGTGATGTTGCCAAATGGAACGAGAGTGACGTCATGTGATGCTCGTGAACTGAACGAAGGTGGCATCACCATAATACCATTTCGGCGACTTGTCTGGCGCCTTCGTGTGTGATTTTTATCTCTGGAATGTGTGTTTGCTGTTGAGCCTAGAGTTTGTTGCTTTGCTTTGGTGGCTTCGTTGCCGTTTCCTGGAAGCTTTGGTGGCGAGTTGGAACGGCAGATGGCGGACCTTGCCGGCAGCTTCACGAGCTGTGTTCCCTACCAATGTCGGGCACAGCTTTGATGCCATGTTGGCTGATAGCTTCGTTGTTGCTGTGATGATGTTAGCTGCTGTGGCTTGGTTTCCAAACGGACGCATCATTCGAGTCCCAAGCGCTTAGCAATAGCGAAGGCTGCAGTTAGCGGCTTTGGTTGCCGGGCGGCGGACTCTGTTAGCTTTTCCAGCAGTTTCGTTCATGGCGTGGTGCTCAGGTGTTTCCCGAAGCGAAGCTAGCAAGCTGCTTAGGTGCCCAACGTGACGACGTTGACAGCTTCGTTTGTGGCGTGATGACGACTTCGTCCCTGTAGGAGCGAAGCTGTATTGTAGCCTTATGCGGACATCGTGGATGACGTCATCACCAGCTGGAGCTTGATTTCCGAGCGGAGGCAACATGGCTCTTTTCCAGCAGCTTTGCTTGATGGCTTCGCTGGCACACTGTTATGGCGAGGTGGAAGTGGTTGCCCGGCAACTTGGTTGCCCAAAGGAGGCGGCCTGACATGGTGTAGTGATGAGCATGGATAATTTATTGCCAGCTGGTGGCTTCGATGTTGTGCCGCCGATTGCCTTGCTGCCGATCGGACTGCGTAGTTGCATGGAGATGATGGATATATATGTAGACACTCAGCTTCGTTCATCAATGGGTGGCCCTTTGACTGGTAATTTGCGTGTATGTGCGGAGATCAGTGCCAGTTTGGCTTATTTGCCTGTGCTGAGGTAGCTTCGTTTAGGCTATCCTGCTGGCTGTCACGGGAACAACTTTACTGCGAGATGTTGCATTAGAGCTTATATGGGCCATTACCCCTCACGCAAAGGATCTTTGCTATCAGACAGCTTCGTCTGCAAGGTCATTTCCATTGTGGCATCTTCGTTTTCGTGTTGGGGCATCGAGCAACTATGTCTTGCTCGACAGCTTCGTGGATGGTAGCTTCGTTCATGGAGCTTCGTTTTTTTATACATGCATGTTGGGACGATGGCTTGGCCTCGTGTTCAGCTTCGCATGCATGCTCAAGGTCACGTAGATAGATATACTGATGTCTCCATGCATGTGCAGGTGGCTCCGCCGGGTAGCGAACGAAGGTAACTGGCAGCTTATTATGTGCCAAGTGTGAGTGAGGCTGGCGGCTTCGCATATATGCTGCGGCTTGGTTTCCGAATAGATACGGCATGGATTTTTTTCCAGCAGGTTTGCTTGTCGTGAGCACATATATGGTGTAGCAGGGAAGGTGATGCAAGCGTGTGTTGCGTGGACCCGCCGAAGGTGTGCTGTAGGCTGCAGCCCGAGCTATGATGCATGCATGTCAATGGAGCTTGGTCGATGGTTGCGTATGGTGCTGTATGCCTTAGCCTTGTGCTGGTAGCTTCGAGTTGGTGTTCATGTGTTGGCGATCATAGCAACAATGGCGTCGTGGGAGGTTGAACGAAGGTAATTTTTTGAAACACTATGCAATGGCTAGGGAGTCACCTTCGGTCTCTTTTTCCTTCATAATCTCATCTCTTCGGAGAAAAGAAATAACGTGCCAGCCCCACAGTGGGCGCCAGCTGTTGGAATTCAGCTGTTGGGATTCAGCCCTCAGGGTTGAATCCCAAACAAGCGAGAGAAGAGAAGAGAAGAAGGGAGATGTACAGAGGAAGCCAACAAAAGAGCACACATGAGAGATCAAATGAGCAAGAGCCAAAAAATCCTCTCCCTCAAGCCCTAGAGCTCTATTTATAGGGAGGGGGAGATGGTTGTTTATGTTTATTCCATTGGTGGGGTTAAGTATTACAATCAGATCCCTAAGTGTTACAGATGGACCCTTGGACTCTTATTTGGGCCTCTTTCTATACACAAGGGAGGGCCTCGGCCCATGGCCGCCCTTGGCACATCCCCAACAGCATATATAGTCAGATCCGAATACAAATAGCATACATTAGGCTTTGGCCATTTGGTTTCGCACAACAGGAAGGGACGGGAAAGGAATGGTCGGGCATACCCTGTCGGATGGTCGTCGCAGGCGAATCGCCTGATGAAGGCACCACTACTCGCCCTGTCGCCGCCTCTAGGAAACGAAGGCATGGTAGATATAGGAGATTAGGAGAAAGGGCCGAAAACATAAATAGAGTGTGTTTGTTTCCATATCCAACGGCCCAAGGCCCACAAGTTCGTTAGTAGAGCAAAAGGCTCAGTTTGGCCTAGCGCGTGAGAAAGGCATATTTTTAGCTTCTTCTTTTTATTTCGCTATCATCCTTTTTCTTAATTATATCATTCAGTTAGCACCTTTGTTTTAATATTTTTAGTACTCATTATTTCATAAATTTGCGCCTTCAATATTTTGAAATGCTTGATTCAACATTTTGCGAAAGCTATTTCAATAATTTATAACATATGTTCAACATTTATCTTGAAAATGTTGCAATTTTAATGTCAAAATATTGAAACTATAAATCCAAATGTTGGAATGATATATTCAGATTGCTTGTTGATTTGCACTTATCAATATTTTATAAAATATAGGTCAACATTCTAAGGCAGTTGGTTCAACATCACGAGTACTAGTTGTTTCGGACCATTGGTTTATAAAAATAGAGACAAAAAAGAATTGTATCTTATTTTGTCGAACCAATTATAAGCACCATCCTACTTCAATAGGTTCTGAGGGTTTATAAAAAAAGAGACAAAAAGAATTGTATCTTATTTTGTCGAACCAATTATAAGCACCATCCTACTTCAATAGGTTCTAAAAATGGATGTATGACTTAAGATAAAAAATACATTTTAAATTTCTGACACCAATCGAAATACGCCACCACAACCACTCATGTTGTCCAATCTCATTTCGTCATTTGCCCTGCTCAATCACTTTGAAAGCACCTATGCACTACCAAGAGTTTTCCCATCTGGTGCTCCTGCCTGTGTCTTATGAAGCTCAAATCTTTGTTATCTGATGTTGCCAACATGAATCTAAAAGAATCCCCATCTGGTGCTCCTGCACGGAAGATGTGATCATATGGCCACGACAATTGCTAAAAGAACCAAAAATTTACCTAAAATAAGTCATAAATTATTTGCAATTATATGAATTTGGGATTTTTCCATAGAGAAAAGGTGGTGACCATGACCGTACATATGAAAAAATCTCGGTAAACTGGTAAGTAAGGTGCAACCACCACCACATCACAACATGTAGTGTCCAAAAAGCTATGTAGTAGTTGATGTTTTCTAGGTCGTATGTCCAAAAACTAATGGATATCAAATTGATTGTGATGGAAGAGGTCACCCAAGTTAAAACATTTTGTTAAAAAAGATCGAATCCATTAACTTCACGAAAATTATATGAGCAAATCAAATTACTTACTGCACATGGCACCAATGTTTTCAAATCGTATAATCGAACCTAGTCGTAAGACTACCGATAAGACGACTAGTCGCGATTAGTTGTCGATCAGGCCAATTAGTTGAACCTGATCGAGGCTGATCGTAGTCTAGTCATCCTGTCTAGTACATATTATATATATATAGTCGTATACTGAACAATGATAACAGAAAGCATCATAGGCATTTTTTGCACATAATAATATGCTAACAGGGGCATAATTAAGCAAATTCAGTACATAAATAAATAACATCTCAATATCAAATGAAAATTACATCAGCCATCTAAAGCTTAACCAAGTAAAGATTCATCTAACTCAAAACATTACAACTTTCTTGAAGAGTCAAACCATTTTCAGTTTGACCAATATTGTAGAAAGGATTACTAAGATTTATGCCACCTATGAAAAATATATTTAATAAAGAATCTAATGTTACTTATTTGGTATTATAATATTGGTATTTTATTGTATAAATTTGTCCAAGCTTGAGATATTTTGATATAAGAAAGTTGGAATAACTTACATTTGAAACGGAGGGAGTACCTAAAATCTAATGGATGGAATTGAAACCCCAAAACTTTTCAAGCCCATATGCTCTTTAGGCTTATTCAAGAACCAGCTAAACTAGTCGTCCATGACTTAATCGGATGACTAATCACGATTAGTCATCGATTAGTCGGACGACCAGCTTTCTAGTCGGCCAAATCGCATCGGTGGATTTTATCGGTGGTAGAGGAGCGATAAGGACGACTAATTGTGACTAATCATGATTAGTCAGACGACTTAATAACATTATGGCACCTAATTGGATTCCAAATCAAGCATTTTTTTAAAAAAAGGCAATAAAAAATTCACGACTTTTTTGTGAGCAAATCAAATTAGTTTTGAGTAGATCTAATCATTTATAGGGTCAAAGGTCGGGTTGGATTCGGGTCGGGTCATTGTGGGTTTCTGGATCAAAAATTTCGGCCCGTGCCCGGCCCGAACCAACCATCGGGTTGGATTTTTTGGCCCGTGCCTGACCCATGGCATGGTCGGGTCGGGTTCGGGTTGGGTCAACCCGGTGTTTTTATGTGTAATTTTCGGGTTAGGTCGGGTTTTTTCGTGTTTCGGGTCAAAAATTTTGGCCCGTGCCCGGCCCGAGCCGACCACCAGGTTGAATTTTTTGGCCCATGTCCGGCCCGTCACATGGTCGGGTCGGGTTGGGTCGGGTATTTTTTGAGCGGGTTAGGTCAGGTTTGTCGGATCGGGTGGCCCATGATCAGTTTTGAGACACATGCTCACGTGCAAAAGCCTCAAAAGAGCAAAAGCTGGTTGAACCGAACCAAGTAGTGCAGCCGCACCGAACCGCTCTCTCCCTTCCCCAATCCAAATCCCCTACCCAAACGCTCGCCATGGCGCCACCGCCGGAGCTGATCGACGATGTCATGGCCAAGATCCTCCTCCGCCTCCCGCCGGACGAGCCCGCGTGCCTGGTGCGCGCCTCCCNTCTTCTGCAAGCCCTGGCGCCACGTCCTCGCCGACCCCGCCTTCCCCCGCCGCATATCCGTGGGTGCGGGTATGGGTGCATGCTACCCATACNCCGCATATCCGTGGGTAAAATATACCCGACATTAGTGCGTGTGATGAACTTATAAACTTGTAATTTGCTAGTGAGTGGTGATTTGGCATTGTTCATAAGCTAACGATCTTATGATCTACTAGACTATTTATTTGGTAAGAGTTGTTACTTGC
The DNA here is from genome assembly GCA_037127165.1 of Alloteropsis angusta. Classification (NCBI taxonomy): domain Eukaryota; kingdom Viridiplantae; phylum Streptophyta; class Magnoliopsida; order Poales; family Poaceae; genus Alloteropsis; species Alloteropsis angusta. Next base: position 123,774,317 of record JAZFNS010020000.1, on the reverse strand, counting down.
CTTACTATATTTGTTTGTATTTGTTATATGTGTTGATGTGCTTTTTATTATGGGTTACACATATAATTTTGACATCCTATACCAAGTATGCATCGGGTACGGGTTACCCGACAGGTAAAAATACCCATGCGGGTACGGGTGTGGGTAAGTTCTTGTACCTGCATGCGGGTACGGGTATTTTAATGGGTAGAATTATATCTAGCGGGTGCGGGTTTGGATACCCAGCGGGTTTGTACCCGTTGTCATCTCTAAGCATATCAGTCCGAGAGGGTTTGCCAAACATGTAATAAATATCTTTCCCCCCTAAACTATATATATCCAGCTAAGAAAAGGCACTTAATAAATCATATAAGCTATGAAGCTGCTGGATGGAGGTCGCTCCATCTTCATCTATGGCAGCAATCGGCTTCACTGCTTCAGCAAGATCTGAAAAGATACAATGTAGATAACTTGAAATGACCTGCTATATATAGCTCAAATATACACATCACTATCCATTTCTCTAGCTCTTATGGTACATACAGTCTAACTAAAATATCCATGAATCAAGTTAGGAGAAAGTAAATCGCCTGTGAGGTCGCAATCTTCTAGTTTGATAAACTGATTGTTCCTGAGCATAAGTACCATCAATTTTATGTTTATTATTAAACTAACTCAAATATTCTTTGTTGTATGTAGGGCTGAATCACATCCACATTTCACTGCACAAACATATACTTCCTCCTTCCCAAAATATTTCTCACCTTTGATTTTTTGCTCAAACTTTGACCAATAATATTTATTCAATCGATTGGTTTTGTGTAAAGTAAAATAAGTATCACTAGATTTACCATAAAAAGTACTTTATGTATGCATTGTATGTTTATCTGTGTGCACACATATTTACAGAAATGACAAATAGCCAAATGAGCAAATTAAAATATTCCAGGACTGATGGAGTAAAGAGACTGATGTGCGTTCTTCTCAGCCCAATCGTATGTGAGGGTGTGTTTTCCGTGTTAACCATTGAGGTATGAAGAGAATGGTTTTTGCCATGACCCATGGCTTGTTGATTTTACTGTATATATAGCTAGTGTCCCAGCTGGTTGAACCTAGCTCTTTAGCAGCAAAAAAGTGGAAATGAGATTGTACCTCAACGAGTTTTTATGACTTAGTTTAATATGTCATGGCAATAAGATCGGTGCAACAATATTTTAGTGTTGCCACGACAAATAAACTAAAAAAAACTCGACATGTGAGGGAAAGACAGCCCACATGGAGATACAATAAAATTCTGTTGGGTTGAATCATCCCGGCCCGAAGCTTTGTGTGGGGAGTGACGTCTTCTGCTCCTCTACCATACCAGCTGTTGTTTTTTTATTTGTTAAAAGTGCACACTCAAAAGGTTTTGTTATTCCTTTTGAGAACATTAATAAAACTAGATAAACTTATCATGGAATTAAAAAAGATAGTTATCTAAACTGGAGGCGTTAACTTTGTTCAGTAAAAGAGGCAGATTCAATAAATCAATTCCAAAGTTGGTTGACCAAGTATATATGCAATGGAGAACATGAAACATACATCTGACATGTAGAACAAGAAACGGTTCAGAAAAAAAAGGGCAAAAATATCTGCGCAATATATATTAAATTCAAAGTGAGATAAACACGAACAGGTATGAAAAATTCTCACTAATAGAAAAAAGAACATACAAGCAGAAATTTAATTTAATGGAACTTAGATAAAGACTAGTCAGCATGATTCAATATTTATTTAGCAAGTTGGCTCCAAGAAATTATACGCAGACACCTTCAAACATGACAATCTCATACCTGCAGTTTTTTTTAAAGAATACCGGGATAAATCTGTCAATATTTCTATTAGTCTCACTGATTAAAAGATTATTTACGGTGTGATTAAGTTTTCCACTATGCCATAAAAGACTGAAAGTACTACTTTTGGATAAATTTCAGAAATAAAGTTGGAATTGACTAAGAGAATGAATGTTCCAAAAGATGAGAACCGTATATCGATGCAAGGTGGGCTTGCCAAACATGAAGTG
>JAZFNS010020000.1:122811989-122822382 GCA_037127165.1 Alloteropsis angusta | reverse complement strand
TGACCAGATATTTGAGTATTTGCCTGCAAGAGGAATACTACAGATATTGTAAGTATTGTGGATGAGCATATAACTGTTTCCTTTTTATCCAATTACTTTTCCAAAACTCAGAGCTCGATCTTGAGTATATATTAGAATGTACAGTCCACCTACGTTGGATGCCATATAAAGATGTGGCGCTCATCTACACATTACCTTATATCTGGTTCTATTATGTACAACAAAATGGAAATNATGATGGTTTGTAAATGTACACTTCAGGAAATAAAAACTTAGCTGCCTATCATGACAAACACTTATTTGCTTTTTTTAATAATCTGAACTAAATTGGATGATGCCCAATTGCATAGCTGCTTACCACGACAAACTTGATTGAATGTATTAGAATACTAGCATGAAAAGTTTGGCATTTGAAAGTTCAAACATGTATGCAAAATAAAAGCACTTGCTATTCAGCTGGTGGTATTGAACATTTTAGTTCGTCGTTTCTTGCCTGCAAGCAGTGCCATGAACAGTGTCATGTAGGAACAATCCTATTAATTGTCTGTGCACAACCTGAAATGGCTTACATGTCTGTTCCTCTGTTCACTTCCTTTTTACCTCTGGTTCTTGGCAGTGTTGCTGTCATGACGAAGGCATACCCAAATGTTATAAGGAATGATCTGATTTTGCTCCAGGAGATTGCCAGCTATATGCTTCTTGCATGTGGAGCTGTCTACATAGTCTCGGTAAGTTTGAAGAGTTGGGTATTCATGATTCAACCGTGTCAATGTAACTGCCTTTATACTACTGAAAATTTAAATGCCGCACTGTTAGTCATCAAATCTCACAGCACACTGATGCCTTTTAATCTTCAACCATTTTTTGTTTGGCAAAATTAATCTAGTAACTATTCAATCTTGTTTCACTGGCTTCATCACAGCATAATGGGCTAGTTCAATGCTTAAAGTATGGCATGGAACTTCTCTTACAAATACTAGCATGACTTTTCCATCTTTTAACAATATTTTGTCCCTGACCTGGCGTGTCTATCGTAGCAAAGCAAAGTATGGTCTTGTGATTGCAATGGAACAAATGATCAACATTTTTATACTGCATCATGATAAATGTGTAGGGTGTATTGTGCCTTGGTGTGTTAAAACGTCGTAAGCAGCAGAAAGCGACATCAAGGGAGCAAGCAACCAAGGATCTGAAGGTGAGTACTTGGTTCCTAATTTTAGTAGGGATAGCATTGAATCCTGAGGCTGCCCATTTTCTGTTTGATCCCTGTTTTGCTCTGTTTGCAAGACTTCTTTTTTTCGTGAATACAGTGTGGTTTTCTCTCAAACACGCAGGAGAACTGCATGTCGTTGCATTAACATGTAGTTCGATCCTTGGATTTCTTAATGTTTTAACTCATAACTGTCCCACGAAATTCTCTATTTTCTGCTTGTTCTGCTACCCACTAAAGTTCAGGAGAATCTGTAGCTGAAGACAAATGCAGCGAATTAGAAATATAGAACCTAACCTTCAAAAATGTTTTCAAGCTCAAGAAAAAATGTTCCTAAAAAATTCTGTCTGTTAGAATACAAGCTCATTTTCTATAAAAGAGGGTATACACACCGATTAAAGAAAAAGATGCTACATACTATTGCTTGTTGCTATTCTTAGTTTCTATGAAAAGACTACAATCTAAATTATATGAGCATAACTTTTTTCCATACTTCATCGCAAATGTTGATCATGTTTCATTTTCTGAATCATGGTATTTCAGGAGCTGGAGAAACGGAGAGAAGAACTTGAGGCACAGTTAATTGCTGAACGGTCTGATGCGGCTTGATGATTGACCGCAATAATGATCAAGAGTCTTTACTTCCCTGTGTAGACAATTGTTTTTCCTGTTGATAATGTACTGCCTGGCCATAGCCATCCGTTGTATATCGAGAAGTCACTTTGTTGAAATGTATCCTCTAGTTCCAGTGGTGACGTTTGGAAATTGGGTTATGAGGGGTGGGAAAGGGAAATGATGGCAAGGATTGTGTTTTTCCCATGTTTGGATTATGAGTATGGGAAAAGATGTTGGATTGGGATAGGGATATGAGCTTGGCATATCCCATCTTTCTATCCCACCATGGAAGGTGGGTTATGTGGATGGAGATGGGGTTATGAACTATGAAATGACGAAAATGCCCCTATAAAAAAGACATCTTTCTTATAACAAAGGGATGTTTTGGTCATTTCACTTATATTTCCCTAACCCATATCCATAGTTGCCAAACAAGGGAATGGAAATTATGTTGATTTCCCTATCCAATACCCAGCCCTCATAACCCAAGGCCATATCCCTTTCCCATTCCAACTTCCTGTCCAATAAGTACTGAATTGGGGGATAATCCTTAGCCTCCAATGCTTCAGCTTTCTTCGGAATTAGAGTATGTTAGGCTGAGTTTAGCATCTCTAAAATCTTCATATCTCTTTGGTGTAAGGATATCAAGGCAGATCAGATCTGCCTTGATTATGTGCCTACAAGATTTATAGAAACGCCCAGTAAAACCATCCGGCCCCGACGCGGCGACGCCTAGTCAACTGGCAGTGCTTTGATAGTCTCCCACACTTCTTCCTCCGATAAAGGCCCCTCTAGAGCTGTTAGGTTGATTCAAGCTTGATNGAAAAGCATACAAGTCCAATGAAATAGATTGTGCTCTTGCCCTGCCCTTTTTTGGGGGGAAGAGGGGGACGAAAAGTCCCCACCTGAATTCATTAAAACCACAAATTCCNGGCAAGCCGGTGATGGTTTTGGTGGGAGGCACCATACAGACATTGGACCGTTGAACGTTCAGATTACAAAGGCAAGAGATAAGAGAATGCAACTCGCAAAACACCTCAAGGACAAGACATGACACGACTTGTAAGACAATAACCGCTCACCGATTAGTGCCACCACCAAACAACATACTTGCCTAGTATGCCGTGACCATTGCATCCTGCACCACCCCTCGTAGCTGCGTCGTCTTGCTATTGACCTCCATCTGAGAACCCAGCTGAATGGGGAGTAAAGGCGGCAAGGGATGCGCAAGCTAAAGCTAATCGGAAATGACGACCTTCCTTGAAGCTGATGGTGACACCTCCAGTGCATCCGGGCTCCATGTACCACCACCCAACGCCACCCAAGAGGAGGGATCCTTGAGGGGGTGGCAGAAGAGATGGAAACACCATCTGACATTTGATTTTCTGGCACTACCAGGGCACCAAGAAGAAGACCGTCGACGAAGCAGAGGTGCCAATGGAGACACTCGCCAAATCACAACAGCAGCCGGCAACTTGTGTCCCTAAACCCTGTCCAAAATTCCATCAAAGTGCTTGGAGAGGACTTGGTGTTTGTCCTCTTGAGTCGTGACCACCCTGCTGTCCACCACTAGTTTATGAATGAAGTTTTTGCGCTTCCAGAAGCTAGCCTGTTTGTGGAAGAAAGATATGTTCGCATCACCTTCCTTCAGATAACGCAGAGGAGAGCATAGGCGAGCAATTGTTCTCTCCAACGAGGCAAGAACAAGACGGTACCTTTTCAGGTTACAACGCAGCCCATTGTCAGCATCAGCCAACACTCTATGGTCCTGCGCCATTTCAAGGTTGTGCAGAATGTACTAAGCAAGGGGTCTCTAGGTGGCCTCGGCCTCTGCGGCAGTTGGGTTGTGCCGTTCGGGAACTTGCTGAGAGAAGGAAGAATATAAGGTTGAGGGAGGAAGAACAAGATAGGAGGATGACATGTGGGACCCAATAAATAAATGAGAGGATTCGCTGTGAACTGTGACTAACGGTGTTAAATGACTTTCAACCCGATCCTCTCAACTTTGTCAACCAAACAAAAAAACTAGAATAGACAGCCAAAATGAGATGGTTTCGTCCAACCCAATAAACTAGGTCAGAATCTGACCCAACCTACTTCTGGTACCAAAACACACGCTGAGGCCCCTTTGGCACAGCTCCCTGAATAGCTCCAACTCTAGATTCACAGCTCCTTCTGCCAAACACTCATTTCAAAACAGCTCCACCTGATAGAAGCACCCATGAAGCTGCAAAACAGCTTCAACTAGAATGGTGGAGCTGAAAAAATTTAGCTGCACCAGCTGCACCTCCTTTCCTAGTTATTGACTGTCTCTAGAATTACCAGTTTGTTCGTAAAAAAAAAGAAAAGCTGCTTCATGGTAAGAGTGGGATCTGAGCTATTTTTGGAAGGGCCGGGTTTGGGTCCGTATGTCGTCTCCAACTCGCCTGTTCGTAAAAAAAAATAAAAAAAATAAAAAAAAATAAAAAAAATCGCCTGTTCGTCTCTGTCTCTTCGAGACTCGAAGCGCCGGCCTCTTCGTCTCCAAAGTCCAAAACCTCCACTTCGAGGTCCTCCCCCGCGCTGGATGGCAGGCAGTGGAGGCGAGGACAGGATGGGGTGGCGAATCCGCGACCTCGTCGATCTCGACGACGGGTATACATTCTCCGGTGACCTGCAGGTTTCTCCCCTTTTACTGCATGGTCTGTTTCTTTCTTTGGATTTGTTGGATTTTTTTTGGTTGTTCATGGTTCGATTTGTACATGTTAATATTCGATTTGTCTAATTCCAAGTTGGTTTGTGTCCGATCCGTGGCCTATTAGGCTGGATTTGTCATTTGTGGTCTTCAATGGAAGTGAACCATCATAAATATTTTTCTGCATTTACTCTTATCGCCATATTGATCCTGTTTACTCATTTTTCCAGCGATGAGTGGGCCTATTCCTCCAGAAATTTCCTTATTGAAGAACTTGACAGAACTGTATGATCATCACACATGCTGTGATATTGTTCTAATCTTTTATTAGGAGTGACAATTAAAGAGGGATGTGATTGACCAAAGGTAATGCATTATCAGGACAGTACGTGACTGATTTGAGTGGACCAAGCATGAAATTTCCTCCCTTACGAAACGCGCTGGACCTCACATAAGTGTGAGTGTGTCTATCTGTGGTTTTAACCAGGCCACACGTAATCTTTTCCACTATAACACTGAATTCATTCATGTTCAGGGTCCTACAAATTGATCCATGTATGGTGGCCGGGATACCTTCTTACCTTGGACAAATGCAGTACCTGAAATTCTTGTAAGTAACATGCTTTTACTTGTTATTTTAAGAGTCAAGTTTATTTTTGCTTAATTTTACCATTTGCAATTACCAATCATCAATATTGACTATAAGAAAACAATATATATGGAGTTCATGAATTACTTCTAGGGATGGCTATTAACTACTTGCAGCTCTTCCTTTTGAATTGATGCTGTGACAGCTATAGATTAGTAGTTCAGTTAGGCCCTCCTTTTTTTATTGGTGGTATCCATGCATCCGCTGCTCTCAATCTTGATGTGTGGCGAAGATTTTGCTATATTGTCACAGCCAATCTTCTATGGAAGTGCTTTTATGTGTGCAAGGCCCTTATTTAGTCGTTTGTGAGATGATCATGAATTTCAAATGTTTTGAATTCTTAATTTTTCAGCCACATCAATTATGCATTGCATACCTGATTCATTCTTAGTTCTTTGTAGTGTGTTCTTCTCTTACTGCTTCAAGGTTTTTTTTAATTAATGCTTCACTGTATGAAGTACTAGAAACCAAATAAGTGCAAGAAATATGCATGGAATTTTACATGTACAAGGACACGGTCATGGTGCTATATGCCCCGGCCTGAAGATTAAAGCACCAGTTCAAAAATTCAAATCACCTTAAGCCCTGGTGACTGCCATGCCTGAGAACATGGAAATGTTATCACGTTGAAGATGTTAACTCCCACCATCCTTTTTTTCCATCTGCTTTTATCTCTTGTGTTCTTTTCTCTATCTTTCCAAATGGCAGTTTAGTGTTGTTTTCACAGTCCGGTAGTTCTGTTTTTTCTCAAACTTGCACATTTACAGGATAAATTATATGTTTAATTTGGAAGTTGAACAATGGAACTCGAACAAAACACTCCAGTAAAAGGCAAATAAAACCTGCTGTCTGTAGTGCTCTGCTTGAAGCTTGTAATGTTCTTGTGTGAGTGTGTGGTGTAATATGCTGCAGGTCCGAATTTGTTTGCATAGGGTACTTTTCTATTTGCATATGTTTATGTAAAGTGCTCTAGTCTTTCTTTGACTAGATAGAAATGCTTATAGGTCTATATATTGGCACAAGATTTGCCGGCAAACAGGGTGTTTGCCGAGTGCCATATGTCGGGAACTTGGCAAACATTTTGCCGAGTGAATTTTGGCACTCGGTGAACTTTTCTGACACTCGGCCCCAAAAAGTGCACAAACAACGAAAATGGACGGTGTCGAAGCAATTTGCCGAGTGCCAGACGGCTGACACTCGGCAAAGCTCCTGGCTTTGCCATGTGCACCTCAGAAGGCACTCGGCAAACCTTTTGCCAAGTGTGTTTTGTTTATTTGCGAGTGTAATTTTTTTGGCACTCGGCAAATAGTATTTATGCTGAGTGTCATTTCTTTGCCGAGTGCCTAAAGGATTGCACTCGGCAAACTTGGATTTCCGGTAGTGTTTGCATTCTTTGCACTATAGCGACTTTTAGAGTTACCATTAAAACCCCACCTTGGATCAGCTTCATGGTCCCTCTGATGTGGTTCTCTCCTGTCCTTGTTTGTCATTTCCTTCCTTGGTATCGAGAATTTCGTGTTCAAGTCTGGTGTGCTTCTTTAAATGCTAGGATTACCCCATTCTTGGGTGATTAGCTGCAGCGATTCCTCATCCAATTTGCTGTTCCATCACCTTCCGAGTTTGCATTGTTTGCCACTGTAGCGACTGTTAGGGTCGCCATTAAAACCCCACCTTGGATCAGCCTCGCGGTCGCCTTGGTGTGGTTCTCTCCCATCCTAGTTTGTCGTTTCCTTCCTTGGTATCGAGAATTTCGTGTTCAAGGCTGGTGGGCTTCTCGTGCTAGGATTACCCTTTCTATATTCCTTCAGTTGTTGCATTTCCATAATTGCCGTGCCAGATGTAGCACCTGCCACCGCCAGCCCGGCGCTTTGCAAACCCCCTTTGCAAGGAACAGCTACAAGCTTTGGCTATTTGCGCCTCCCCGCCGCAGAAATCCCGCATAAAACTCTCCACCATCCACGAAAAAGCAGCGCCTTTTCCGCTGGCTGGCTGCCATCTTCTCACGAGTTCAGTGAGGTTTTGGAGCCAGCGCGCAGGGCTTTCTGCTGGATATCCCAAAATCCTTCTTGGTCCTTGGCTGGAATTGGAGAGCTCTGTAATCAGGCTGAGGTTGGTATTTTCTCGTCGGAGATGGAGGGAGATCTGCCACAGCGAGCACTGACCCCGAGCGGAGCACCCTTTGATCTGGGACAACCGCTCCACTTCACTGTCCAGCCCCATGCCGTTCAGGTTCACCAGGGCGTGTTCGCTGCCCCTGCCGTGAACCAGATGCAGGAGTTGGGGAATGTCGTGGAGGCCTCGCTGAGCAAAGAGGAAGGCGCCGGCGGCGACGCCTACCATGGGCATGGCAAGACGGCGGCCTCAGCCTACCAGTGGCACCGGGTCAAGTGGACCGGTGAAATGGTCAAGCTGCTCGTGTCGGCCGTGTCCTACATCAACGAGGACATCAACGCGGACCAAGGCACCAGCAGCGGCAGGAGGAAGCACTCCACACTCAAGAGGAAGGGCAAGTGGAGGCTGGTCTCCAAGGTCATGACCGAGAGGGGGGTTTCCGTGTTGCCACAGCAGTGTGAGGACAAGTTCAATGACCTCAACAAGAGATACAAGAGGCTCACCGAGATCCTTGGCCGGGGTACGGCTTGTCAGATCGTCGAGAAACCGGCGCTCCTTGAACAGCTGAGCCTATCTGAGAAGCTCAGGGAGGAGGCCAAGAAGCACCTGAGCTCGAAGCACTTGCACTATGAGGAGATGTGCTCCTACCATAACCACAACCGCTTATGCCTGCTTGTTGATCCAGCCCTAAAGAGGTCCCTGCGTATGGCACTTTGGAGTCCACAAGAACAAGGAAATAAGCTCTCGTTTGGATCTGATGATATGTCGCTTTCTGATGACGACGGCGAGGGCGAAAGGTTTAATGATGATCTGGAGGTCAGTGCTGAAGAGCATCGTCTTCATAGAGTTCATAGCACCAATAAGAAGCAGAAGCATGATCATGAGGAGGGGCATGGTGGGTCTTTTCTGTCAGAAGTTGCTGCCTTGGACACAAATAGAATGATTCCTGAGGGAACTAGTGGTTCCACTGCTGAGAAAAATCCAAGTGGAATGAATGCTATTCAAATCGAGAGAGAACATCTTCTGAAGATGAAACAAGAGATCCGGAAACTTGAGCAGAGCCATTTGGAGTGGTTGAGGTCCAGCAAGGAGAAGGACAAGGAACTGCTGGAGATGAAGCTGGAGAATGAGCGGCTGGAGAAGGAGAATGAGCAGCTGGAGCAGGAGCTGAAGCTTAAAGAAATTGAGATGGGCATCAAACGGAAGAGGATTTAGTGAGGACAGAGTTGCTGGTAATCCTTTTGTTCATTGCAGTAGCTTACATAGTAAGATGTATTACCTACATTTTCATCTTAGTTAGCTGCATATCAGTTAAGTTAATGAATCTTCTGGTGTTAGTCCTGCAGTAAGTACAGTTTCACATATGCATATGGTACTTAGTGTTATGATGTTATCCATCTCACTGCAGTTGTGTGCTATCTTTGATTGAGTTGTGTGCGTTTTTGTTTAGTTTGCTGTGTCATTTTTATGACCTCTCACCAATTATTCGAGGATCTGTCCTTATTTGTACCAACTCTGTGGGATATGACATTGAGGCGATGCCTTAATGTGCCTTTTGAATGGCATTATTATGTCAATACCAACCAAGAGTTTGTATCTTTACCATGTTTTCCAGGCTGTTTATGATAGCTCGTTATTCAGTTCCAGAATGCTATGGTTTGAACTGATGTTTAGCGAACGGGCCTCTAGCTGAGATGGTTAGGTGGTTCTAGTAGCTCCTCAGGTCCTGGGTTCGACTCCCTGTGGGAGCGAATTTCATGCTAGAGTTAAAAAAATTCACTCGTTTGTCCCATGGCCAAAGCACAAGTCTAAGGGCTGGCCCAGGTCATTGGTTGTTCTCACACGGGCTACGGTGCAGCTGTGTAAGGGTGGGACAGGGGTTCGGGGATTTTCTCGACCAACGTGAGAAGATTTTCTTCTTAGCAAAATGCCCCGGGGCTGTCTTACCCGTTGCAGGTCAAGTTTTTTTTTTTTTTTTGAACTGATGTTTAGGATAGCTCAGCTGGACTCTTGTATTTATGCTGTATATATCTAACATCTTGATACAGGAGTAATACTAGCATCCTAGCAGTTATTCATCTCTACAAGCTGTTCTGCATTTGTGTGGCCAATTGGTGGGCTACAGGCCTACAATCCCTGTTAAGCATTCTTAAGATTATATACTCTGTGCTTACCTCTGTTTATATTCTGATGCTTTTTGATGCATGTAGTGTCCACTTTGCTTGTCGTCAGAGGTGACACTAGTTCCTGGACAGATTGCCCAGGAATTGTTTAGCAAATGTTTTTTTGTTTTGTCTTAATGGCATATCTCAAAGAATTATCCCATTCTGATACTATAGTTTTTGAGTTTTCTATCTTTTCTTATTATCCAGCAATGCCAGATAATGTTGTTAAGTTAATTCGATTTTCGTTTCAGGCACAATCTGCATGCCCATCAGTTTGCATTTGTGATCAGCCACCAGCATGGAAAACAGAGGAACTCCTGTGGTCTTCTTGTTGAATCACCTCCAATAAATATAATCTGTGAATTCAGAGGATCTGGGCACTGTGTTTAATAATCTGTTGAGTTGTGTGTTTCTATCTCCATGAGTTTGTGGAGTTAAATCTGTGTGTAAACTGAGGATTTGGATGAGTAATCTTGTTCCTACCTTTACCGAAAATAAAGGCTTCAAACTTATTTGTTCTAGCCTACAAATCTTTTCTGATTCGGATGAGTAATATTGTTTCTACTTTAACTGAAAATAAAGGCTTCAAACTTGATTATTCTAGCCTAAAGACTTTTCTCATCAGATTATAGNTATTTCAGATTAACGATGAGCTGAACACTAAAGAGCTGTGCAAACTTGGGAACCNTTTTTTTTTTTGCATGCTTTGCTGTTGGGAAAGTCTTGTGAACTAAAGCATGTTCATAGAGAGGTTAACAGCCATTTTGTGTGTGATAATAATCATTTATTCAAAAAATTGGGGGGTGCCTGATCTTTTTCTCCTGAACTTTTTACAATTTTTTTGTTGTTTTCTTACAGATCAATAAGCCATTGTTTACTTGCAAAACTCGATTGTTGAATCACTTTTAGGATGTGATGATCTTCGGTGCTCATAGGAGTAGCATTTGCGTGTGTATCTATAAGAGTGT
>JAZFNS010020000.1:120492337-120510178 GCA_037127165.1 Alloteropsis angusta | reverse complement strand
TAATGCTTAGTACAGTTCAAAGAGCTCAGAATCGTTACAAAAATATTTGATGCATCACTGACTAAGCATCCCAATGTTGAACATGTATGGAAATATATCGACCAGCCAGGAACCTAGTAACCTACACATCCCACCAAACTTTCCTATCCATGAAATAGATATAAACTACTAGAGATTCATGTTGAATACAATTTAATACACTAGTTATCTTTGAGATTTGGCTACGATAACTCCCAGCTCAAAAACTATTTGTAGCAGGAAAAATGCCAATACTAAGCAGTTTATAGCTCAAAAATTGTTTCAGCTGAGGCATGCACAGTTTCGTTATAATTGTTTCTTTAAAAAAAAGATTAGGTCAATTTCACCTTCTATTCCTTCCATGGTATTTAAACTACCTCCTCAACTACAAGTTTAACAAGTCGGAGCCAGGATGTTGGAGCAACAACAAAAAGCCTTTTAGTCCCAAGCAAGTTGGAGTAGGCATGTTGGAACAGAATTCAATTTCCTTTCCTTTTTACGATTAGCACAAATTAATACCAGTATCATCTTCCTATCGATTATTAACAGTTATAGTGCAGTGAATTGTTAAAGTGTAAAATAAATGCTTGCAGCTATCTAAAATACAGAAGTGCCTTAAGGACAAAAAGGGCACGAGATGGTAAAGCGTGCATAACTAGCTTACTGAATATTAAGTATAATTCAACTTACAGTGGAGCAACATTGTCATGTCTTATCAAAACAACAACTTTTCCCAAAACAGCAACTGCTTTGTTCAAGCCCTCTGATAGATTGCTTAAGGTGGCTTTCTTGTGGGCTGAATTCACTGCGACATAATAAGGGTATAAAGAATAAACAAGAAGCTAACAATAGTATTCCCTATGTTCCAAAATATCTCAAACTTTGAGCGAAAAAAATTATTCATTTAATTAGTTAAGTTAAGTTAAATGAGTAACACTAGATTTGTCATCAAAAGTACTTTAAGCATGCATTGTATGTTTACCTATTTGCGTTGCACACTTGCACTTTCACAAATATTTTAGAAAAAAGAAAAATTAAACGGCAACAAATATTTAAGAACGAAGGTGGTACATTTCCTGAAAAGAAAATACAGAACTTCAATATTTGCAGTGTGTTAGTAAGACTATTACAATGGACACCATTCAAGGATGACACCAATGATGCTAGTCTTTTGGATCGTAATTGTCCCTGTGGAAGAATATTATTATTAGGTCAGCATTTTTCCCATAAAATAAAACAAAAAATATAATTTTCATTTTTCAATAGCACACCACTGTGTTGTTTTAGTCAATGCGTTCTCATCAAAACACCTAATTGAGGCATTGAGCAAATACAAACTGAATAGTAAATTGATTCAGCATATCTGCCATAAATACATGGGTAAAGATTTCTCGATGCAAGTCACACAGAAAGAAAGAAAGAAAGTAACACTGAAAGAAAACTCAATAGTTTACTTATTCCATGAACAACTTCATTAATGCAGTAGGGTTCAACGTAAATTCTGGAGTTCTTAAGAAGATAACCCACTAGACCACAGAGTTGTGGCCAACTGGCTATATGATATATACATGTGACGCTGTTATCAAACAAATATGAAGTATTGAAGTTCAACGTTTACAGAAAAACGTTATGAAACAGAAAATGCTTAGTTTGCATCACTACAGTTGCAGAAAAAGAGTAATGTCATTTAAACTTCCAGTATTGACAAGTATGCATAGCCATTAAGTAGCAGCCATTCTGTGAATGTGATACATGATAAGCTATGTTGAATTCTGCAATCTAAATAACATAATTTTATGCTGGGGCAATTTCTCTATTTCACTTACCTTCATTGCATTCTCTAGCTTATCAAGGAGACTGATGATCTTCTGAACTTCTCTATCAGCACCAAGGCCAGGATCTTTTAAAGCTGCAGCTTCGAATCCACGAAGGGCCCTTTCATAATTTTCCAAATATTTGTCGGCCTAAGAGATCAGGGTTCAAAAAATTTGTTAGAACAAATTCTAAAAGGTTAAAAATAGACCTACAACAAGTATCTTGTTTCCAAATGTAAATCCTTTTCACCACACCACTGTAACCAAGATGAATAACTGTGGCGTGGCAAGGATTAGCCTTAGGCCAAGCCACCCATGGTACCTTGCCACGCCATGTGTGCATGGAAGCACTAATTTTCCATTCCAGAGGATAGCATGGCAAAAAGGTACATATAAATGACTCTTTTTTAAAAAAAATAAAAAGGATCAAAATTTTAAAAAGAATTTAGTTTACTAAAAGATATTGAATTATATGGAACACTCACTGTGGCAGAATTATAGTAGAGGTCTGGATTTGAACTCATAGTTTTATCCTTCTCCTGCACATAAAATAAACTCAACAATATCGATATAATAGGAATGGGATACGTGGAAAAGGACTAGAAATCGATATAGGAAAGCCTACATATCATACTTCTCAATAATTCTAACCGGAGAACAATGGCAAGAAGTATAGAATGCCAACTTACAGCATTTTGATATGCTTTCACCGAATGATGAAGCTTAGTGTGGTCCCAGACTCCTCCCACAAAGAAGCTAGTGAGATAAGCATTGCCCATATTGTCTACAGTTAAAAAGACATATAAACAGCCTTTCTTGAAGAAATATTTGATTTTATGCTGCTGTATAAATCGCGCTTCCCTGTGCCACTGCTTAGCCAAGTGAACTTTGGCAAATTTAGGGGATATGGTAACATACTGCATGTTTAAACTCTCAAATGGTAGCATGTACATGGATCCTAACAAGGCAAACGGATCTTGGTTATGTGTCCATACTACTCAAAAATGGGGCAAAACAAGTAGTGATCACAACCATGCAAGAAAATGAACCAAATCAGGTATTGTTCCTGTCGGGCAAGATCCATGGTACCTAATAGTCTAATTGAATCATACAAACAATGCATCTATTTTACAGTGCAATATTGTAAAAAGATATAATACAGTAATGTTAAATACTATAGGCCGCAGGCCAGCAGATATGGTTATGAATTTCTAATCAACATATGTGAACTATGTACAAAACAGAACTTCTGCAACTACACAAGGAAAAGAATCTTACACCACGAATTTCCATCTTTAATGTCCAGCATAACAGCTTCTTTTGCATGCTTAATGCTCTCTTCCACTAAAAGCGCCTGGTCTTCACTACCTGAAAAGGGGAACACAGAAAAATGAGACAAGTAACCGAGAAATCTTCAGTTGAAACAAATGGTATATTTTTTGTAGTATGATGGCAGGTGCAAAATAAACATTGGAGATGTATTATTGATAGGAGCAGGCCAGCAGCTCAGCACTAAAGTAACATGAGAGCTTGTTTCTGTATTCTCTTCTATACTCTCTCAAGCATATTAGGCAACAAAGGCACAGCGAAAATAAGAAGTTTCATGCGCTTAGGTAGAAACAAACATAACTTAAAGCATGATTAGTTCAACAGTATGTCTATGATTTGACATAATAGGTAACACGATATAGATGCAGCAGGGAGAATCAATTATGCAAGACAAGGAACTACTAATATTATCAAGGTACATCCTCACCTTGAGCCATACTTCTTTCAAGCATGGAGAGCTGACACAGTATTTTCTTATCTGGACCCTGCCCAATAAAATCATGTGGAAGAGCTCAGAAATACAGAAAAAGATACTTGGAACTACTTCCAGGTTAATATTTACCTTGCTTAGTGCTAATGAATAGCAATTCTTTGCTGCAGACAGGTCCCCCTTCTTCCAAATGCAGTTACCCAAACATAACCATGCATCTACAAGAGATGGGTTCAGCTTTACCTAATATATACAGTAGCAAAAGAAAAAAGTTTAACTTCTTATCTGGGGAATTGTATAGAAAGAGTTGGTGAGTCTCAGCTACATACTGCTTTGGATAAATGATCTTCAGCCTCCTTATTATAGTCATGAAAGACATCCAGTATTTTCCCCCTCAAAAATTCAAAAACACCACGCTGTTGTCGAGATTTCTTTTCTTCTGAAAGTACAAGAAACAAAAAAAGAAACAACTTAGGAGGGTGTCATGGAATAATTTCACAAAGCACAAGGCATCATAGGTCAGGTTGCATCAAGAGCAAAATTACTTGAGCACATGGATACAGCAAGAACATAGAAACCCTGATGCAGGTTTCCTCATGTCCAGCTTGGGAATAGAAATGTTAAGGCAGCATTTACATACAAGATGAAACGATGCTGATGCTACCATATATTGAAAACATTTAAGGACATCAGCGCAATATAACACCATTGCATATGTTTGGATAACAAAGGAACAACATTAGTTTCGCTACTTTCAAATATGTTTGGAACACCCATTTTCTGTAGCATGCTAACACATCCAGACACTGCAATCCAGAACCCTACACGACCTGTCCTATAGTCTGAACTAGTTCCAAACACAACAGCATTGAGACTCCTCTGGACAACAACCCAGAATTCTAACATGTCCAATCAACAGCACACTTGGCTTGCTTCTGTAGAAGTAACGAATTAGGCATTTCTAAATTCCATGTCATCGGACTAGCATAAACGAATTTGGGGCGGGGAACCAGCACAGATTGCAAACGATGGAACCATCTACGTCACAACTACCCGACCCCGGCGTGCTACTAACTGAATCCGTTGCAAACAACGGATGCCGGCGGCTGGGGGGCCGCGTGCGTACCGAGCGGGAGGGCGTCGAGGAGGGCGAGGGCGGCATCGGCGCGGGCGCGGAGCGCGGCGGTCTTCTCGGCGGGGTCCCGGGGGAAGAAGGTGTCACGGAGGCGGTACAGCTCCTCCGCCGCGTCCGCCGCCCGCTCCAGCGGCGTTCCGCCCGCTTCCTCCGCGGGCTCGGGCCCCGCCGGACCGGAGCTCGCGCACGCGCCGGGCGGCGGATTCTCGGCGGACATGGGATCTGAGCGAGGACGGCGAGGGGAATGGATGGAAAGAGATGGCCGGAGCAGAGCAGGGCAGGAGGCTGGCGCAGGAGATTCCGGAGATCAGAAAAGACCAACCCAGAGCAGCGTTGGACACAGCGTCGGACGGGACGGGACACTGGTCGGTGGGACCAGACAGTCAACACAGCAGCTACTGTATACTCTTTCTCGGTCAGTGCAGTCAACACATGAAAAAAAAATCATCTCGGTCAGTGCATAATTAGTCCAGTGTTAATGAGACTAAGGTTTCATTAATAATTTTATGACATTAAATTCTATGATAAATCATCAATTTAGCTAAGGCCATTCTCAACGTGAGTTTCATGAGAAGTTTCATCAGCGTTAAATAACATGTTACATTAGCAATTTTAATGACATGACAAGACTTTTATGAGGAGAGAGGAGATAGGGTTTCATCATTTGTGCGAAGAATTTCATCCCCATGAAACTCATCAGGCACAGTTACCTAGTTCACGGACCAGCTAACCGTGCCATGAAACACAACAAGGAGAGAAGAAAAAAAAGGATTTCATTAGATATGAGTGGAGTTTCATCATCAACACGGTTAGCTGGTTTTCTGGTCTAAATAATTGTGCAATCAAATTTACGCTCAGAATGGGGTCATTGGGTGGTAACGTGCATGTGTTAACTAATTACGAAGTGCTTGGAAGTTGAATTTGTGTTCGTGTTTGCTAGAGGTACATATACTCTTTGTATTTTTCATTGTACAAGGGTTTTGTTGCATATTTGCTAATATACGTACCTCTACGGCTCTACCAAGGGCGTGTTTAGTTCACCCCAGTTTGGAGAATTTGTATGCGTTGGGTCACGTGCACAGAGAGAAAAAGTNAGAAAGCGCGTAGTATGCAAACTTTTGGTGAATATGTGTGAAATAAACACCCCCCAAATTGTTTGGGGGCGACTGCATGCAAGGAGAGGGTTGAAGTACAAGTAAAAGTAAATTCCCTGGCTTCAAAACGTCGACGAGGAGCGTTCCGTACAAGTAAGAGTACAACTATCATATGTTCATCAAATCCATTGTCGTCTAGTCCGGTTAGGATATCTGGCTTTCACCCAGACGACCCGGGTTCAAATNTTTTGTTTCATTTTTTCTTATTTTTTAAACAGCATTGTTTCTAACACACGTTTTGAAGGTCTCTTCTACTGTCTGGTAAAAAAATGATTTTTTTGCTTAAACAACATTTTCTTCTAGCACACGTTTTGAAGCTTTTTTTTTCTTTTACTTCAAAGTTCAAACACTTGGATCTGGACAAGGTACACTACGATACCAATACTCAGTCAATTCCAGCATCCTTGGAGCACACTTGGATCTGGACATGTCACACTTTGTTCATTGGTTAGATTAGGCACAACATGTTTGAACCCCCCTGACTATATTTGCGTTGTACTAAGTATCAACAATTCTGTCAGGCCAATCTTTTGCTACGAATGCTGAGAGGCGAGTTATGGATCGGGAAATAAATTTTGAAGCTAAATCCTTTGTTTGGGCACAACTGGGTTTGAGTGGTTCAAGTGGGGTCCACGAGCTTTAATAAAAAACAAAAAATGAGCACACCAGGCAGCAAGCAGCCAGGTTTACCAAGCGAGCAGTGTGCGCTCATCCTCGTCGCCCTCTCGCTGTGACCACCTCGCTTGGCGCTCTGCTCTGCTCCGATGGCGCCTCCCTAACGAATTAAACGATGCATTATTAAGCAAGAGAGCTATTTGGTAAAACTTTTCCAAAACAATTTCACGTTACAGTATCTCGTGTACACATGAACCATCACACAAGTAAGTAACATTTTTCTCTCTTCTGGACATGCTGCTGTTGAAGGGGCCCGGAGGTCTTAATCTTACCATTTAGGAGTAGTAAACATAAAGTAATAATAAAACTAATTACAGATCTCACCTGAAAAATCACGAGACGAATCTAATGAGGGTAATTAGAGTGTACTTAATCTATTTTAGCATATGGTTACTATAGCATCAGTGTTACAAATTATAGATTAAGTAGGCTCATTAGATTCGTCTCGTGAAGTTACCTAGGGTTATGGAATGAGTTTTGTCATTAATACACATTTAGTACTCCGTACATATAAAATTCTCTTTAATGTGATAGGGGAATTTTTTTTTGAGAAACTAAACACCTCCTAGCCATGATCTTGGTTTTCACTACCGTGAGACTGAGACTGTTGAAAACTAAATACTACTACTCTGTACGGGACTATGCGTCACATAACCAGGTGATCACTTTATCATTTTGTGGGGCGGGGGCATTTTTGCATAAAATTTATTTTTTTTTTCGAACGAACCGGCACGAATTGTGCCAATTTCATTGATAGAGAAGAGATTTTTTGCATAAAATTTACGTATCATGAACCGTGTCAGTTCATTTCTTCTCTCTTCGCAGTGCGTTCTAATGCATAAAGTTTGTGCAAAATGTGGTAAAGTATCCACCCCTTAACTTAGGTATTAGACAGGAGGAAACCCCTATTCGAGGCCACGCATCAGAATAATGGAATACCTGGTACGCACGCATAGGATACATTCTGCACGGTCCGACCCAATAATCACATAGTTAGTGATTGTTTAACGCACGCAAAGAACAGATGCTCTCGATCGCACATCTAATCAAGCACGGTGAACTGTCTTAAGCTCTAGCACACATTGTCACGGACTCACGGCCACATCCAAAATCCAAGTCGTTTGCGCCATGGAGCCAGTCGACAATTCTTCGAGGCCACCATGTGACCTCGCCGTGGTCCGGCGACCGGAGCTCCTGAGGGCGGCGAGCTCCGGCCAGGTGGAGCTGCTAGAGGAATTTCTCAGCAAACAAGGCGGCGGAGGACCAGCAGCTGCATCTGCATTAGCCCGCGAAGTCGCCGTTCAGCTGGAGCTGGACGAAGCCCAAGCCCCTATACTCTTCCTGTCAGCAGCAGCCACGGAGGGCGCCTCTGCACTCCACGTGGTCGCGGCCAGTGGAGATCGTCCAGGGCACCTCAAGGTGGCGGGCGCCATCTGCGACAAGGCCGGCGGCCATCTGCTGCTCGCCGGCGACGGCAACGGCGACACGCCGCTGCACTGCGCCGTGCGGGCCGGGAACGCTGCCATGGCCTCCCTGCTGATTCACAAGGCCCAAGCTCAAGCTGTACAGGCCAAGGCCATGGTGAGGATGCAGAACAAGCGCGGGGAGACGGCTCTGCACGAGGCCGTCCGCTTCGGCCACGAGAAGGGCATGAGGATGGTGAGGGAGCTGATGTCTGTGGACAAGGAGCTGGCCCGTGTCGTCGCGAGGGACGGCGCGTCGCCGTTGTACCTGGCCACCTCGCTGCACCATACCGAGATTGCTCTTGAGTTGATTCGCCTGGACGGGGAGCTCTCGTGCTCTGGCCCACATGGACAGAATGCCTTGCATCCTGCCGTTCTACGCAGCAAAAGTAAAGTACTCCTGACTCGGAACTACCAAATCTTTAATCCTCTCGTCTATTTACTTTGTCTGCTTAAGCCCCCGAGCAAAATTTAGACTCACTTTACTTACCTGAACTATTTCATTTGGTTGAATCTACCCCTAATTAGATTTCTCTTTTTTATTTCTTCACGTATAAGTTGAGTTTCAATTTCAGATTTTGTCAGTTGACTTGTAACATAGTTTTCTATGTTAGAATCATGTTTTAGCGTAAAGAATCATGTTTTGTATCTATTCACAAAATTTGAAGTCAAAACTCAACTCATACAAAGAGAAATAAAAAAAGATAAATCTAATTCAGGGTTGATTAGACCAAATGAAATAGTTTAAGGGAGCAAAGTGAGCCAAATTTTGTTCAGGGTGTTAAGCGGACAAAGTGCAAAGGTGAGGGGAGTAAAATTGACTTTTTTCTTTTTTTAAATAATAAACATTAGCACGGCTCAACTGCACAAGGATCTGTTTACAAACGAGATACCCCCAGTATCTCAAATTATCAGACGTTTTGGTTTCATTATAGATAAATATTTTTTCTATATATCTAGATATATCTAATAATTTAGGACGGAATAAGTGCTTCGAATTTACTCTCTGATAATTCTATCTGCACATCTGGTAGCCCGCAATTCCATCATCATAGGCACTAACTTAGGGACACAGTATGCCTCCCAACTTGTACCGGTTAACGATAATTACACTTACAGCAAAACTGGAATAATGGAATAATGATTGTTACTGAAAGATATAATTTTTAGATAATGGAAAAAAAGTTCCTCCTTCACCCCTTTTAAAAAAGGATCAGACCTCCATTATTACAAGCAGTAGCGTCATGCTACATAGGCACGTACTCTCTACCTCTTATAATACAAGACATTCTAGCAATTTTAAGACAGATTAAAAGAAAAAGCAAAATACACATGTACCTTCCACGACCTTTCCATTTACCAGCGGTAATTAAAGATATTCCTAAAATTAAACAGTGAAGAAGGAATAGAAAAACAAGTATGCAGTAAAGAGTCAAGAAAAATTAAATGATTTCATTTAATACTTGTCTAAAGTCTTACATTGCCTTGTATTTGAGAACAAATTTTAGACCCTTGAATGTCTTATATTTCAGGACTAAGGGATTATAGTTGAACACTAAATAGAAGGCCTCAAAAACCAATCCGTAAACTAAAGGACCATCCATTCAAAGCAAAAAAAAAACATAGGGCAGCCATCTCCAAGGAATGACATGTCACAATCAAGAACTCCCGGTTGTTCTCACTTCACTACAACATGGCCAAGAACCGAAGCCAGTATTTTCCCCTGAAAAATACTTGCAAAAAGTTTTCGATCGGCATTTGTCAAAAACAATCTCATTCCTAGTGTTCCAAATTGCCCACCAAAATGTTTTGCCCCCGTCAGTAAATAGAAATTTGGTCTCTAACCCATGTTTCGCCCAACTATCAAGAAGATCGTCTAAGCTTGCTGGTAGTGAAATTCCAAATACTATGTGTAGAGCTTGCCAAATAAATTTAGCATAGTAGAAATTGAAAGAAAATATTATTAATGGACTAGAAAGAACTTAAAAACTGCAGTATTTGCTCATGTTCAAATTTCTCCTAACTAGATTATCTTTAGTTAGAATAATCCTTTTTTCAAATACCACATAAAGATTTTAATATTTAATGGTAACTTCATTTGCCAAATTTCTTGTGTCACTCTAACACTAGTACTGACGAGATGTGTATGCATTGAATGAATTGTGAAAGAATTGCTTTTGTGGAGAGACCAAAGGAATACATCTCTCCCCTCTTAAAGATTAACATCTAGTATTTTAGCCAATAAGTTATGCCATTATATTAGTTTGTTTCCCACCAATGATCTCCAAAAAGAGACATTTAGAGGAGTTGTACTAAAGACATCCGCAATAGTAGCATGCTTCTTTCGAACGAAGTTATACATGCTAGTATACTTAGACTTCAAAACTTGGTTCTCCATCCAAACATCTTCCCAGAACCTAGTTTGAGTTCCTGGTGTCACTTTAAAGCAACCTAATTTGGGGAAATCATCTTTTACAACCATTTCTTATACACTTGGCCTAACGACTTGTTTTTGAGGTATTTGTTCTTGATGAGCTCCTGTCAGATTCCTTCCTTGTTGCATAGTTTAAAGAGCCATTTACTTAACAAACATTCTCTCAAATAGCCTGGTTGAATGTTACTGAAATATATATATAGTTTCTTATATGTATATAGTTTTCTCATACATGCCAAAAATCCAGTGGTTGATTTGTTTTACTGACAAGGACAGAAAGATAAAATTTGTGCTATTTTTATTTTGTACTGTGGTTTTGTTTTTCTCTGTTTGACTAACATGTTAAGAAGTGTAATTGCAGAGATGACAACGGCTCTACTTAAATTGAATAAGGACCTGATCAAACAACAGGACCTCTCTGGGAGTACGCCAATACACTTCGCAGCATCAGCAGATGACCCGTCCCTAGAATTTTTCCTATATGTCTTCATGGAGAGGACCCTCGAATTTTACTCACTGGGCATCTACTTCGCACCGCAAAATTGGCTCATCAGATTCTACAGGTGCTTGAAACTTCCTCTGTACCAACTAGTGCATGCTGATCCATCTTCAGCGTTTCAGCCAGACAACGACGGGTTGTTTCCGGTGCACGTCGCCGCCTTGGCCGGCAACCTGGTTGCTGTCATCATCTTGCTCATCATGTGCCCTGGCTGTGCCGGGTTGCGCGATTCTCAGGGCAGGACCTTTCTTCATGTTGCTGTTGAGAAGGGGAGACATAGTATTGTGAAATTTGTGCGCATACGACCACAGTTCGACTCGATCCTGAATATACAGGACAACCAGGGCAACACTGCTATGCATCTAGCCATCCTGGAAGGACATTTGTGCATATTTCAGACGCTCATCAAGAACCCGCATGTTCGCTTGAACTTGCCAAATCATGAAGGGAAAACACCCATGGATCTCGCCGAGAGCAAAGCTCCACCAGGATTCTATTTTGGGATGGTAAATAATTCGACTACTCATACTCTTTATTTTTCATTTATTCTCAGCCCTAAGAAGTATCAGTGCTACACGTTGTGTAGGTGAAATTAAAGTTACTGCAAATTTATTCTCAGTATTAGACTCTGATGGTTGTTGAGAATATGATTTATTGCAAAGTATATATAGTATATACTGAACTTCCTGATGCTTTTTATTTTGTGTTGCAGCATGCACAGCGTAGGGTTCTTGGCACACTGACATTTGTAAATGCTCCGAACGGTAACTGTCGCCGCGACCGCTTCAAAGAAGAGCACTTCCCAAAGCTAAACAAGGACGAAGAGTCGAAGAAGATCACAGAGTTCGCGCAGATCGTGGGCATCTGCACGGTGCTCGTCGCGACGGCCACGTTCGCGGCGGTCTTCACGATGCCCGGCGGTTTCAGGACCGAGGACAGCGCCGCCGGCGCCGAGGCGCCCGCAGCTGCGCCGAGCACGATGAGCACAGTTGCCGTTGCCGGACCCATCGGGACCCCGATCATGGCCGGGAAATACGCCTTCAACGGCTTCGTCCTCGCCAACACGCTGGCGTTCAGCTGCTCGTCGATCGCCACCTTCAGCCTCGTCTACTGCGGCATGGCCGCCGTCGACATCGAGAAGCGGATCAAGCTGGTGTCCATCTCCTTGGCGCTGCTCAACGGCGCCGCGAGAAGCTTCTGCGCCGCCTTCGCGTTCGCCCTCTATCTGCTGCTCTCTCCTGTGGCACAGGGGACCGCCATCGCCACGGCCACCATGACGGCGCTTGTGTTGCTCGACGTGTTTCGCTTCCTGTGGCTGCTGTTCGTCGACGCGGTTATCGTCCTTAAGAGAAGGGGAGGCGCGGCGCCGCTGCTCAAGCTAACGGCTGCGTTCATAGTTAACATGGTGTACCTGTTCTGGCCCTACATCATAATCTTCAGCCTGCTGGGAGATCATAATAACAGCGCCTTGCGCTCCCAATGATTCATTTATGTATGTATTGATGACATTTTTTTCTGGACAACACATTTCCAATGATTCATCTATGTATTGATGACCTTTTTTCTGGACAACACATTTCCAATGATTCATCTATGTATTGATGACCTTTTTTCTGGGCAACACAACAAAAATGCGCTATCTCGCGCGGATTTGACTATGGTTCCAGATAGCAGTGATGGATGCATGCATATGTACCACGATGGTCCTGTATTATTATTATTTTTCTTGAGAAGAACTTTTGTGAGCCTGCTATAATAATCTCTACCAAACCGGCAGGAATATTAGCCTGAGTAGTGTTGAATTTTTATTCAGTTACAGAAAATCAAATCTTGCTGCTCCTTTGGTATGGTACTTCTCTCGTTGGAGCAGTGTCAGTGAGCGGAGCCATCTCAATTCTCGAATCAACCAGACAACCAGTTTATGTGCAATCCAAGTTTTATAGTTGGCAGAATATCTCATTATATATCCATTTCCCTTTCCCATCCACCATGCTCAAGGACACATCACATGCGCAGGCGCAGCACTGCTTGCCCAAGACCCTGACAAACCAGAACCATCAAAGAACTGTGATATGCACTTGTTAAGAATGCTGCATTGAAAAACATGGCGATTGGGCTGGCACCGTCCACGCAAACATTCCCATTCCCGCACAAAGGCAACTTGCCCAGTTATTTACTTTACAAAAGCTTAAGCCCAACCACCTAAAATCCACACTTTGCATTGGCAGTTCCATGATTGTCACAAGGTGAAACAATAACCATTGCCCTATTCTTCCGGAAGAATACCGTGGTAAGCACCATGAGTGCATCCGAATTGGCTAGCCGCGTGAACCCCGGCTCCACCTGAAATTATGCACAGCAGAACCTCCAGTGAAGGAGGAATTCCCCCACGCCTGTGTGCAGCTCTCTTCTCATCTTGTTAGCAGCTCGATATCAGCTCCGACTTCAGCGACCTTCAAGTCCATAGAAGCCTTTGCGGTGCTCGCAACGCTCTTAACATCAAGGTCGAGAGCGAGGGACTTCACAAGGCCCTTTTGCATCTAAGGTTAAATTAAGGACAACGCGTGCCAAAGCATGGAAAATTTAGAAAGAAAATAATAATATGCAAAGCTGTCGAATCAAATCACAATGGCTGCAATAGTTGGAATGCTGAAAAAGGATACAAGAGAACCAATTGCAACGAGTGCCCGGTATTTCGAGTCAAAATCTTGAGCATCATCTTCTGCAATCTGCAAATCAAGTACGAAATGTAAGAGATGGGAATTCTCTGAAAATTGCAGTGGCTGGATATAGTAGGGAGACAAACTCACCTCGAGGGCAGCAGAAATAATTTGCGCCTGGCTCTGTTCATCCTTTGATTCAATTGAAAGAACAGCATAGCTGCACAGCAAATGTAGGGAAAATCAGCATTCTCAAACATCATTGTTCCTGCATAATGTAATGAAAGCAAAATAGCAAATGCATAAACAGGTACAATTCAACTTGAGACTTACTTCAGTAAAAGTGTGGCATATGCCAAGTGTGCGTTCTTGCTAAACGAAGACTTGCAGTTGGACACAGAATCAATGATCTGAAATCAGGGGAAAATGTCAGTTCAAAAAAGAAAGCCTAAATGACAGGTTAATGTGTGTTATGCTCTAATTAACCGGGTGATAGTTGTTGCAGTACCAGCGTACCACACAACATTCAAGAGGGGCTACTTGCATCTGCATGCACAATGGATAAAGAGAATTCCAGGGAAAAGATTATTTAACTCGAGAACCTCGAGAACTGACCTCAGCACAGTGGACCCTCAACCATTGGTGCAAACATGAGTTGTCAAATAAGTTTGTCACAGCTTTAAGGATTGTAAGCAAATTTGCTGGCTGCACAGGCGATGCTACAGCTTTACGAAAGGTCTCCATAAGTACATCTGACACAAGTAGCATAGCTTTATTCAGTACCAAACAATAATGTTTGGTTTCCTTCTCGGTAAGAGTTGGTTCCAGTGATGAATTGAAATAGTGTATACAGCTGAATAATTTAATCAGATGTGACAGAACAGGGGTTAGCAAAAAGAGTGTTTTCCAAAACCCTACCGTTTCCAGCTTCGACGGTCTTGAGAAGTAAAGCAGCTCCATCAGGATGCAACACGAACATTCTCAGAAAATCAATAACTGCAAGGTATACATAGACCTTTCAGATGGACTGAAAACCTTTGCCATAAAAAAATGAAATAAAAATATTTTAGAGCAAGACATAATACTGCTGCTTGAGATAGACGTGGATAAACTGCTAAGCATATAATAGGAAAAATGGTCTATTGCTATCTTTATTTGTATTTAGTCAACCTAAGAAATTTAGATTGGACTTTCTCAGCCATTAACCAAGAGCTTAAGAACTAAGAAGTCACATGATTCATCCCCAAATTAATGTATCATAGGAAATTGCTTGTTTCTAAATTCCAACTGGAATGTCTCAGCCATTAACAAAGAGCTTAAGGAGTTACATGATCCATCCCCAAATTAGTGGGTACCATAGGAAATTGCCTGTTTCTAAATTCTAACAGCAACACAATGAATTTTTGCAAAATAAGAGATGTCTAATTTTTCACAATTTAATTGAACTTACCACTGAAAAAAGGAATTAGCATTAACATATTTTGATTGTGTGGCTATAGTCACTAAGCAAGAATTTCTAGCCGGTCACTATTATGCCTAGCAAATTTTATGGGGTAAAGAAGGTACATACCTGGAAACAGCATTTTTGGTGGCCAAGACAACATTTTTACCAACAATGCCATGTCAGCATCTGCAAGCTTGCTTGTGTGATAAAATGACGTCTCTTTCAATACTTTCACTATGGCGGGTAATCTTGACATCTCAGTCTCAGATAGAGATAATTGTTTCTGTTCCTGAACACAGATAAGTTAAAAGTTAGGCCAAAATGAGATGCTAACAATATGAACGGACAGGTGAACCCCCATTGCAATTGTGAAAATGGTTAAAAACTAAATTTCTGTTGACCTTTTTGTTACAACAGGTGAAGGCAACCACCTAAAAGGTTGTCACTAAAAAGGTTTAAACGCTTTGAGCTAGATGAACCATAGTCATGTGGAAAACATCTAGAGTAAATAATGGGTTTCTAAGGTGTTTGAAACTCACAAACTTATTTAGTACTAAGCAACATAGTAAAAGCACAAGGAACAAGTCAATAAATCTATTTAGCTGGTTACTTCAAGCGATTGTATGCTATCCATGCTTCATCACATGCTTACGCATTAGCCTTCTAAGCTAATCAGCATGAAACTGCTTGATGCAACAAATGCATCTTTGGGGCTTGGAACTAACTTTAATCAACACTCTTCATTCAAGTTATTTACTTAGGTGTTGTTCCCATTATCTCCCCATGCCCTCTCCCTGTCAACGTACTTCCATATATAATTTCTCATTGTAGGTTAGACGTGCAGCTTGAGAGACAAACAGGCCAATTAGTGTGCAGGGGATTACTGCTGAAAACTTAATAGCACAAGACCTAAATCATGGATCAAGTAGCAAAACAACATTCTGGTTAGAAATATTCAGATGTTAAATTTTAGTAACAACAAAAAGCCACCGGGAAACTGTTAGATTACCGAGTCAGATGAAAGTGTGGCATTAAATTCTGTAACTTTCTTCAAGATCCCATCGAACTGAGCAGTCTCAAATGACAGCATTCCACTCTGCAAATCGAATAGGAAAATTCTGGGTTAAGCTTAAAAAGGTTGTAAGACAACTCATATTTGTTTTAGTGGCAGCTAGTTTCTGATAAAAATAAAATTTAAAAAAATGGACATCAATCACCAGCTACTATAAGGCTCTGTTTGACTTGGCAAGGAAACTTGACCATTCATTCTAAATTATATTATACTAGCATCATCAATATTCTTGAAATTCGATGAATCTATCAGTATATCTTGCTGTTTTGAATACTTGTACTGAAAACTTTTATGACCTCTTGAAGTGTGTGAGGGTCTTATAAAACCAAGGGAGGAATAAGTATCCACCACAGTTAAGGGATGCAAAGGGGACAATTAATATAGTGAACAGTAGTACGCTCATGTACTTGCAAGCAAGCTTCACTGAGTCTCAAGTCCAAGTATCAGTGTTATTTATACAAAATAGTAGTTCATAAATAAATCTAGCAACCATTAAGGTCAATTGTACCTTGGGTATGTGCTTGAAAATTTGTTTAGGCGCATTACCTGAAAAACAAGTATGTATAACATATGATTCAGTAATGTACCCTATAAAACATAATGAGGATAATCATTTAATAGAAGGAAATAAGGGTAACAGAACTTGCTCGATTTCCAATATATAGACATAGAGATTGAATATGTACCATTTGATGAAGACGGCTGCCCACCAGGTACATATGCATTAGCTGATACATAATCAACTCAGTTGTCAGCAGCAGGCAACAGCAACCAACAGGAAGTCAGGAAATACTATGGCAGTAGCTAAACAAGACATGCTTACCCCCGGTATAGGGATCCCGAAAAGATGGATCTGGAACAAAGTTATTTTGTCCTGAATTCTGCAGTATAAATTCCACCACCTGTTGGCGGTATGTCAAGGGCAGATTTTCTTTTAGGAGCCACTTGTCCGCGACCCCGTATGGATCATCTGCAAGAAAACAAACATGAGTGTAGCAGATACATAAGATAACATTGAGTACGAAAAGTTAAAAACTATCACATGAATGCATATGAAGACAAAAAAGATTTCATAATGTATGAGCACTTGAAAGTAGTGTCATATTAAACCAAGCATATGATATACTAGTTGGTTTACTCTATAACCAATAGCAGAGAAATCACAGAAATAGGAATACAAGGTGATACCTGAACGATTATAGGGTAATTTTCGTATAGGTTCTCCATCTCCAATATCAACATTAAAAACTGCAGAAAATTAAGAATATGGTAAGAAAACTAAAAGATTGGTGCAATATACATCCAATGGAACTAACTTACCAAAATCATACCGAACACCATCATGAACCTGGCCTTGTGCAGCATCCCCAGGTCCGTCCACTACTTCACCAATCTAGAAATTTGGTAGGGTAAAATATATCATTAGAATAAACTCGAAAATAGTGGTTGTACACTAAAGCGATGCAGTGCCAGGTCAAGCACAGACAAGTATCACTTAATATATTTATGTGATAAAACAAACTCCAAATAATTGAGTTAGGAACTTAAAATTATTATCTTGGAATAACATTTGTGCCGTTAAAGTGTCAGCAATCAACTATATCATATTCTAGGTAATAATGAGAGCCCTTTTTGAGTACTCCATACTACTCTCTACTAGTGTCTAAAAAGGACTAGTATAGAAAGATCGTACGGTTGAGATTAATTGTATACT
>JAZFNS010020000.1:120366242-120376380 GCA_037127165.1 Alloteropsis angusta | reverse complement strand
TCTGGGCTGCGTCCGCTACCTTCATCTTCACATAGGCCTTTCTCTCCTCGGACTGCTCGGTATTGNACTGTGCAAAGTCACAAAGAGGCGGGGGAGTCTTTTTCCCCCACATAATTAGCAAATCAAATGGCTAAAATGGGAAACCACAGAAGCTTTCAAGAACCTTGGCCCTGACATTGCCCAAGGGCTTAGGTCGGTCATAGGCATGGTTCTCACACTGAAGAATCTCATGCCATAGAAGTCTCCGACCACTTCGCTCTTCACCAGCATGCACAGATCGCCACAGAAGCACATCGGCACCTCAACCCCTTCTGGAACACTTACTCTCACCTTGCTCATGGTAAGCAGCTCGGGATCAAAGGTAGCCATGGGAGGAGAGGGAGCAAAGAGGAGCAAGGATGGAATAGGTTTCAGGTTTGAGTGAGTTGCAAATGGATGTCACCCTATTTTATAGCAAGTGGGGGGCTGGTGCATAGACAAGTTCATGTACTCATTCAAAGAAACACAACCCTCCATCATATATGGTGTGTTTTTTCTGAGTCACTGCAACAAACACAAGCCACGGATTAAATGGCCCACATGGTTATAAAAAAACTAAAAATGAAAAAGAAATCTAATGTCCAAACCATTTGGACTTAAAGGGCTGGCGGCAGGGCTCGAACCGTTGAACCATTTGGCGGAACACCTACCCGCCGAATGGTTCGGCGGTTAGGATTGCTGCCTCGCGCCCATGCACTAACCGCCGAATCATTTGGCGGTTCTTATATTTCACCAGACCAAACGCTATTTTTGCAAAAATGTTTAAAAAAATTAAAAATACAAAAAAATCAATTGGCTGGCTACCCCTCGGTTAGTCGGCTCTAGATTTGAGAGGCCTCAATTGGATCCAAAGCTTTGTGGGCTTACATGCAGTACCTCACCTTCTGTCTGGCTTGTGTCAAAACTAGACTGACTTCAATGGCGATTCAGATTGGCACGCCACATCCTCTGTCGCCGTGTATAGATTGGAAAGTTGAGAGCGAAAGTTGCTATTGAAAACGTGTCCTGTGAGGAGAACACGTTTTTCAATGCGTAAGTTGCCGGTGAAAGTTGCCGAACTAAACAGGCTCTGTAAAAGAAATAAACCGAAAATAAATAAATAAAATAAAACAGAAAAACGAACGCCACGTGCCCCCCGCCGCCCGGCGAGGCGAGGAAGTCCTTCCCCATCCACACCGCACCACGCCACCACCACCATGTACCGCCGCCGCGTCCTCGCCTTCGCCCGGCGCCGCCGCCGCTGGCTCCTCTGGGCGGGCGCCGCGGCGGGTTGCTGCCTGATCTACCGCCACCCTGCCGTGGCGGCGCGCCGCCGCAGCCTCGCGCGCCTCGCCTCCGCGCTGGCCTCCCTCGCGGACGCCGCCGCCGCCGTGGCGTCCGACCTCGCGGCCTTCCTCCGCTCCGACTCCGACGCGGTGCCCCAGACCCTGAAGCAGATCTCCAAGCTCGCCGCCTCGCCCGAGGCGTCGGCCTCCGCGTCCGCGCTCTCCGGGGCGCTCGCCGCCGGCGTGCTCCGCGGCTACTACGCCGCCTCCGGCCCCGGTCCCGCCCCCGCAACCGACGCGGCGTTCTCGGACCGCGTGCTTGACAGGGTGCTCTCCCCCGACGGGGAGCGCCTCGCGTCCGCCGTCGCCGGCAGTTTCGGGCGCCACCTCGTGCTCGCCTTCTACTCGGCCCCGTCGCAGCCTTCGGCGACCGACGCCTCGCCGGAGAGCTGGGTTGACGCCCTCACCACGCGGAGGTGCCAGAGGGCCATCAGCAGCTGGGTCGAGGTCTTCACGGCCACCGCCGTGGGCGTGTTCATAGACAAGACCATCCACATCAACACCTACGACCAGCTCTTTGCCGCCGCCGCCAACCCCGCCTACGGAGCCAGGCTGCAAGAGCTTTTCGTTGCACTCTGCAGCGCCTCCGTTGAGACACTGGTGAAGACATCCCACGGCGTGTTGTCCAGTGCAAACAGTACCGATGGAAATGCCAATATCAGTGGCAACTCCAGCAGCGATGGTGGGGTTGGGGAAGGGTGGGTTGAGACTGTGTCAAGTGCACTGGCGGTACCGAGCAACCGCAAGCTTGTTCTCGATTTGACAGGCAGGGCGACATTTGAGGCAGTGCGGTCGTTCCTCGAGTTTGTGCTGTGGAAACTGCATGCCGGCGCAAAGGCTGGAGGTGACGCCATAATTGGGTCTGGATTGCGTGCCTTGAGGCATATGAGTGATAGGTCCATGGTAATTGCCACAATCTGCATCGCATTGTGCCTGCATGTCTTGAATGGCACATGGCTCTTGGTACCGGCTTGAGCCTGTGGATATTCCTTAGTACTGGTTGATGACTACCACATTGGGTGTATGATTGTGTGCGACTGACAGAGTACAATATATACTGAAGCTGTAAATTCAAAGGGGTGGAAATGGAGAATTGCCAAACTGGAAAGAAATTTGTGTGGTAAATGGTTCCTAGATTTCTTGTGTAATTACTCTGGCACTCAGTTCAAAATAATCTGTTGATATAATGTTTGACCCTATCATGCTAATAGCTCTGAGCACTGATTGTTTTATATATGATGATGAACAAGGGGTTGTTTGCTTCCACTAATTACCAGTTAGCTTTATGCATTTCATAGCAACTTGCTTTAGCTTCTGCTTCTCTTTGTACTTTATACAATCTCCTCTGTTCTGTTCAGCAAAGCTATCAGATGCGCCAGGAGGGTTCAGGAGATCTTGGTCTGCTTTGGTTGTCACAGCAAATTCTGAAAATCCATGTATTTACTTGTTTGCTTCCGTACTTTATGTGGGTTGCAGAGACAAATTAATCTACCACTACAAGAGCTTGTAGCATCTCTGTTTGCAACTTTGGTAGGAGATCTCATTTCACACAATGCTACTGTTTCCATACCTTTGCTCATATTTGTACGTGTCAGCTCTTTCCTTGTTCTTTTTTTTTTGTTGGGTAGGTTGCCTTTGAGTCATATTGGTTAAGTTTTTCATACTCACTTAAATTACTTGCAGCGAGATACGGACACATAGCTATTTAGCTTTGCTTGCAGTGAAGTACTGAGACGTAGCTGGTAATATCTTGGGACTTTTCTCTACCCTGTTGCATGGAATTTCTATTTGATTGAAATTAAATTTTCTGGCCTGCTAGACAAGTTGGTTAAAGACCCTCGAGATACTTTTCTTCCTTGTCTGTTCCAGTGTCCACTTCAACATTGTTTAGGAGCTCAAGAGGGTTTTTTGTCCAATCTGGTTCTATACTGAACAAGTTTTTTTATGATGAATTGATTAAGAGACCCATCTGGGATCACGGACTAATGGACTTTTCTCAAAAGCATTTAGCTGAATTGTTGATCGTACTACCAGATTGAATTGCCTTTTAAGAGGTAAGTTTTAGATTTATCTGATATATGTCATAATGGGATGAAGGTTGAGATTTTAATTTGTAGTCACACCTAATTCATTGTGTCATCTGTTTTTAATTGCCTGTGTACACTGATGTGGACGCAACACGCAGGAGCTTGTATCATCTGGTTGGCAGCTTTGGTTATTGTTGAGCATATCACTACAATTTGTCTACTTGTACAGTTGTGCTGGTATTTATTATTTCAAGTTTTGAACTTAGCATGTCACAAGATTGATATGCACCACATCGACAATTTTGCTTATATTTACATGGATCTTTTGAATTGCAGATAGACATAGAATCTATACATAAGAAATTCTCTTCCATGCCTCAGTGAATTCATTTTTTTCATTATATCCTCACTGGTGCAATTTTTTTTTCTGTAGTCAAACTTGATAGATAGCCTTCATAGTTGAGACATCTTTGTCCACACCATGCCAGAGTGCAGTTCGTTAGTACTGTTTGACAATCTAGTCTGCTGATTTATGGCATCTGACTTTCTTTATATTTCCTGTAAAAGATGTATCCGTTGAATTTTGGATGGTTCCGTATGAGATTCTGCTGCTGTTCTGTTCATATTATTTTTCTAACTTTGCTGCTGGGTTCGTCTGGAGCAGCAGCAAGTAGGTTGCCAAACCTGTGATGTTTTCAAATTGTATTGTCCAATGGCATTAAATCCTCTAGTCGAGAAACTGATCCTTAGAAAATCTCAGTGGCTGCAGATCTCTTAAGAACATTCAGGCCCAGGGTTGGAAGAAGAACCTACCGTACATCAGCGTCATCATGTCAATTTTGGAGTGCCTCTGGATCTTCTCAGTCTCAGGTGTGAATACAGACCTTGCACGTCACTCTCTGCCTATCTCTCACGTTTCAGTATCAGCTCCTCTCTAGAACACCCAGATCAGTACGGAATCAAGACTTCAAGAGCCTAGCTACAGGTAACGAAGTTCCAGAACTAAAGATCCTTTGTTTCTTCATGGAGAATTGTATGCTGATGGCCTACCTTTCACAATTAAAGATGGTTTGACCTGACTCTGTCTCTCTCTAACCTTGCATGAATCAGGGGGGCTCTTCTGAATCTGATCGGACGGAAGCTCTTCTGTGCACTGCGACGATCCACGTCAGTCAGTGTGCTGGTCAGAACCTGAGAGGGAGGGAAGATCCACGCAGGTCGCGATCAATCTTCCATCTGCGTGCACTCCTGAATAGCTCTGGAAAGAGATGCACCGGTCCAGAAAGCGCATGCTGCCATGGCGCTCATGGATTGGCGGTCAACTCTGTCGTCTCCATCACCCCAGTTAATCTGATGGTTCCATATGCCATATCTTCATGCAGATAATACTTGCATTCTGATCTGTCACTGATGAGAATAACCAAGACGGAACACATCAGCTTCGATATGCTGACTGCTCAAGAAGGGCACGTCAAGTCCAAGTGAGGGCACGAACGGCTGTTAGCTTCAGTCAGCTGCTTAACCAGTAAGCATTTGAATTAAGAGATGATGGTGGATAGAGTAATCAAGAGGATGCATCTATCAAGTGTTCTAGATAGAGGCCATACTTATCTGCTGCATATCCAATCCATCAGCAGGTACGGCGTCGTCAACTTCGTGGATACAAAACTGCTGTGATCTGACCCTCGCTGGGGTACTTTTATATGAGCAAGGTCAATGCTCACTTGTGTCATGGTGTCTAGTAGATTCGGACAAAATCGTGTGGCTGCTGTTTGACCTTTTGCATGTGTCAGCAAGTCATCGCTGGATCGACAAGCTGCTCAAGCATCTGGTTTCTTACTTGCTGTTTGTTTTGAATTGCATGATGTCATGGCCTCCATGAGCGATTTGCTTACGTGCAGTGATTGACTAAATCTTATTTCGCTTTTTCAAGGCCAGAGAGAAGTTCACGATTCAGGTAGCAGGTCCAAGAAATTCACGATCTTTGTACAGGCCCTGAAACATTTGATGCAGGCATGCAGCGTTGTGACATGTATTCTCCTGACAGCAAGAAGGCCCCATTTAGGCCCTCTGAACGAGGGATCTGATTCACCAAATCTTTTTTTAAAATGTGGTAAGCATGTATTTTATTAAGAGAAAAAGGAGGTTTACAACATGAACAACACACATAAAAACACGACAAAAACGCCAACAACAATATAGACATGAAGAACCGCGGCTATGCAAGCACACTGTTATTGAAGAAGATGACTGACCGACGAAAACACCAAAACAACCTAAGCAACGAGAAAAAAGAGACTCGCTCCACCCTCACACCTAAAAAAATGACAAAAGGACGGAGAAAAGAAGAACCTGCAAAAGAGCAAGGATATCCTGCTCGCCTGCCTATAAGAGCTAGAGACCGGTACAACGCAAGAGACAAGGAAGGCTATGAGAACGCAGGCAATGCCTTCAAGAAGGGTACGCGTCAAGACGCCGCCGCTGTCCATCCGTCACCAACTCTCGCAAGAATTAATTACTGTTCCGTGTGAAATTAATTCATGCGTTCTGAATTCTGATGAAGTATGCAGACTGAAAATTACCAGATTCTGGGCATACCCAATACATATACAGAACAAATGAATCAAACCCTGGCATGGAAGCCTATATAGTTGTTCAAACTGTTTTATCGATCAAAGTATGAAACGCATATGACGCGCCATGCACTGAATTCACACACACGACAGGTAGAACACGAGAGCACCAGATCGACGCGTCCATGCATACAAGTTCTTCTTCCTCTATGATCACCTGGCTAGTGCTAGGATTAATATATAATAACTAGTTGTGATGCTCCTGGGTGTAGATGTAGTCGGTGTGCGCCGCCAGCGTGCGCCGCATCATGCACTCGTCCTCGTCGTTCGCCCCCTCGCACTCGCGCTCCGCCCCCGTCTGTCCCTGCTTCTGCAACACCACACCACCAAGCAAGCGCCGGCCGGCCGATCAGAGACGCCTCGATCCAGCCGAGATCACAATCAACGCGTGCAGAGGAATGGACACGCCGGCGCGTACCTGATGGCCATGGGAGACGACGACGGCGGGCGCCGGGTCGGTCCGGCCGGCGCCGGCGACGGAGGCCGGCGACGACGCCAGGAGGAGGAGGACCAAGAGCGCCGCCGCCGCGAGCACCGTCACCGTCGCCGCCCTCGCCATGGATGGAAGCAGTACCTGCCGTGCGATCGAACTGATGAGACCGACGTCGTCGAAGGTCGCGCGCGCCTGCTGTTCTTGGAGCCGAGGCCGCGGCCGTGCGCGTCGGTTCCGGGGCAGAAAGAAATGGTGGGCGCGGAACGGACGGAGTGGAGGGGCCCCGGTATTTGTAGCCGGGAGGGGAGGGGAGGGGAGGGGAGGGGAGGCGACTCACGACCGACGACGCATGGAAATCGCGGCGCGGGCTTGACCCCTGGCGTGGCCGGC
Organism: Alloteropsis angusta; assembly: GCA_037127165.1. Classification (NCBI taxonomy): domain Eukaryota; kingdom Viridiplantae; phylum Streptophyta; class Magnoliopsida; order Poales; family Poaceae; genus Alloteropsis; species Alloteropsis angusta. Next base: position 120,369,533 of record JAZFNS010020000.1, on the reverse strand, counting down.
CGTGTGGGCTGCGGGTGCGGGTCCTAGCTTGACGTACGTGAGACGAAGCCGTTTCGCATGCGGTCGGGTCAGTCAGTCGTTCGTTCTCGGCGCGTCACGCACGCCGCGCCACACGTACGGCCAGCCGGGGGGCCGTCGCTGCCGGGCGTGCGGGTCGATGGTCGTCGGGAATCGTGTTGGTGCAAGCAGTCACGGCTGGTTTAGCGGCGTGTGGTGATGATATGAAGGGGGGCCACAAGAAGATCAAGATTCATGTCGAGGAGGCCCTTTGCTCGGGTGTCTTGTAATTTCCCTTTTCTTTGCAGGGTGCTGCTGTGGGATTTGGTGTGGTGATGTACTGTTCCAAATTTTAATAGTTGACCCATCTCAAAGAAAAAATATAGTTAGGTATTAGTTGAGTTATAATGTCTAGTTATGTTGTGTGCCACATGTACGTCTGGGGGCGCCGTTGTCACACATGCAGACCAATTTGTTTAGTGGTCGCCGCAGGCTCACCGCTAGCCGCCACGGCCTCCCTGGCACGGCTGGTATAGCGGTGTGGTGATATAAAGAGGCCAACAAAACCAAGATTCATGAGCAGGCCCTTTGCTCGCAAGTCTCGTAAATTTCCTTTTCTTGCAAGGTGGTATTGCGGAATTTGGTGATGTATTGTTCCAAGTTTTAATATTTGAGCACATCACAAAGAAAAAAGTAGTCGAGTTTAGTTATGTTTTGTGCCACATGTACGAGTAGGGGGCACCGCTACCACACCGATTTGCTTAGTGGCCGCCAGGCTGTTTTGTGCCACACGTACGAGCAAGAGGCGCCGCTACCACACCGATTTGTTTAGTGGTCGCCAGGCTTGTTGCCAGCCTTCACGGCTTCATTGGCGTGGCTGGTTTAGCGGTGCGGTGGCATCAGGCCAACAAGAAGATGACGCGTGTTTTGTAATTTTTCTTTTATGTAGGTTGGTGTTGTGCAATTTGAAGATGTATTGTTTCTAATTCTAGTATTTGACCCTTTTTTAAGGAAAATGATAGTCATGCAATAATTTTGAGTTACCTGTCTATCTTCTGGATGTGGGCGAGGTAGTTTGGTTGGCAACTTGCATTTCACCATTTGAGAGTTGTTAGATTTGTTGCGTAGGGCTTGTTTGGATTGACATGTTCAGAAACGGAAAGCCCGGAACCTTATGTTTGCCTTGCCAAGAGGCTAGCGTTTTCCAACATAGCAAGTGGTTATTAGGATTGGCTACCATGCTCGGTTGTTTGGCGTTTATAATTAACCTAGCATATATATTGGCTAATATGGTTTGCGGACCTCTTGTATAGCCCTTAATATGCACTATCACTATATTATGGTTGGTCTAGTGATGCGGTGGTATCCATGTATGGCATCCTTGACAATTTTGTTTTGATGCTCCTCTGTGGCTCTATAGCTATCGGTGGGCACTGCCTCATAGGCATTATGTCTAGTCTAGCGATGCGGTGGTGCTTGTATGCTATCTATATTTACGTGTCACTGACTATGTCCAATTTGATTACACCGATGTTGTAGGTTCTCTAGTAAGGTCAGAGTTGGCCTATTATTCTGCCACCCCACTATGGGCGTGTAGTATTGCCTCGCTACTTCGCTAGCAGTAGGCCGCCTTCGATGGTATGAACTAGTATCTAGTTTTAAGTACTATAAGAGGGCAACGTATCCTATGCAAACTAGGTTCGTGTGCAAACTATGAAAACTCAAATCAGAGACGCATGATCTCCATCCGATGACTAGATAGAGAGGTGGGTTCTTTACTAATCACACTTTTTCTAAAACCCCCCTTGATACCCCATGGACGGACGACGTTCCCTCGCGACACCGCCGCCGCCGCGCGAAGCTCGGTAGGCTGCTGAACAGAACGGCCCTACTCACCTGCTCCATCGTGAAGCTCGGCAGGCTCTGCAGCACCGCCGCCACCACTGGCAAGGAAGAGTTGCTCACCTCGCCCTCGCCCTCGCTGCCTCCGTGGCTCGCCACCGCGCTGGCATAGCCGCCCTGGCCGCTGCCGCTCGCGCCGCCCATGATGGCGTGGATCTTTCTATGGATGGCGCTTAGCAGGAGCCTCTTGTTGGCTTGTTGCGCATGATGCCGAGCACGATGAGGCGCGTTCGCAGTGAGCTTGCTCTTGTTACCGGTATAGTAGTGTTCTGTGAACTTTGCACGCATGCAAGGACCTGTGTGTCTTGGCATGTGTGTCTTGGCATGGAGTTTGTTCACGATGGTTTCATCGGCAGGCAGCGTGGAGACGAGGCGGCGAGGGCGAGGGCGCTGAACGCGCAGGAGGCGAGCTACTCTTCCTTGCCAGCGTCGGTGGCGGTGATGCAGAGCCTGCCGAGCTTCGCGATGGAGCAGGAGAGCAGGGCCGTCGTGCTCAGCAGCCTACCGAGCTTCGCGCGGCGGCGGCAGCGTCGCGACTCGCGAGTAGACGTCGTGCGTCCGTGGGGAACGGCGTCCGTCCGTGGGGTATCAGGGGGTTTTAGAAAAAGTGTGATTAATAATGTTAACGGTGGGAGGGCTTAAGTGCTAAAAGAATCCACCTCTCCATCTAGCCATCAGACGGAGATCCTACGTCTCTAATCTGAGTTTTCATAGTTTGCACACGAATCTAATTTGCATATGATACGTTGTCCTATAAGAGACAACTATTTCAATGTTCTAGTTTTTAGTATCTGGCTCATGATATGAAATATCACACTCGTCATCTCAACATGATTTGAAGTGTTCGCATGAAACTAGATTAAGAGATACATTTTCTCTGTATTTAAATATTAGACGATATATCTTTGAATTACTTTAGAGGACCGGCGAATCGTGGGCATCGCAGCGCGGAGCGGTGCACGTCAGGCCGCCCTAGCCACGCTCTTCAACATTCAGTCCCCCTCTGCAAAGTAGTCGTTGGCCCTTCATATGCACGATCCTCGGAAGTCCCACCTTGCTGCGATGAAGCGTCTCCTATGCTACATCCGTGGCACTGTTGATCTCGGCCTTCTTNCCGGTCCACCTCTGCCGAGCTTGTGGTCTACACTGATGCTGACTGGGCTGGGTGTCCGGACACTCACCGATCCACTTCCGGATATGCTGTCTTCCTAGGCGGCAACCTGGTCTCCTGGTCGTCCAANGTTGTCTCCCGCTCCAGTGCAGAGGCGGAGTACCGGGCTGTCGCTAACAGCGTGGCGGAGGCGTCATGGCTACGACAGCTCTTGGCTGAGCTCCACAACCCGCTCGCCAAGAGCACGCTCATCTACTGCGACAACGTCAGCGACGTGTACA
>JAZFNS010020000.1:120082447-120092960 GCA_037127165.1 Alloteropsis angusta | reverse complement strand
AAAGTTGAAGTCAAATGATCCTATCAACGTATGAAGAATTCAATATGGTCCATGTATGAACATAACTCAGATAAATTTATACGCTGTTCTGCAGAATTTAGGAATCGTGAGGACGGGATTTGCTTTCTTCCCTGTGAAGATAAACTGAAATAGTGACCACTGATTGGTTGGCAATTCAGACAGATAGATTGCAAATGCACCACTTATTGATAAATATGGCAGCCATGAACCATGGCTTGAATAGAGAGAAAGAAGAGAGAAAAGGCCAGCAAAGTCACTCATTCTGTTAATTGCACCACACTGGAGTTCTTTCTTCTACCAGTGCGAACCAATCTATTCTATGGTTTTATTAGTGATTATCAACGACAACAACAGTGCCTCCATTGGCTTGTTTGAGGGATATGGTCTATAGTCTCGATATATTTTGTTTCGCGCCAATTGCCATATACACAACAGCCTTTCCCAGCACCCCAAAAACCGTGGATGCAATCAGCAACTTCCATTTCGCCTTTCCAATTTTATTGCTTCGTAAGAATCCATAACCTCTTTGAATTTTGCCTCGGCAACCTCTGCAAAAAAAAAAAAAAGAGGCAGCTTTTGAGCATATATTTACATAATGGACATGTTAGCTTTATAGAAAGGGGGTGGGGAGAAAAAATGAACTGCATTTACCTTTGTTATTTTGGTTTTGGTCTGGATGATACTCCATTGCTTTTCTCCTAAAAGCATTCTGAAATGCAGCCATAAATCTAGTAAGAAAGTCAGATATATTTTTTTAAACAAGAAAATCAGGTGATTGCCAGAAAGTTTTAACCATCTGACATGAAAGAAACATAAAATACATAAATCCCAATTTTCAGTCAACTAATGGATGGTGAGATTTTAAGAGTTGGGCACAGTAGGAGATAATTGGGAACTTAGACATGAGAATGTCTCCTTGTGCAGACATGCCTTTGTTACCTGACTTATCTATTCCGGGATACAGAGTACAAAATTTATTCTACTAATTTAGTGATACAGAACACATAAGAGGATACTTCTCTGTGAGTCTCAATTTTTAAATCCTAAACTTATTTAGTTGAACCTCTCTTGCTGACTCCTTTAGCTCATAGCTACCATTTCTGTATTGCAGATAGTAATTACAAAGTTTGGTAAAAAAATCTTTAAAATGTGTGAAATTTAACTCTGTTTCATGTTTTGAGCTGTCCCACCACAAAACTGGAGAGTTCATACAACAGAGTTTATAACAGAACCCATTGCACTCTTTTCATTCATTAGACACAAAATAACCAGGTACAAGAAGGCACCTTGATTTCAGCATCTGAATATGGCTCTGATCTTGACCTGTGAAATGAAAAGAATCAACCTCCGTTAAGGGCAATCATAATGATATCATTTACTTGGCATCTCTATTCTCTACTGTTGGGCTTAGGAGTACAGAAATGTAGCTTAAATGCTTAATGCATGTGAAAAGAGCCCAAACAGTTGGTTAATTATCTCTACAAAGCATGGTGATTTCTTTTTTCTTTTAGCCCAGTGCAATACTGCAAATAATAAGGTACAAGGTTACCAAAAACTGCACCAGTGCACACCCATGTAAGCACATACTACCAGTTAACATGCTTGACTAGTTGACTGGTATCGATAGAACAGATGGATAAGGGGACCATGAATGATATTGGTTCATAAGTGAAGAAACTAGGCTATCATCACATACCTGTCAAATGAATAGCAATGTTCAATGACATGAGGGAGTGTTAGTACATACCTGTCAAGACCCAAAACAGAATAGTGACGTGACATTGCGTAACTCATAGTTTCCCTGGGCATTGACCTGAAATTTGTCCTTTGATTAGCATAAAATGCTTCTGCGTCCCAATACCAGTCATCTCTTTGACCACGCTGATAATAGCTGGTATTATGACTTTCCCAATTTCGATAATCCCGGCATTTACTTCTCTCCTTTTTAAATACATCTTGCATGCGCCGAATGCGTTCCTACAGAATCACTACTGTTGGCTCAGGATTAGCTGAAACAAATAATCGAATGCAAATACAATTAAAACAATATGGCTAACCACGAACATAGTGCCACCAATATTTTAGATGGTTCTTTGCTTGAGATTTCTTAAGCACATACCATCATATTGGAGTTCTACTGACAGAACTGTCAGAAGGGAAAAAAATCGACTGAGATTACTTTTGCTTGCCACCAAGCAACATATATCATGTATGACCTTGGTTGTTTTACACTTACATTTTCGGATTTTACAAAGTCAATAAGCCATACAAATTGATGTGAAGAAGCAACTGAATAAGCTAGTAAAGAAGAAACTGAATAATAACAACACAGTTCTGGATTGCACATTGAATAGGCTAGTAGCACCAGTTTCAATATACAAATGTTTTATATCTTATATGTGAGAATGGTACTGACCACTCTTTCCCTTTGATCCTCACTCCTTTCACGCATCCTTTGGTAAAATTGTTCCCAGGCTTCACCTCGCCGATTTGGCCTTTGAGTTCCAGGTATATCTTCCCAGTACACATACTGTTCCGACCTGCTAAGCTTCAATCAAAGGATAAAAGGTTAACCAATTCCCCCAAATTCACCTTCAAGGCAATGCTGTTTCCACAATAATTGCTAAAAATGACACGCTTTTTACCTGAGTGTAGAACCATCTGACCGTCCGGCGCAGCTGACCGACCTACAAATTCGCAAGAAATCCAATGCATAATTGCGCAGACTTACGGCGCGAGTGAAATATCGACGAATACGGGTCGAGTGAGAGAGGGACGGGGCACGGAGAGCAACAGACTTACGGCGGCGGTGGTAGCGGTGGCGCCGACGAGCGCGAGGAGTATGATGGCGGAGGCGGAGGAGCCGGAGTCATCCACCTCCCCCGGCGTCCCAGACGTCCACGGACGCGCCTCGCGCTCGCCGTCCCGGCGGCAGGCCATGGCGCTCGGAGCAGGCCGCGGTCGCCGCCGTGCCCGCGCTTGCACCGACTGGATTGGGGATCTGGAGCTGCGTGCCGGAGAGAGTGAAGGGGCTGAGGCTGCAAGTGGGCCCAGAAGAACAAATTCTTCCTCTTTCTGGGCCGAGGCGAGCTCGTGTTGTGTGAGTGAGGGAGATGGGCCGGCCGAGGTTGTGTGAGTCAGTGTATGAGGGAATGGGCCGAGGCCGAGGTTGTGTGAGGCTAATTTTATGGGCCGTTCAGGCCTTCAATGCTGAAGCGAAGAGATTAGCCCATACGTTTTTTTCCTGATCTACTGCCGATGAAGCCCAATAGATGTCTTCTACACTGTATAGTCGGTTGAAAAATTTGACGACAAGTTTATGCAGTACTCCATCCGTTCCAAAATGTAAGTCATTCCAAAATTCTTGAAAAGTTAAACCATCTTAAGTTTGATCAAGTTTTTACACTAGAGTATAAATATTTATTATATTAAATAAGTATCATTAGATTCTTGGTAACATATATTTTTATAATCAATTCGTTCGATGCAACAAATCTTTGTGGTTCCCTCTATAATTTTATTCAAATTTAAAATAGTTTAACTTTCCAAGAACCTTGAAATGACTTATAATTTGGAACGCAGGGAGTATTTCAACCGAGGAATTATTTGATCAACGTGACAACGTCAATGTTTTAAATAATGACTATGACATCTAGCGAAGCAAAAAAACGCTAAGACCGTTTTTGCGCCCCTATAACCACAACGGACTAGATAACTTTTTTTTTCACAAATACAATACTGATATGGCCCCAAAACAAGAAATTTTAGCAGGTATTTCCATAATTTCCGCATTATTTCGAACAAGGAATCGCGCTCCTTGGGCAACTATGGTTGGAGGTGGGGTGGGGCTGGGATGGTCTCCTTGCCCACTTGCCCCTCCATCTTCTCTCTTCTGTCATTTCCAGCTCGCCTCGGTTGCATTCCTTTCACCGGCGAGGTTATCTTGGGACACCGGTGACTAGATCCACCCTCCACCGGCCCAAATATGTTTTCTGTAGGGTGCTTATATTAGATTATTTTCATGATGGAAAACGGAGGTGTGAAATTAAGATGAAGATTTAGAGGGTTATGTTAGATTGTTTTTATAATAGCGTAGGTGGGAAGTTTTGATTTTGGGAGTACGATAGATTATTTTCATAATGGATGAGCTTGTAATCCAAATGTATATATATAGCCGTTAGTGTATACTATTTTTATAATGACAAAGATACATGCAAAAAATAAGATCTAATAGCTATTACAATTATTGAACATTAAAGTCTATCTTGTTATTTTCATTTTTGTGAAATCTTTTAGGATTTATTTTTTTATAGAATATCTCATGATAATTAATATGTAGACTCCAAAACGATCTCCAACTAGTAACAGTAAGATGAAATAACATATATAACTCTGTAATAAAATAAGGAAAGATCTGAGTTGGACTTCCTGCCTAATATATACTTCTCCATCCCAAAAGGAATGCTATGATGGTAAAAATGTGCAGGAATTAATGTACAAATTTTGCTAATATATACTTCTCCATCCCAAAAAGAATGCAATTCTCGCTTCCCAAGAAGTTAATCCGTCTCAACTTTGACCAAACATATATAAAAAAATAAAAATATTTATGATGCTAAATAATAGTAGACAGATTTATCGTGAAAAATATTTTTATAGTATGCATATTTGCAGTAATAAAAGTTAAAAAAATTCTACAAATTTAGTCAAACATAAGCAAATCTGACTCAGCTCAAATTTAGAATTGCTTTCTTTTCGATGGAGGGAATATAAATGAATGTAGAGACACACTCTCTTATCTAAAAAAATATTCGTAATATGATTCGCGCCAAGTCATAGATGCAAAACGAGATGGACTAATTCATCACCATCATAAAAAAGAAACAAATCGCGTCCATGGAATTCTCGCTCCTTGTGGAATTTCTTCTAGGTTCTGGCTAGGCGCCACTATTGACCGACCACACTAAACATTTCGTTTACAAGTCTACAATAGCTACTAGCATTATTCAAGAAAATAGAAAGTTCACCATTAGTACATTTTTGACAAGTCATCGAGCTCGCTGTCGTCGCTACAGTATAAATACCCCAGCCACTCGCCACAACTCATGCATCATCTAACATAGACAAATACACACACACAATCGCTAAAAGCTTCACTTTGGTTATTAACTTGCTGGATAGCAATGGCCTACTTAGCTAAGGTTGCGTGCATAGCTCTGGCGTTCGCCGTGGCGGCGGCCACCGTCGCGGTCACTCCGTGCGCGGCGCAGAACTCGGCGCAGGACTTCGTGAACCTGCACAACGCGGCGCGCGCCAACGTGGGCGTCGGCCCGGTGTCGTGGGACAACAACGTGGCCGCCTTCGCGCAGAGGTACGCGGCGCAGCGCGCCGGCGACTGCGCCCTCCAGCACTCCAGCGGCAGCGGCTATGGCGAGAACATCTTCGTGGGCGGCGCCGGCAAGGCCTGGACCGCGTCGGACGCCGTCGGCCTGTGGGTGGCGGAGAAGCAGTGGTACCACTACGACAGCAACTCCTGCTCGGCGCCCGCCGGCCAGTCGTGCGGCCACTACACGCAGGTGGTGTGGCGCGCCTCCACCGCCATCGGCTGCGCCCGCGTCGTCTGCAACAACGGCGGCGTCTTCATCACCTGCAACTACAGCCCGCCGGGCAATTTCATCGGACAGAAGCCCTACTAGAAGCTGGAGAGGACCTGTGCACATACATGCGTGCAGATGCATGTTGTGTGTACGTATTGCTTATATATGAGAATAATTGTTATCCGCTGCGACATGAATAATAAAACAAACAAACAAATAAATAAATGCCATCAATAGTAAAATCATGTCCTTTCGCTGGGTTGATCGAGTCAAGTCCACCGAAAGCTTCTACTTTATTGAGTAGTGCTGCCTCTAAGTGGGCGATTGGTTGACTGCGTGATCCTAGCCTGGCTCGTATCTGTGAGATAGGCTTCTGTGAGCCAGGCTGAGTACATGCAAATCCTCATGTTTGGTTGTCTGCACGTGTCCAGCCTAGCTGAGACGAGAAGATGTTTGGTTACCCGTACGTGTCATACCGCACGAGATAAGATTAGAATAATAAATAATTTTATAATTTTTAGCTTATAAAATTGTGTTTTAATGATTTTAGTTTACCTTTGTAAATTTTAATCTAATTTAAAATAGATTAATATTACTTAATAATACTAATCATATACTAATAACATCATTAGCAAGCTAATACCTGGCTCCCGCGAGCCAGGCCCGGCAGAAACGGCCAGATCCGGCGTTTTGCGGGAGCCTGGACCGGCCTCTCCGCCTGCATGAGTGGAGCCAGGCTCGGACCCTTGTCCAGCCATCCAATCACGTAGAGAGTGCATACGGAGAGCCTGGCCCGGGGGTGACGGCCAACCAATCACCCCCTAACTTTTTGGACCTCTCCAGCAGCAGCACCGGCTCTCGAGACCTACTTTTATTATGATAGATGAGACCCACACCTCCGTGACTTAACTCGGTTTCCCTTCATTTTCTTCCCCACCGGACTCCCCCCACCCGCCTCTCTCGTACCATCGTACTTCTCGAGCGCGGCCAGGTGCAGATCTACTCGACCTAGGGGCCGACAGGCGGCGGCGAAGGAGTTGCCATTGGCCCCTCCTATCCTCTGCTCATACTCATCCTTCCACACTCGGGCTCGGGCGCGAGTGGATCTTAGGCTGGGGCGTTGGACCTTTGTGCGATGGCGGCGGAGGTCAGGGGTAGGGGCGCAACTCAGATCGAGGGTAGAGGATGGCTCCGCGTGTAGACGACGGATCGCGCCGCTCCCTCGCCATGGCCCTCCTCCCCTATGCCGGATTAGGTGGATCGCGCGATGCTGCCGCCAATTCGCACAAAGGCTGTGCGGCAGGCCGGTGCGGCGACGTGGAGGAGCAGGCCAGAGCATGGACGAAGCCTCTTTGCCCATCGTCTCCTCCACTGCCCATTCTCTCGCTTGTAATGGATTGGAGCTTGGGAATCTCCGTACGCTCTCCTCCCTCGTCACCCTCCGACATTTCCATTACCTGCACTCTGCCTGCGCGTTTGCCATGGGGAGGGATGGGACGACCATGACCAAAGCTCAATGAGGCAATCGAGGTTGAGGTCAAGCACAGGGAGCTCACACCCCATGGTCCTATGCCTCGAAGATGAGCAGCTCTTCCTCCAAGACGTAGCCGGTCGAGATCCATCACCCATTCCGAGGTGATGGAATGGGTCCGCCGACGAGCGAATTAGACATGGCTGACGGTAGTCGCGGCCTTGGAAATGGGTGGTCCGATGGAGCGTAGAGAGAAGCCAAGAAAGCAGGAAAGAGAGAAACACGTAAAAGAGAGAAACACGTGCATGTGACGGAAAAATAGAGGAAACTGCGGATTAGGGCCCCCAGGTACCCGTTGGAGATGGGGCTCGGCAGAGGGTTTTGGGTTCCTCCCTACTCTAGGAACCCGAGTAGAAGCCCTGCTGGATTGGTACTTTTTGCCCTTGGCCCCTACTTTATGAGTAGGGGCCTTAGTAAGGGCTACCGCTAGAGTTTCTCTTAGGCCGTTATGAGTTAGGACGTGTTTGGGAGCACTCCTGCACTAGAAAAATAGCTCCACTACCAAATCCATATTTTTACAACTCCACTCCACCAACTCCAGAAATATACCAGAGTTATTCATATATTTGGCAAAAATCTCAGATCCAGCTCCAAAACTAGGAGAAGTTGTTGTGAGAAGTCTGTTATATCCTTCTTATTAGGACCCACTTCTCAGTCTCCTATTATCTCTCCCCTTCTCCCTCTTCTCAGGATGCTCTATTCTTCTCCAGTGCAGCTTGCCAAGCATGGATTTCCTTCACCCTAGCGGCTGTGCTGTCGAGGATGCGCCCCATGAGACTCGTTGCGCCACGTTGGCTTGCGCGTCGGGTCGTGTAGCCAGGCACCCCAGTGCATGGCCACGCGTGGGCGTGGCTGCTACTGGACCGCCAGTGCTCGGCAAAGGCAGGATGGTGACGTGGAGCGGGGTGGAGCGGCCAGGCGGGGACACGACTGATCTTGGGCAGAGCTCGGCTGGGAGCCAGGGCAGAGCGTGTATTCCTCGTCAGCCTACCCCATGCGGCGGCGCGGATTCGATGTTCTCCTGGGCCATGTTGGTTTGACCAGGAGGGTGGTGCTTTGGCCAAAGCAGCCTCACCGCGAGCCACACAGGGACCTCGCCACGCTTGCCCGACGAAGGCGGTGGCGGTGAGGAGTAGGAAGACAGGACTGGGAGAGAGAGGACCCAATTTCTTGTTTTCTTTCTCACGAACTGGTATGCAGGGCCTACATAAAGTTTTCTTTAGAGAATAGGAGGGGTTTCCGCCTACTGAATATAATCCATTAAAGATAGGAGATGCAAGATGCATCAGCCTAAGGTGACCGAGTACAATAGTTCAAGAAACAAAAAAGAGACAAAAAAAATCAAATAAGTTACAAAACTAACTCTAACCATAATTCTAAAGAGAATTTGTCGAGTTCTTTCGCCCTGAGGATAACCCTTGCGAATTCAAGCTTGAACCGAGATTTGACGCCTTGGACCGATGGAGGAGTATCCTTGAAAATCAGATCATTGCGTGCCATCCAGATGCACCAACTGAAAATAATAATAATGTCCAAAAAAAGAAAACCTGCAATTGATCCTTGATGGAGATCAGGATATCCATGACATCATCTTTTGGAATGTTAACACCAATGAGGTTCGAGCATCTCAATGCAAAAGGGCAACCAAAAAAAGATGGTGCAGTGTTTCTTCTTGCGCGGTCTGGCAGAGAATGCAGTCATAAGAAGGGAGGATCATTTGTCTCCTCCTTAAGAGATTTCTGGTGCTCAATATGTCCCATAATAGTAGCCAAAAAATAAACTTTGTGCTTGTTCAGACAGTTATATTTCCAGAGCCACTTGAAAATGGGGTGAACTACTTTGTGTCCCACAATGTGTTTGTAGACCTTGGTGGAGGCAAAAGCTTGTGAATTCCAGATGTAACCCTAGTTGTCATCATGTGCAGACCATTGAATGTTTTCTAGGCTGCTGGCTATTTCAATCAACTGAGCATAAGCTTTATCAGAGAGAGGTAGGTGAAAAAGTTGATCCAAGGAGGGTATTGCTCGTACCATACTAACATCCATATTCTTTTGTTTAGCAAAGGAGTGGAGTTCAGCGTAAGCCTGGGCCGGTACTTTGCCGTCCTAGAGATCATACCAAAAAGAGCAAGTATTACCATTCTAAATAGAGACAGAGGCAATACCTTTGTAGATGTTAAGCAATTTCAATATATCTCTTCACCAGAATGACCCTTTCCTTATTTCAGATGGAAGTTTACCATTCCTCCTGTGTTTTTCCCATATTTGGTGAACCCATGGGATGTCAGACTTATTGAAGAATTTATGCAAGTTCTTAAGCCAAGAGTGCTTCATTTTGTGTTTTGAGTCTGATAACTCCTAACCCACCCTCCTTCTTTGGCAAGCTGACCAATTCCCTAGTTGCTTTGGGTGGATTCTTTGCATTGATATCTGCTCCTCTCCAAAGGCAATGCTTCCTGTACTTATTTATTTGTTGAATCATAGTCTGGGGCAGCAAGAAGGTGCACATGTAGAAAGTTGGGAGTGAAGAGAAGACTGAGTTAGTGAGCTCTAATCTGCCAGCTTGTGACAAGAACATGGAAGTACTGACTAGTCTTCTTTCACACTTATTTACCAAGGGTAGAAATCAATCACTCTTGGCTTGGTTGTCCCCAATGGCAAGCCAAGGTAGGTAAAAGGGAGGGATCCAATATTGCTGCCAAATGTTCTTGCCGGGAGTTCCATTTTTCAGCTTCAATGTTTATGGGGACCATAAAGGATTTGCTCTAGTTTAGATCAAATCCTGAAAATATATAAAAATTCAATAGGTTTGCTCTGGATAGCTCACACTTTATTTTCTCCTTTACTTGATAAAATAATAATATCAAAAACTTGTCCAAAAATTATAAAAAATCATGGAGTCCTTTTTTAGCAGTATAGCGGTCTCATAAAAACTTCTACACATTTCAAGAAAATTAGACTATACATTGTTCATAAACACATTGGTCTTTTTCATATGTCTTAAGGCGAACTTTGATATTTTTACATCCTAAAACTTATTTTTGCTCATATGACATATGAATATTTTTACATGTTTTATATTGTATATAACTTTCCATGGAGGAGCTTACGTGTTTTTTGAAATGATTGCTAGCTGAATGTTGAGAACAAGAGAAGTCTATGCACTATACAGTGCTAGCTGAATGTTGAGTATATCATTTTGAACTAGGAATGGATCATAAGCAATGACAAAATTAATCAACAGATTGCTAGCTAAAACTTATGAAGTAAGGTGAAGTACTACCTCCGGTTCAGCAAAATAAGTCGTTTAGGACAGCGATACGGTCTCCAAAACACAACTTTGACCTCTTGTTATTATAAAAATA
>JAZFNS010020000.1:118579798-118589960 GCA_037127165.1 Alloteropsis angusta | reverse complement strand
CAAAGTTATGATTTGGAGACCGTGTCGCTGTCCTAAACGACTTCTTTTATGAGTATGGAGGGAGTGTATACAGGTATATTTATACAAGTTTAATTATAACTCTAACCACGATGTGGAAATTAATATAAAAGTTAGAACGAGAGTTATGTTTAGAGTTCGACGGACCAATTAGGACCCACATGTTAGAAAGGAAAAAAAGAATCAATACTCTCTTTAGAGATGGGTAGAAGCTTAAAATAAAATCTCAAAATCGAACACTCAAAGAGTACATCAGAGGCTTCGCTCAGGATTGAAGACGGGGCAGGGATAAAAAAATCGAGTGCAAAATAAAATAAAGCTAAATCATCGGTTATTACGCAAAAGTCTTCCACAAACTCGTATCAAAGTAAAAAACAACTAAACAACTAACACTAACCCTGCAGCAGCAGCCTGCACACACGTCTGCCCGCCAAACTTGAACAAAACCGATATATCCTATCCTATTTAGCTCTGCGGCGGCGGGTGGTAGTAGAACGGCGGCGGTGGATGGGCGGCACCGGCCGGCGGGGACGGCTGGTCGGCGCGCGGCGGAGGGTCGCCGTGGTACGGCGGCTGCACGTACGACGCGGGCCCGTATCGGCGCGCCTGCACGGGGGCCGAGTACTGCGAGTACATGTACGACGGCATTGGGCCGTAGGCAGGCGGCGGCCGGTACACCACCGGCGACGGTGTGTACCTCGCCGCGTGCGGTGGCTCGCCGTAGTAGCCCCCATAGCCGTAGACGTATCCGTATCCGTATGCGTCGTAGACAGCACGCCCGGAGCCGTATGCGTCGTAGACAGCACACCCGGAGCCGTATGCGTCGTAGACAGCACGCCCGGAGCCGTACGCGTCGCCGCCGTAGCCGTAGCCGCTGTAGCCGTCGTAGCCGATACCGTATCTGTTGTACTCGTCGTGGCCGCGAGAAGCCGAGCCCGAGCCGACGGATCCGTAGCCGCGAGAAGCTGAGACCGAGCCAGAGCCGGAGCCGGAGCCGGAGCCGTATTCGTAGCCGTAGTCATCCTCGACGAGGGCTTTGCCGCGCCGGCCGGCGGAGGCGCGGCGCGCCGCCGCGGCCTCCTCGACCCGGAGGGCCTCCTCGCATGCGATGGCAAGGTCCAAGAAGCTTTTTGTGACCTCGACGACGTCGCCGCCGCCTTCCACGGTGGCCGCCGGGTCGCCCTCTTCCTCGCCCTCAATGTAGTCCAGGTAGTCGTTCACCTCCGTCGAGCCGTACGACCCGCCGTCCGAGCGCGCCTCCTCCTCCTCGCCGTCCGTCGTCGCGCCGTCCTCTTCCGTTCTTGCTGCGTCGTCGTCGTCATTGCTCGGTTGCGGCGAGGAGGGCGAGCCCTGGCCGTCGCCGTCGTTCGAGTTCTTGGACGGCTTCTCCTCTCCTTCGCCAATGACGGCGGCGGCGGCGGGCCCTACCGCCTCCGCCTCCTTGACCTTGACCTCCTCCATCCTTGAGGGGACGTAAATCCACTCGTCGCCGCCGGCCATGATCGATCGCTAGCTTTATCTCCTTGCTCTTCTCGAAATCGATTCGATATTTGCGTGGAGGGTTGCGGCGATCGCGCGATGCCCTCGGATATTTATTGATCGGGCGGCGGCGTGACGACGGAAGGCGATGTCGGCGGCCTGTTGGACTCGAATCAGATCAGCTCGGCCCTTCCATAACCATATCTCATCAGGCTGTGGTGGCCTCGTTCGTTCCGACCCGTGTTCGGTACCCATGAAATACGTCTTCTGAGGAGAGAAACGCAACACCATATTATTACGTAATAGATCGATGAAGACGTATTGTGTGATTTCCCCTCTCGGAATCCGCCATCCTGTGTCGGAGACGCACGTAAGCTGTCGGTCGTCCAAATCACGGAGGCGGTCCGTGTTCCTCTTCTTCGGTTCTTCCTCTGCTCCGGCAGCAGCCATGGCGTCCAACGGGAGCAGCGCGGTGAGTTCAGCTTCTCCTCCTTCTCGTCTTTTCTACCCGGATCGAGGCGGTCTGGAATCAACGCTGTCGAATTCCCTGCGCTTCGGTGTTATCTGAGGTGGGATCTCACCGGAGCTGGGATTTTTCTCATCGCGTCTCATGTGGCGCGAGCGCAGGTGGTGGGCGAGATGCAGAGCAGCTTGGAGCGGGTGAGGCGGCAGCTCTCCTCCACCTCCACTCGGCAGCTCCTCCAGGGCCCTCTCTTGAAGCGATCCGACACTGTAATCCACTCTCTTTGCCCACCAAATGAATTGGCCCTTCGTTTCCCCTCCGTTCTGGAAACAATCAGTTCTGTTCATATCTCCAATCTTTACTGCTATATCTGGTGGCAGTGGCAGGAGTTAGTAAAATTTACCGTAGTTAGGATTGGCTACTGTTGGTCCCTAGCTATTATTTCGAGCCTGTAGTTTACATTTCTAAATTGTTTCCTGTCCACTACTATTCCCTAGTGCTTTTCAAATTCAGTTGATTGCCACCATACAATAGGAATTTATATTTGTGTTCTGTGGTGTCCTCACCCCTTGCTATATTTGTCACTATTCCGAGTAGTTACTTTTGTGCCGCTGATGATTTACTCCGTGAACTCAGTCCTCGCCTGCTTTTTTACTGATAATTCTTACACCTTGAAATGTCAGCTAAAAAAATGGAATGAGCGGTGGGTCGTACTTGATCCTACAACTGGAAAGATAGAATACAAGTATGGTAAACTGCAGATTTTTCTCTCTCTCTGGGGCGATTAAAGCGAAAGGAAAATGCATGATATCAGATTTTGGATTATGTAGGGTTCGTAGAAGTGACACAGATGTTAGGGGAGTGATTGTGTTTGATTCAACAAGCACAGTGACATTATCACCTATGAACTTTCAGT
This sequence comes from Alloteropsis angusta, assembly GCA_037127165.1. Classification (NCBI taxonomy): domain Eukaryota; kingdom Viridiplantae; phylum Streptophyta; class Magnoliopsida; order Poales; family Poaceae; genus Alloteropsis; species Alloteropsis angusta. The sequence continues at coordinate 118,587,084 of JAZFNS010020000.1, read as the reverse complement.
ACGGACCTGCCTCCATTCTAGTTCCTCATGACTTTCAGATGTATGCTGTGGAAACTTTGTAATGACTCATGCAACTTTTGGTGCAGTGGACTGGCAAAATATGATGGATGTTGTTTCTGTATCCATATGGAGTATCTTTATCCTATCATGATTTCTCTCTTCTCCTTTTGTCTAGATTGGATTTGTTGCTTTCATTGACTAGTGTTCTAGATATTGGAACTCCACAGAAAAAGGAATACTTTCTTTGTGCAGAGNACTCCCAGCGCTGCAAGAGCATGGGTATCCACTTTACAGTAAGCTTTGATAATCTATGGGGNCTTATTATTATTTTTTAACATTTTCTTTTCTGAAACCATTTTCCCCCTGAATCACAACTTTTGTGTTACTGTTTAAGTTTATCATCTCTTAGCCTGCCACTGGACTGACTTTTGTGTTACTAAATGTTGAAAGAATTGATCGTCTATTTTCATTCTAAAGATTGTATCTAAAGTGGATTGTTGTTTGATAAGTTCCCATAACTTTTAGTTTTGGCAGAACTCAAAATATTCAAGAATTAGAAAATTAATACTAGACTTTTGATGTGTAAACACTTCACAGCTTTAGGTGCTAGAAAGTTTGCAGATGTGAAGCACCTTAGTTTTCTTGACATTTCTAAATTCAGGATCAGAAGCTTGAAAATTCTGCCCTTTTGTGTGCTCTATTGATATTTCCATTACCTGATTGCCCCCCTGCTCACCACTGCCCTAATGATTAGGGAAGCTTCCTGTAAATAGTTAGTTCTACTGGTGCTTATTGCTCCAAAGTAAAAGACAAAAATACATTTGCTTGTAGCATCATGGGAAGGTTTCAAGTAGCGCTCTACATTTAGAATGTTACTTGACTGCCCACTCATGCAAAATGCATAGTTATGTGATTAAGTTAATGTGTTATGAAGTATAACTAGGTAATGGCTTACAATGACCTCATTGTACTATCACTTCCCTTAGATTTCGTTTGGTTGATGTACTATTTCCTATTTTGAATACTGGTGTTATATCTACATACCATGAAGCATAGTAATATTTTTGTGCTTTACATGCAGTGCGACTCAGTTGGTACTACAAGCTCATAAGGAGGCGGTGAATTCATTGGGTGAAAATAGTCCTGGAAAATTGGGGACAGTTGCTACTGTTGTGGCTGTAGCCAATGCCACTGCAACTGAAGCGACAAAGGAGGTAGAAGCTGCAATGAAGATTTCCTTGCGGGCAGCTTTGGGCTCGGCTACAAATAAACTTACCAAAGGTCAATTAGATGATCTCACAATAATGATGGTATGCTCTTTCATATACTTGTACAAGAGTGTACTTGAATTTGATTCAGCAATTTAGCAGTGAATGCTACAACTGTTGATGAATAAAGGCTAACCCTGTGGTCAATTCATCCCATGGTTAGATAGTGTTCCTGTTCTATAGCTTGTTAAACCATTAGGGTAACTGAGAGATTATACTAAGTATACATGATAACCTTTTCTTTGTTTCAAGAGAGCACAAATATTGCCAAATCAACAGGAGTTCTGTCAGTTATCTGTCAATTTCCTAGCATGCCAAATATTCATTTTGAACTTGAAACTTATTCATCCACTTGATTTTATTGCTTCGTGTTGGTAGTGAACAAGTAACTGGTCCAGTATTCCCAAACCATGTCTGAGTAGGGCTGGTAGCAAAACATGGACTATATCCCCTTCATACTCCCTGTTGCTATAACTGTATTATATGACAAAAGTACTTAGAACAGTTCTCTGATTGATTTTTCAGATTGATCTGTAATCCAATCCTGTGATGCAAAAGTTGACAGTAATCTTAAAAGGCTATAACAAAACATTCACTGCTCATATGATGGGTGATTTTGTTGTTTGTCTTTTAAAGCAATACTTCTGAAATTATAATATGTTATAATTTGGTCACTGGATACTGAAGTTATTTTGTTGTTTCTATTTCTGGGTGATGGGCAATGTATCTGCAACCAACAGGAGACCCTTCGAGTTAAAGATGATGAACTCCACCAGCTATTGCAGGATATTCGTGCACGTGATTCTACCATCAATGAGATTGCGGATAAGTTACAGGACACTGCAAAGGCTGCTCAAACTGCTGCTTCTGCAGCATGTTCAATTGATGAAGAGAGAAGATTTTTGTCGTCAGAACTTGAGCGTATGAAACAAGATCATGAAAATCAGGTTGAAGCATATTTGCTTCGGGTAATAACCACTTTTTTGAATCCATAATGCATCATCGAATACCAATATCTTCTAATGCTTGTTGCAGAGTTATATAGACTAGTAGACTTCTATTCAGACTACCATGAGCATGGTTCATGCCAATGGAAATTTTGAAGCTTACTCGATTTGTGTTTCAGTTAAGTGAATCAGAGGAGAAAGCAAAGCTTCTTGTTGAAGAGAGAGATCATTTACTTACAGAGAGAGATTCTGCTCTTCAAGAAGCTCAGATGTGGCGCTCAGAACTAGGAAAAGCTAGAGGAAACGTTGTAATTCTAGAAGCAGCTGTTGTCAGAGCTGAGGAGAAAGCTAGGGTTTCAGCATCAGATGCGGACATGCGTGTAAAGGAAGCTGTGAGCAGACTCGAGTATGCCATTAAAGAAAAGGAAGATCTCTTAGCCCTTGTGGAAGCATTGCAATCTCAAATAAAAAGGTTTCGCATACATAATTTTGATTTCCTTTGTTTTCATTCAGTTGAAAGTATCTCGAAATAGATCCGTCTAAAACCAACTTAGTGAATGATTCAATAAATAATCAGTAGCATACCTTGGCTTTCAGGCAGGAGACTAGCACAATTCAAGTTTGTGAAGAGAGCTCGGAGCTCTGCTCTACCACTTCGAAGCACGTGGAAGATGATAATGTGGATAAGGCTTGCGTAAGTGATACAGACCCAATACCTGTTACAGAGAACATTGTCGAGTTAGATGATGAGGGAGTTGATATCCGTACAATCGGGGACACGGAGTGGAGCAATCCTCATTCTCCTGAAGTATCTGATGTAAGGGAAGTAACAACAGAGCTGGAAGAAAACAGCTTGGATATACCTGTTGATACTTGACGGCCAACTGGTTACTGAGGTTTTACGAGGCCAAACTGAACTTGGCCATTCTTGTTCACCGTGATCAGCTGTACTATTAGATTTTCATTACAGATATTCTTTTCAAGTTTCAGTATGAGTTCTTGAACTTAAATCCCTTCAAAATTGTGCTCTGTTTCTCTGCCTAAATGAAATAGCACATCTGTGTTGAGCATTGTGTATGTACATCTGAACTTGTATGTTTAGAAGTTCCAACTTTGGCAATTTTTCGTCATTCTGGATATTAGTGCTGTATTCTCCTCCAAAGNTGAACTAGTAAATTTGGATTGTAAATCTTTGTATTTATCATCATTATAAAGAAGTAAATTTAACATTTCTTGCCTTCCATTATCGAGATGATACCNAACACTCTTGTACTGTAGTGTTAAGCTCTCCATTGGAGAGGGATAAAAACCATGGTTCAAATCCTTGGAGCAGCAAAAAGAAAGAAAAAAAACCTCGCTGGCAACCCGAAAGAATAGTGGGTTGGTTTGGGCTGTCCTACTAAAGGGTAGTTGCAGTGGTCGCTAACCCAGTAGGTTGTGGACTCGTGGTCGGCCCAGATTACGGTGCGGCCCTATAGGGTGAAGCCGGGGCCGGGGTTCGTATGATTTTTTCATCGGTTTAGCTGAGTTTTTTCTTCTTAGTGCAATGCTGTGGGGGCGATCTTTCCCTTACCGGTTGAGTTAAATTTTTTAATTATTGAGATGATACTGTTGCTGGAAAAGTAAAGCAACGCGGCCTTCATTCATGCAAGAATTGATATTGTGCTCCAGTGAGAATCATTGCAAGGTGAAGAACAGTTCAATTGGGGATGCAAACTACTAGAAAAGTAGCATAACAAAGAGAGGCGATTATGAACACACAGGCAACTCGAATCTCCATTCGAAGAGCAGGTCTTACCAACTTGCTCATGACTCGTTCAGTTGAATCTCATTTCAGAAGAAACATGCAAATGCTGACCGCGCATAAAGTAACCTCCATGCTGAAAATCCCATATATACTGTTGCTTTTGAGTGTCAAAACTGAAAGCACATAGCTTTTCTAGCTACACAGTAGAAATATAATCTCAAAGATAACACCGCAGTCAGCAGCAAATGCACGCATATATGCCTTTCTATTAATATAAACCGTCATGACCAGGCCGGCATGATCGAAATTGAGAGCCGGTCTTGGATATCAGTGACCGATACTGATTTTTTTTTACCACAGTAAATTCAGGCAGTAACTTCTGATCGGACTAACCATCAGCCGTGACATCAGGGAGGACAAAAACACAGAGTAGTAGAACAATGAACAATCCCTGATCTTTGATTCATCACCGTTTTTACTTTCAAGCTAAGTAGAAAAAAATGGTCCAGTAAAGACGAACAGGATGATCCACCACTCGTGATAACAATTTTCATGTCCACATTGAATTGGGTTATCAGCTAGGCTGCAAGGGTACGGTGTTTGTCAGGTCAAAACGCTACTTGGACTTGCATCCAAGGATTATGCCGTTTCACAAATTCAAAGCTTACNTGCCAAATTCTGTTCAGTAAGCAGCCTTGAAAATCTAACGTACCTGTAAATATCTCCATGTTATCACCACAAGGTACGTTGTATCTAGACGTCTATGGGCACCATCTGTCCCGGTGCTTCATTTACTTTGTTCGAAATCAATNTTTTATTTTTTTGTCATAAATAAAATTTCTCTATTTTTGACCAAATTTAGATGAAAAGACATTAACGTCTATAACATCAAATTAGTCTTAATGAATCTATTATAGATCTTAACAGTTTGTTTCTTTGAAATTATACATATTATTATATATGTTTTCAATAAATTTAGTCCAAATTGCTCAAGTTTAACTTTACAAAGCTAGTGTAGTTTATAATTAAGAATGGATGAAGTATTAGCTAACCATATTAGCTCTTGCAAGTTGCAACGACCACAAACAACAAAAGGCATGCATACATATATTTAAAATAAGTAGACGAGCCTTAAGAGTTAGTACATATGCATATGTGGATCAGGGATGCCCACTCGTGTTCAATTATTTAGACTTTAGCCATCTAGAGACCATACTCTTCATATCACCTTTAAGCAACGTGTAGGATGAAACAACTTGCTGACGTGGACGACTCAGACGAGCAGAGAGCTAACCAGCCACGTGTCGACGTAAAGCGAAGGCATCCAAAGACCAGGTGCAGTCACCCGCTCACGATCACCGCGTCACAGCAGGGCTCTCACATCGCTTTCAAACGTAGAAAAATAAGGAGACACAGATCTTCCTTTGACCCAAATTTCACGCAAATTTCAATGAAGGAAGCTTCCAAATTCCAGGTAATTGAAAAAAAAGAACCTTCGCTTTCATGGTTTGCAGGTTAATTATTTATTAGGCCTTGACAAGGCCTTGTAGGACCCTACAAAAATTTGATTACGTATTTGAAGTCGTATTACAAAATGGCCGTGTAAGTAAGATTGCGTATGCTTAGAAATCGTGTCTGAAAAGTATTGGTCATGATAATTTTAAAAAATGTTTAACTCCACGTGGGAACATGTTCCTATTTTTCCTACCTACCAAACGACAGTAAACTGGGTAAGAACAGCCAAGAGCTATACTTTTCTAGGCCGATGACCTCCTTCGAATTCTCACACCCATGAAACGGTATCCACAAAAATTGCATGCATGTTACACTCCTTAAGTGAACAGAAGAGCTCATGATATAACAGTATTATCTTTGTTAAGAAAAAGTAAAAATAATTAAATAAGTTATTTTAATTTTTACTGTTGTAACAAAAATCATCACAGGGGAGAAGAACAGTTCAATTGTGAGACATATATACTAAACAAAAGGTTAAAAAGGAAGCTATTATTATCACACACATGCAATAATCCCAATCTCCACTTGAAGAACAGGTGGTCTCTCTTAACAACTTTGTAATGACGACTTATTCATCAGTTGATCTCCTCCCAGAAGAGGGCACAAACATGCTGTCTGTGAAAATTGTCACAGGAAGGTTGGATGTCAGTAATTGTGATGGAGTGTCAAATTTGAAAACGTACCTTGCCCATTATTATATATAATATGGTAGAATTAAGTCTTGGAGGTACACAATGTAGACCAAATAATGCACGCATGCATGTGTTCTTTCTCTTATAAGAAGTCGGCCTGACCGGAAATATGATCAAGGTTAGTTTCAATTTTCAAGTCTTACTTGGCTAGCTACCTACTCGGTGACTTGAAGAGGAATACAAAAATCTTCTATAGAAAGAATTGCATGTGGCAGGGGTGAAATTTTTAGGTCCATATCGCAGGGGTGAAATTTTTAGGTCAAAGTGACCCTTTCTTCTGAAAGAACGTGCTTTGTAATTTTATTAAAGAGGTCTCTCAATTTTAAAGAATTTGGAATCATGTTTCTTGGCCCATCTTGTTGGTCTCTGCTCCTAATTGATATGACATCAAAGAACAAATAATCGGATCTTAGGACTTGGTCCATCGCAGGGGCAAAATGTTTTGTGCTAGGAAGCCGGATCGAAGTTGCATTGTTGCTATTGAGATCGNATGAGCTTGATGACCTAGCTATGACATACTGCATCCATTGTACTTTTTCCCCGTCATGNTTTTTTTGTTTTTTAATAACAAAATGGTGTAAGGTTCTGGCCCCTGTTTCCCTCATAAGTTGTGTTATTCCTCTTCTTCTGTAGTGAATTATAGAACACCCTGTCCTCTCTAAGGTTCATAGAAAAAAATCATTACAGAAGATAGTAAATAATTCTTTATATTTTCTTAAAGAGTTTTGAATCTTTTTTTCTTAGACCATCTAGTTGTGCTCTCCTTTTCCCAATTTGATGAAGTAGGCAGGTCTCTTGTTTGTATGTTTAAGAAAATGTTCTTGCTGTTGGAGCCCTAAGTGTGTCTCTTGAGGATAAGGCTGCAATATGAACATCCCTCTCGTCTTTCACCGTTTCAAAGCTTTTATGCAAAAGTTTAGTGAAAAAAACTAGGATGAAAAAAGCATTCAACCACTTGATGGCGGCAAGCATTGAGCTGATAAATTCTACTTCAGGTTCATCAGATGCCTATATAAGCATTCGCATGCATTTGTTACTCACTTTCACTGCAACCGAATGATGATAACCTGAAAATGTTAATGTGTACACACATGTTCTTACAATGGTAAGAGTGTAA
>JAZFNS010020000.1:118263235-118277477 GCA_037127165.1 Alloteropsis angusta | reverse complement strand
ATTATAAATTTCAAAATATAGTCATATTAAAATACACAATATTTATATTAATTATGTTTAAAAAATATCAATAAAAATTATTTACTTCATGTGAACTCATGTTAAAAAACTATGATATATTACTCTAGGTTTGTAGGACAAAATAATTACAATGACACAACTAAATAAAGGTATTTTCATCTATTAATTTGAACTCAAAATTCGATTGTTAAAAAATAAACTAGCTTCCCGCGCTATTTGCGCGAGCCACTTTGCTAGTTATATATATATTACATGGTCAGTTGCTGTACAAATCATATTGACAGACAAATATATATGTAATGTTGGTGTAGAGGTTGGGACGTTTTGATTCTATTATCTAAAAATATATATGTAACGTTTGTATTTGCAGTAACAATTCTAGACTCTAGTTGTTCGGATATATGGAGTAGGTTGGCTCCGGCAGCTGCTTGCACGGATCTTTGGAATAAGTGACCAGCAGCAGCAGCAGCCGCCGCCGCCGCCGCCTGAGACGGACATCTTGAGCAGCAGTAATGACGACGACAGCACGGTGGCGCCACCATTGGCATTGTCGCAGACCACAGAGGAGCTGGAGGATACCTTTAGCAGTAACGATACTAATGACAATGGGCCATCTCCTTCGCTGGTATGGCTTACCATAGATGATCTGCAGGAGATATCTATTGAGACGCCGACGATCGACATTGGCGTCTTCAGCAGGAATGATGCTCCACCAGAAAACCATGCAGCAGGACCATCAAGCCCTGCCGCCTGTGTGCCAGTGCCGGACGCCGACGACTACGCCTAAGAGCCGGCAACTGGATCAGGCTTACAACGAAACTAATGTTACTAATTTTCTTGTGCATGCATGTAATCTACTTCATCTGTTTGTTCACTTCCTTGCATATGTATACTCGCCGATGCTCAACCTAACTAATAAGAATGAAATGATTTAGACTGAGCCAAACTGTCTTATATTTGTCGAAGTTTATATAAAATAGTATTAACAACTCTAACTCGATATAATATGAAAATATATTTGTGGTAAATCATCTCAAAAAAATATTTGGTGGTAAATCTAATTATAATTATTTGGTACAACTTGAGTAATCACTAGTGCATAACCTCTCATTGGAACCGGGTCATGACCCTCATAGGTACCGATTCTGGAACCGGATTTCGAAGTACCAGTACCGAAGAAAGCAAAAGCTTTCGAGAAAACCCGAACAAAGACTCCAATGTTTGGTAAAGGGAATGACTCTGGATACTCAGTGGTTGGAAATCCATTTGCTCAATTTAACGAAAGGTACCACGCATCCGTGACTAAAGGGGTCGCACTTTGGTACCGGGCCCAAAACCCTCATTGGTATCGGGTCCAGAACCGGTACCGTATTTTTTAAACATTAATTATGATGTCAGTTATCACACTGCAAAATTTGAACATAATAAACCATTTTTGTATAGAGAAAAAACAAAATCTATTAAGGGTGAGTTGAACCAATTGACATAGTTGTGGGAGTATTTTGAACAAAAAAATAGTCTCAGGGGTTATTCAGACTTTTGATGTAATTGAGGAGTGATTTAGACTTTTTCCTTTACTTTTTCCCCTCTATGTCATCCACGTGCGTGGAAAGGGAATATCGTAGTGTTTGGAATAAATACCTTGGATATCCATGAATAACTCACTGGCACACATATCTTGATCCAAGCCATTCTATTTTTGGTCCCACATTAGATTTATGGCCACGTGTATTTTTCTAGGATCAGCGTGGGATTTTCTTGAGACTCTTAAGTTGTATAGGTATAGATAGATACTATGATGATAAGTTTAAAATTTAGTTTTGTTATACAAATATTTATTTTTTTTTATAAATTTAGCACCCAACAACAGTGAGATTGTATCTGCTAGTGTGGCTAATTCATGTATATACATCACATAAATAAGTATGTACATGTCTGTGTAGCTAGGCTAATAAGAAGGAAACAAAAAAATCAAACATCATAAAACAAAAAAAAGCTAATGCATCATACTGAACAAAGAGCATAGTCGTACATGCATCTGCATGCAAAAGTGACCCGTTCAAAATATGAAAAAAATGCAAAAAGTCAATGCATGTGCATGCTCTTCATGCACGGGGTTTGCATGCCAGTTCTGGTGGTATAATGGTGTTAGGAATGCCGACATATTTGGATCTGGATCTATTTTTAGATTGTGGAAGACATATCTTTCACCGAATTCATATGTGCATGTAGCTAACCCAAGACCATTCTTTGACGAGTTTTAGTCTACTACTATAACTAATAATTGTTAGTCCACACCGAAACAGTCCAACATGCGTATCCTATGCCGTGTTTCTATTATTAGTCTTTCCACTCCCTATTTATACATAGAACTGGCACACTGCAAATAATCATAGGTCACTCACATCCAACAGAATATATCCTTGATAGTTAACGCTGACTATGGCTGCCAAATATGTTGCTTTGTGTTTATTCCTCATAGTCGTTCTACATGGAGATCCTTCTTTGGCTGGTTTGTGTTCCTTGGATCTCTATCTTACCATATTCATGTATATATCTCATAGCATATGAATGTTGAGTAGACATCCATCATTCACGGTCATTACATACATTTGTTATTTTTTAGAAACCTAAGGTTGGATATTGTTTCAAGTTGATGCTATTTTAATTTGATCAAATCAAGTGTGATTATAATCTATTAATGTGTGGTTATATTTTTGCAGAAACTTGTAGGCAGTTTGTTAAACCACATCCATTCTGCGTTAAGCCTATGTGTAAGGCGAGTTGTTATTTGGAGGGCAAATTTTCCGATGGATCACATGTAAAGGGATGCGAATGTCAATCACATGCATTTCACGGAGTGTGTGTGTGCTATTTGTGCAAAAAATAGTTCTCTTAAGATAGAACCGAAGATAGCCTCTTGTACGGTAGCATAGTTAACTAGTTAGCTTTCTTTTAGCCATAGATAGTGCTAGTTAATTAGTTGTCATTCTTTCTAAATTTTCTTATATCTATTTGCTAAGTCTCAAATTTATTGAGGGCTCTATGTCAATAAACATATGTTTTTAGTGGCTACACATTTCAATAATACATGTTCTCCTTTTTTTCTAAGAGTCTAATTGGGGACTTGTTGCTTTTTGTTTCTGTCATTTACAAAAAAAAGGGAGGTTAAGCATCTCGCTTTTCCTTTGACTACTGGTGCAATCTACAAGTGGTTAATTAGCCAGCAACAGCCCAAATTTAGTACTCCGATCTCTCCATCCAACATAATGTTGCTTTTTAGCAAACCTTAGGAAGAATTGTATGGAGGAGACAGGGTGCGCGTCATTATTACGTTGCTCCTTCTTGGACAGTTAAATGCTGCATATGTGCAAATGAAAGGGGTTGCAGACTACTTCTGTCATTCTTCAAGTAACTGCAGACTAATTCAGTGGTGAATACTACTGGCCGTCCCAGCCTGCTTTTTTTTTTAATTACCTACCGCAAAATAAAGATGACGATGGAGAAAAAAATTAAAGAGTTCAGTTTTGAGCTTTGGAGTTTATCTTTCTATATCATTTTTACCTCCAATTTTTTTCGCTACTTACCTTCTTTTTCAGATAAATGAGGTTCATTTCTACTTGCATCAACTCTGAAAATAGCAGTACACGTGCAGCACCTGTCCCAGCCTCAAAGAAGCACCAACTCCACTACTCCATCTCCTTGGATGGAGGGCAGGGCACATTGCCATGAAAGGGACCGGAAAGCTCTTTCAACTTGTGCAATCACGTGATTTCATTCATTGGGTCGATCGGTAGCGAGTGTACAAATACAAAGAAAACGGATCTAATAAACATTACATGAAACGGATCTAATAAACATTACATGCATGCAAGCTCAATAAAGTTAGTTTCCAAGCCTGCTCTGCATCTTCTGGCAGTAGCCCAGGTCTGGGTGATGACCCTGCTGCATGACTAGGGGCGGCGATGACCATCCGAGGTGATATTATTGCTAGAATCTAAAGAATAACAAAAAAATATGGCCACATGTGCTCGTCCAACTGACATCCATATTCCACCCGTGGTGATAAAAACGCATGCAAAATACATCAAACATGCAGCTAAGAATGAAAGAACATACTATTTCAATTATTTTCTTATTGTGACCAGGTTTCTGTGTGAGCTTACTTTTCCATTGTATGATGTGTGTCCCAGCCGACAAACAACATTGGCAAAATACATGGAACCCATAGCCATGACAAAGTGAAAAACCCATGCCCATATGGTACATTGTCTTCCACTCTACTATTTTCCTGAGCTGCAAATGTTTGAGGGTATTTTCATTTAAGTGGTGCAACACATTCCACATTTTTTATGATTTTGTTTAGCTGCAATGTACAACATACATACCTGTTGAAAAAGCAGCTTTTTTTCTTTCTTGTAGCATTTTGTCTCTGGTTCACTTGCTAACAGCCCTACCGGTAAAAGGAATAATGACATATACAATGTTCATCAGATGGAAATAATGGTTATACAGCAAGTTGTGCAGGATATATAAGCCAAACCTACCGGTTTTCATAATTTGTCTCGCACCATTTGTAATTCATGGCCGCTTCTACAATCGACAACAGAAACATGTGATGTAGTGCACAATCAACTTCAAATATTTAGATTACTTTACACTAAATATAAATGAAACAAAAAGATATACTTTATCCCATTTAATTAACCCACTGCTACGAATCACAATTTTCCATGCAGGAATGAGTTGCAATCCAATGGAAAAATAAAAAATCTATTCGATCCGAGATAAAAGACAAGTTTGTTCAAACGATGGGGAGACCAAGATAGGCAAACAAGTTTGCTAATCAACAAGATCAGGTGCTAAGTATGCTGCTGCTCCGATCCCTCCGGGACAGATTTTGCATGCATGTTACTGATTTTATCTTGAAGGGCAAATAATGACCATCCTACTTTCGTCAGTCAGTGTTGACGATGTAGCTACTCGCTGCATATATGCATCAAGGCATGTAGAGGGAGGGAGATGAGGAAGACACAGGAATGAATTGAAGGCTCATCACCCTGCTTCAAGGATTTGTCGCTGGAGTCGAGCTTGGTCTAAACTGCATGGCCCAAGGAATTCAGGAACAGATCTTCCCTGCAGTGACTGCAGGTCTGCAGCCCATCCCATGAGAGCAAAAACGCGGCAATGCCAGTGCTCAGCGGCGGCTGCTGTGGCTTGTGTGTCACTGAGATGGTGCCAATTGAGAGAGATGGGGGAGGATGGGAGCTAGCTCAGCTCCACGCGTATATATAGCGGATCGCCTGATGTCCGGTTGGTACGCAAAGCAAAGCAAAACAAAGGAGCCTGTCGACCAGCTGTATAAGAGATGAAAAATGCACACACACTTTACTTTTGGGCTTCGCGTAAACTAAGCCTCTCTGGCTGTAAGGCTCTACAACATTAGGTATGTGTGAGAAATGTTAGTTCTTGGCGTAGATATCTCACTCCAACGACTGTGTCGCCAAAGGATCGGACTGACGTCTCGATCCGTTACACGTTGTGCATGCCGGCGTTGTTTGTGATATGGAACGTCGACACTACTGATTGGTTTGAGAGGAGAGACCCAGTCCAACTCAGTACTTCTTATGTTACGCCTCCGATCATATCCTGTCAGAAACTTTCTTCTGTTGTCCTCCTGGCATATGTAGCAAACCAAACACCTACAACTACAATCTCCATCAAAATTCATAAAACTCATGACGGATGAGATGGTTTCTCACACCAAACACCAACCATTATTTAATCCTCAAACCAGCTATATATTTATTGTACTTGTTCCAACAAAACTCGTAAAATGAACTCATATGACGGATGAGTGTTTGGTTTTTGGAACCAAACACTCTCCACATGTGTATACCTTGCTCATTGGGTTCTTTGATTGATGGGGTCAGCATCAGATTCTCAGATCATTCACCCACGTCATGGAATCAAAACCATGTATGCTCAAACAGTAGCAAAAGGACTGACGTCTCGAGAGCACACACGTTGTGCATGCATTTGGGACGTACTGTCCACATGTATATGTCTTTTGTGGTGTGGGCGTACTGTCCAAGGCTTGACCCATTCCAATAAGTTTTTTGAAGTCTTCCTCATGGTCCACACATATTTCATCAGTGGCTGAATCAATTGAATTTCGCATTGGCCTGTGTGGCCTTCTGCATGTCATGCACAGTTTGCCTGCAATTGGAGGTGCCTACCACATCCAACAAAACCTTGAATAGATTTGCTATGTTGAGGTGTTCATATATATCGTCCTTTTTTTCGTGTCAGAACATTTAAGCCTAATCCTACTGCATAAGAAAGAGAGAACTTTGTTTTTTATCTCTTTGTTTTAAGTATTCCTATATATTCATATATAGTGTAAGTATAACCAAATGTACGTTATGTTGTTGAACAGGTAACCAATATTTTTTCAATACAATGATCAACACTCTCAGCTTTGGTTGAACGGTCAACCAGAGAAATATGAGACTGCAATCATAGGCAGCATGGTTTTGATTTGGCAACTGGCTTATATATTATTCAGCCTTTTGCATGAATCACAATCATCATAATCCTCTCTATCAATCGATGCCCCACGATCTACCATCAATGTCCCTTGAACTGGTATGATTGTCATGTTTCTTTCCCATTTTTTTCTCGGTGCTCTTCTATTCCAAAATTTTGTAAGATTGGGATGGCGTGTGCTAATTGGAATTTCTGGTTCTGCAACAGGGAACAATAATTAAAATACTTACCATGAATCTGCGATGCAAGAGAGGCCCAGAGCCAAAAATGCCAAGAACGTCCGTCGCTGACTCGCTGTCGACAATGGAGTCTCCGTCCCAATGTGTGTTGACCAAGGTACAAGGAGCCAGAGTCAAGTCTGTCCATATCGATATCGGGCCAAGAAGTCTCCACCCACATGTGTTCACCAACCAAACTGCATGAAGCCAAGGCTCTCTCCTATCGATCAGCGCGTTTGTACAAGCTACTGTTATGACATTTGCATTGACTGCCAAAATTTGGTACAGTATGTTACTCGTGGATCAAAGGGGTGTTTGTTTTCGGACTCGATTATATAATAACTTATGATCCAAGAACAACATAGTAAATGGTCAGAATGGATTACATAAGACTATCTATCTATATCCACCTTATTTCAGATTATTTGGATGGTCCATGATTGTTTTACAAAATAATTTAAAATAAGCTAGACTATACAATCTCGAGTGGAAACAAACATGACGAAAAAAACTTACATGTAATTAGGTTGGTATTTTCTTTAATTGCCATGTGAGTATCACACAATTGCTTGCACCTCTAAGACCTCACTAACACCTGAGGGGCTGAGAACCGACGGTGAAAACTTTGTAAAGTTGTATATATAGTCTGTTCCTAGTTAGAAGGAATGACATTTCCACCATCACTCAGCATCTCTAGTAGGTTGTTCATATCCCTACTTAATACCAAAATTCTACTTTTTGGAGATTGAATTTCACTCCAGCAAACTATCAATCTCTTCCCCAATACCAATATCTTTTTGGTGACTACCAAACACTTAGCTCCTCCCCCTTTTTATGTAGGGAATGCAACCATCTCTCCTATATATTATTTGTATTGGAGATTGATTTTGGTAGTATGCTATAGTGGTCGTAAAAAATTAAAAATACAAAAGTAACTATTGGATAGGGAGAGAGAAAATATTTTGGTAGTAGGATATAAGAAATTTGGTGGAGATGCTCTAGACACGCACCAACAAACTGTAGCAACTGCTTATTTTGACATCAGTTCTAGCCCAAGAACCATCATTGATAATAGAGTTGATATTTTAATCCAAATTTAGAGCTCTGATCTCAAGATTCATAACTTTTTTATATGCCAACATATGATTTAGAATAAGTTTGCATAAACTTATTTTTGTCAAGATTCACTCATAGTAGTGTTCATCTAAACACTAAGCCCTCTGTTACAAATTATAATTCACTCTAACATTGTCTTAAGTAAGAAAAAAAATTAACCGAACTCATAGAAAAAATATCGGATTTTAAAATGTCAATTAGTTTCATCGAATCCACAATAAAAAGCGTCATGATAGTGCATTTATATGATATTGTAGATATTTTAATATTTGTCTATAAAGTTGGCTAAAGTTAGGCAAGTTTGACATTTTTTTAAAAGCTAAAGTAGACTATAATTTTTGGCAGAGCTAGTAAATGCTAAACAATGGATCACCAATAACAGAGCTAGTATTTTAGTAAAACAGTCATTTAATCAGGCTAATCATACGTAACTTGCCACTTCATTGTTGTTTTTTGCTGGTACACTGTATAGTGTTTAAATGACAATTAAAAGGCCAAATGGTTGAATCTTCATGGTAGCACTACTACTCCCTTCGTGCTGAAATATAAGACATTCTAAGTTTATTCCAAGTCAAACTAGATAAATTTTGAACAATTTTTAAAAAAATAATATTCATGATATCCACGGCCAATAGACTCATTGTGAAATACATTTGAAATTTTACTTATTGAGTTTAGCAAATGTTAATATTTTCTCTATAAACTTAGTCAAACTTTAAAAATTTTGACATAGGACAAACTCAGAATACCTTTTATTCCAGAACGGAGGGAGTAAGTTATATGTATCAAAGTAATACTAGTAATGAAACATGGAAAAAAATGTTAGGTTCATATGCAATGTATTCATCAGACTATTTGAGTTTCAAGTTGGATATAATAAAAAAATAAAATTGGTCACATATATAAATGGTTAGCTCTGATGGTAGTATTTAATGATGAAATTGTAATGTATGCAATTCTTAAGTGGGTACATGTACCTAGAAAGCAAGTGGGTATTTGAATTTTGTAGTGGGTAGTGGGAATATGTTTAGAATTTTCATGTAATCTCAAATGAAGGCAAATTTTTATATTAATTCATAGTTCTTGACAAGATCGGCGACTTGGTCTACAACATTTTCATTTGAAGTCATTTATATGTCTAAATAAATTTCCAATGTTTTGGCCCACAATGGTCAAAAGGAAATAAATTGTTGACAGGTGTCACATGGAAGTATGAGGTTGCAGATTTGAGTGACCCCAAGTATGAATTTACCATCGGCTCCCAATTGATTCTTCAAATACACTCATAAACGCATTGATCGTAGAAGTAGTTTCACGTCGATGATACATGTACTTACTAGATTTTGTGGTAGTGCTATAACTAAGTAAATGCTTATTTTAAAGTGCTAAAAATAGAGAGAAATATTATGATAAAATATATCTGAACATTCATTTGACAAGCTTTTTTAGGTACTTGGGTAGTACCAGGAAGTACCAGGTGTTTTAATTTTCCACCTCCTAATTAATTTAAAAATTAAGGAAAATGAAGAAAGGGCGTTTTGGTCATCTTGTTTTTTCCTCAATCACTAGGACGGCAGCCAGACATAGAGCGGATAGGATGGNGAGCCACACATGGTCGGGAGGCGCCCAGATGAACCACGCGAAGTTACCCATTTACCCTTTTNTGAAATAAAAATAAAAATTAAATTTAGTTGTGGGTCCCACCAATTTGGTACTTTATGGTACTTCCGAGTATGAACTTCCTGGTACTACCAGGTACTTCCACCGTTAGATTTCGTCAAATGGACGGCTGAAAAAAAACAAGCACACTAAAAATTTCTCTTATTCATGTGTGTTTCTAAATTCTGAATTTCCCTCAAGTCATTAATATATATGAAAAGTAACTTTGCAGTGCAATGCAAACACATGATGCGTCAGGTATGGTTGGAACTCGAAAGTCAAATTTGGATTAATAAAGTTATGACTGAGGGTTTCAAGTTTGCAATAGGGGCTGTCATAACTTGAGCGATGGTTTCAGAGATATATCAAACACACCCAATGGTGTTATGCTAATAGTAACAAATAACTAGATAGAGACTACGTTTGATATATATATTGGTATATATTGTGTTAGAAAATGAACAAATGAGAGAAAAGCACAAACACATATTGATTAGGTATGAGCCTAATCATTATCCACTTATCTTTATTCCATTGCAATAAACTTCTGTTACTAATTACTCTATATACTTTTCTACCCGCATTTGTAGTTTTCCCGTTTGCATTGTGTCTCCATATCTGTTCGCCATGAGTATAGAGATATTTATTTTCTTGTCGTGTATAGAGGTTTAGCAACTGGATTTGCAAAGGGCGCATGGCCGTCAATGATTCAGCACTTTTTCGGCACAAACTATTCCTCCATCCTGAATACAAGACGCTTTGGGTCCTGTTTAGCATAAGTTTGACCAATTTTGTAAAAGACAATATTAACATCTAAGACATCAAATAAACAAACTATGAAATATATACGAGACATTTTGGTTTATCTTAAGTCCAATTTAGTGTAAGTCTCACCAATTTTACAGAGAAAAGTATTAACAATATAACACATCAAATAAATAAATTATAAAAAATATTCCATAATTGATAAAAAATTACTAGAGTCTCTAGAATTGAATCTCGGTAATAGTAAGATAAAATCCACATATGTACGTCGTGCGTTGCTCAATCATAGTCGAGACTGGAGAGTCAAACTGAGCTAGGCAATCTCGATGCGGGTCTCAGGAATGCTGTGAACGCTTCTCGTCATCGTCGTGGCCCAGAGGTTGGCCACCACCGGCTCCGCCATCAGATGCTGGAACGGGTTCACCGGCGGCGCGATGTCCATCTCCCCCTCCAGCATCTTCACCACCATGCCCATCGGCGGCCTCGCCTCCGGCGGCTGCTGCACGCACCAGAACGCCACCTTGCACATCCTCTCCACAATCTCCCTGCGCTGCACCTCGTCGCCGTCCACCGCAGCCGCGCCACGGTCGTTGTTGCTGCCACGGCTCGGCGGCGCGACGAGCTCCATGAGCTCCCCGGCCTCGTACTTTGCCCACGCCAGCTTGGGGAACCACTGCTGGCTCTCCGGCGCTGCGGCGTCGAAGTTCCTCCGCCGGCCGACGATCTCGAGAAGCAGCATGCCGAAGCTGTACACGTCGCACTTCTCCGTGACGCCGGACATCATCCACATCTCCGGCGCGGCGTACCCGGGCGTGCCGCGCACGCAGGAGACGGACACGTGCGTGTCGGCGCGGTTCACGAGCCTGGCGAGCCCGAAGTCGGCGACCTTGGGCGTGAGGTCGCCGCCGAGGAGCACGTTGCCGGGNCTTGATGTCGTAGTGCACGATCTTCTGCTGGCACTCCTCGTGCAGGTACCGGATGCCCCTGGCGACGCCGACGGCGATGTCGCGCAGCGCGGCCACGCCGGCGTCCTGGCCCGGCCGGCCGAGGAGGTAGGCGTCGAGCGCGCCGTGCTCCATGTACTCGTAGACGAGCGCGCGGAGGGCGTCGTCGAAGCAGAAGCCNNNGAAGAGCCTGACGAGGTTGATGTGGTGGGTGCGGCCGATGGTGCCCACCTCCGCCATGAACTGCTCCTGCTCGGCCCTGACGCCGAGGCCGGTGTGGAAGACCTTGACGGCGACGGGNGAGGCCGTTGGGGAGCGCGCCCCTGAAGACGGTGCCGAAGCCGCCGGCGCCGAGCTTGGTGGAGTAGCCGCGCGTGAAGCGGGCCACCTGCCGCGGCGTGAACCGGAAGGGCTTCTCGTTGTGGATCTCCCACAGGAACCTCTCGATGGTGGCGTGCCTGATCTGGCGGTCCGACACCACCGCGTAGCTCTGCGACGCCGTGCTCCTCGTGCCGCCGCCCATGCAGGCCCGCCGCCGTGTGCACACGAANGAGGAACACCAGCGCCAAGAACGCGACGATGGCCACGAGTATCACCGTGCCCCTCACTGAAAGAGTCGATCGAACAAATTAATTGTTACATGGAATTAGCGATTCTCAATCGACGGCTAGCTGCTCGATCACTCACCAATGTCTCCGTCTGCGATCGCCGCCATCCTCGGCCACCCGGAGCTGCACTGCACTGCACGCCTGGCCGCCTGTTTGAATTTGACCTCAGCTGGAGTCGCCGGCGAGGGAACGACGACGCAGGGTACAAGGAACAGAAGTGGGTGATCGATGCAATTGGCTAACGATTATTGAGAGTCGAATATTAATGCGTGGATGAATGTGAAATGAACAGAAAGATTAGAAGATTCTCTGCTTCGATCCGCCGGCGAAGGAACAGCAGGTGTAGTACCTGATGAGTAGGTGATCGAGTTGGTTAAGTTACGACTGTGACAATGGATGTGCAGCCAAAGCGAAAGATGCCAATAATTTCCGTCGGCGTCAACCATCAAACGATGAGCCGTCCATGTTGACCACCATTGATGGGTCCCGTTTGGTTTCCCAGCGCTGGAACTCTAGCACAGCTTTGACCACTAACTAAAGGTATTAAATAAAGATATTTTACAAAACTAACTCTAGAACCCCTGCGCTAGGAACACTGAAGAATTTAATGAGGCCTTTGACCGCATGATTAGAAAATATTTAGAGCATGGTTACTGTAGCATCACTGTAGCCAATCATCGCTTAATTAGACTCATTAGATTCATCTCGAAAAGTTATGCTCGTGCCTAAAAAGATTTTGTAAATAGACTTCATTTAGTACTACATGCAAGAAAGATTCTCTCCGTGCTAGATTCTAGAACGCGAAACCAAACGGGACCATGGAATGGAACCGGAGCCACAGGTGCCAGAGAATTTCCTACGCGCTTATTACGTTGACTGCTATATAGCGAAAGCAACGTTTAGATATCTCTCCTATTTGGCTTGACAGCGAATATATTGGTTTAAGACAAAGTTTTAAGGTATCTGGGAAAAAAAAGAGTTGTCCATCATATGCAAAAGTCATTAAACGTGCCAAACAGATTGGACAGTACCAAAGAGGGTGACGCCCGTACCCATTTTATTTTATTTAATAAAGGTTACACCAGTAATTTCCCTTTATATTTGTATGAACACCCAATTTTAAAATTTAACATTTTGAACATTTCAATTTCTCAAATAGATTTGGAATAAATTTGCTAGGAATACCAGAGCCCAATGTTCAATAACTTGGCATTCAAGAACTTGCATAAAGATTCCATGAGCATGTTGCATTTTCGTGAGGGAACCCTTACAACACCTTCTGTTACTTTTAAGTTTGAAACCTAGTTCAAATTTGAAAGTTCATTCTAGAAAAGTTGAAACTAAACATGAAAACCAACTTTGGGCTGAAACCACCCAGCCCATGAGCTCTTCTTTTTTTGTCACGTCCTTTTCCGGCCCAGCCCATAACGCTCCGGAAAATGTACCCTTTGTCACGTTACGATTCACTAGTACTAGTCTTTTCAACATTTTCTCGAGTCCTGTTTTCAACATTTTCTGAAGTCTTCCTTGCAAGGGAACATGGTTATTAGTATTGTATAATTTTCTTAAATAGAAGTGTTTTTGTCTAATTATCTTTCTTAGAGTTATTTACTAAGTGGGAAACTTTTTCTTTGTTGGAAAATGTTTGTTAGTTGATATTTTCAATACCTCCCTTAGGGATTGTCCAAACTATAATATAGAACCCTCACCCGCAAGAGAAAAAGTGTGAAGAAAAACAATCCTAGACTATTTGAAAAATATCAACAAATGTTCAATATGTAGGCATACGGAAGGACGTGGTGATGTGTGATCTCTTACTCGTTCTAAGAGCATCTCCAAGAGTCTAGCTAAATCTCACTCTCTATATTTTCATTTAGCTAGCCATTTAGCCAAAATT
The DNA here is from genome assembly GCA_037127165.1 of Alloteropsis angusta. NCBI lineage: Eukaryota > Viridiplantae > Streptophyta > Magnoliopsida > Poales > Poaceae > Alloteropsis > Alloteropsis angusta. The sequence continues at coordinate 118,263,700 of JAZFNS010020000.1, read as the reverse complement.
TCCTCTCTATATTTTGGTACACTCCAACAGACTAGCCAAATCGAACTCTTCAAATACCTGACACATGGAACCTCTTTTCTAGATCTTTTTTCTTTTACCCAGCCATATCATAACCCCTCTCCCTTTTTCTCTCTGCAAGCGGGCCGGCCCGAGGCAACAAGGCCAACCGGCGGTCGCCGGCCGCTGGGCGACGGGTACGGCGGCGGCTGCCGGCGGGACCGGCACTACCGCGACAAGGAGGAGAGCGCGAACCTGGTGGGGTCCTCGGCGGGCGTGGGTGAGCGGCGGAGGGAGGGGCGCGGCGTGGGGAACGCGGCGACGGCCATAACCGCCATACGTCGAGGAGCTGCGACGGCGTGCTGTGGCGGCGGCTGCTGGCGGGGCAGGCACTACCACGACGAGGAGAGCGTGAACCTGGTGGGGTCCTCGGCGGGCGCGGGTGAGCGGCAGAGGGCGAGGCGCGGC
>JAZFNS010020000.1:117154323-117164496 GCA_037127165.1 Alloteropsis angusta | reverse complement strand
GTAGCCAAAACCAAACTGAGGCAAGAGTTGGATGGTCAAAAATAGACTTTTTCCTAATCAATTTATTGCTGAAATTATTTAAGCACCCTGAATACCTTGTATTTGTATTTCACAAAGTGATAAAGAGTCTATTATGACAAATGTGTTAGAAAATAACAATATTGTACAAGTTACTAAACCACTCAATTGTTAGTTGGTTATTAGGTCGATTCCAAAGTATAACGAAACCTCGCTTTCTGCATAAAAAACTTATCAGCATGATAGCTGCCTTGTTTTGCGTTACTGAATTCTTAATGCTACTTTATTTCTTGGTATGGTAGCAAGCAAATTGTGAGGAGGCCCTGGAACTATTGAAGATGTCAGTTAACTCCTGCAAATTTCTGACACTGCCCTCGATTTTGCTATATGATGAATTAACTGCTTTACTGAATAGCAAAGTTCTTCGCTCAGAAATTGTTGACTGGTAGGTATAACATGGTAGTATATGCTACTACATATTTCTTCCTATTTATTTTCTGCTGGTTGTGGGTCATGCAAGATAGCATTTAACCAACTGGCGTACTCAGGGTAGGAGAACATGTTGCAGAATTCGACACACCTTTTCTTGCTGATCTAGACAATGGTGAACTATCAGAAAAACATATGTGTGATGGCATACAAGGTTCGTTAATTGTTTTTATAATTGTGAACTTCTACATTTCCTTTAATCATAAGATTTCAAATACTTACAATAAGCAAGGGCAAGTGTAATTGTTGACTCCTTGGTTACAGGAGAATTATGGATGAACTTGGATGGAAATCTCTCTCCAATATGTATAAATATTATGCCTCTAGCATCCACTTCGCCACAAAAGTAAAAATTCTTAGCTAGTAATGGCCATTTTGAGAGACTTTTAAAGAATCTGCACTAGCTAACTTTACTGATATTATTTTTGTATTGCAGATGTCAACCATGCTTGCAGGTCCTTCCATCCCAATTTTCAGTTTTAGCTACAGTAAGTGCAATAACAATGCCACTTTACATGTTTTAATTGCCGACCTTACATTAGTCTTGCTTTATCTCGAAGGTTGAACGTTTAGTAAATGAAGGGTCGCTTGGTGGATTAAATGCACTACTTGGCTGTCCTTTGCACCTTCCCTCTACCAAGGTTTATATAGACTTCACTTACAATTTTGAAATTCGATATATACTTTCTTTGTGTGGTTCTGATTTTCTTGAGTGAGGTATACTTCCAATTTTCTTTTGTTGCTGCATTCAAATGGTTTCTAGTGGCAAATCACAAATGATTTAGTTCATAAGGTAGTTTGTGAATATTTCCAAGAGACTGGAAGTGCCAAATATTTGTGTAAATTTCGTTATGGAATGCCAAGCATTTAAGAATGGCAAAAGTAGGTACGTTCTTGAGGTGTTTACCTAACTGCTGTTTGCAGATGTGCTCACTCTTGTACAAATGTTCTTTACTGATTTCTGCTATATAAGTGTCACTTTTGCAGAACATAAATTTTAAAATTCATTTTGAGAGATTCTTCAATGATTAAATAAAATAGTAACAATAACTTCGAACATGTACCCTCTTACAGCACTTGGATGTAGCTAAATGGGGAAGCTTGTCAGGATCGCAGAAAAAAACAGTGTGCTATTCACTATACTGTGCAATAAACTGGATCAGGGAGTTGGTGAGTGGTTTTGTATGCTGTAATTTTCAAACTGATGATATATTGATACCTATGTCTATTGTCTAAATCTAGTGGCATCAATGCAGCTCAATGCTTTCAGCACACAGATTGCAAGTAGGGTTGATAATTTCTCACAGAAAGCAAGGGATGAGACAACAGTAAAACTTCTGAAGCGTCTAAGGAATCTGATGTGAGTGTACAGCCATTGTTACTGTGCTTGAATACTGTTAATAAATACACATTCATAGTTGGTCCCATTCCAGAAATAATCTATAAATGGGATAGACCCATTGAAGTCCTGTGTTCATTCATGTTACTTGTTTTGCCATCACCATCCCTAGGTGCAGGAAATTTTGCACTGTTTCCTTATTTCCATCAGTGTTATCCAGTTGATTAATACTAAATTTGAGAACTTAGTAGATTCTGCACGTTCTTTATCAACTGTTTTCCTTTTACCTGGCTGCTTGAATGGAATATTAGAGTGTTTAATGTAAGTGTAAAAGAAGTACTCTGGGTTTTTGTAGCATGAAATGATTTGTTGATATACATTCAGATATAGCGTTATGACAACTTTTTATTAATGCAGATTACTTGAGGGTTTGCTGAATGCATTTCTCAAAAATTATCCTCTATCTCTACCTGAGGTGCGATATCTTGGGGATTGTTCTGGATCAACAAGCACCAGAAAGTTCAACCTTCCAAAGAAAATGGGGGAGGAGAGCATGGATGCCACATCTTCCAACAAGAGACAAAAGGGGCGCAAGGGTAAGGCAGCCTCAGAAAAAATGAATCCTGATGATAAACTCAAGCAGCCTACAATACTGGATGCTTTCAAAAGAGCAGGAGTAACAGTCAGTCAAGCGACAAACAAAACTTCTTCACAACCATCATCAAGTGGAATGATGTCAAATGACATTGAACAAGAGGCTAATGATCATGGTGAGCTTGGGCTTGTAGATTTAATGACAGCACCAGTTCAGCTGGATATCCAAAGATTCAAATTTAGAACTCTCAATACAACATGCTTGTTGTTGTTGAACCACTCAGAGGTATGCATTTCTTCAGTTAAATTTGACTAGTAGATAAAAAAAATGAGGTGGGCTGTCTCCCCTGCTGTCAGAAGAAGACAAACCTTTNCTTTTTATCTTCATTACCATCTTATGTTCACTGAAACAGTTGATATGTTTTTTTTTGCAGTGTCAAGATTCATCTTGTTCTTCCCTTGAAACTGAGGTACTTCATTCCTACTNTCTTTTTATCTTCATTACCATCTTATGTTCACTGAAACAGTTGATATGTTTTTTTTTTTGCAGTGTCAAGATTCATCTTGTTCTTCCCTTGAAACTGAGGTACTTCATTCCTACTNAGATAATTTAGCTACTAATGCATGGTTAAATTATTAATATATTGCATTTTTCGTTATGCAGCTACCTATATATCTATATCTTATCCGTGATCTACACAACAAACTACAAAATCTAAATCCAGCAACCAAGCCTTTTCTTAGTACTATTCGAGCAAAATGTTCTCATGTATGCCATAAGAGCACACAAGAATTTCTTGACAAAATCCAGCCATTATTCTTGGTTCTAAGGAAGCATCTAGATGGAGCGGTTTCATTGATAAAAGATGGTAAACTTCTCTATTTCCTAATTTCTGCCTCTTATTCCTTTTATAGCGTTTAAATTTTGTAATTATAATCCTACATTTGACTCTCCTTGCTTTTGATCAATAACATAATAAGCTACTGCTAATCTGTAGAGTCAGAGTTCTGCACAGATAATTGGAGTTCACATTCATCTTCAGCTGGCAATCCTGACATTCCACATGTGGTGGTCTCCAAATCATCGATTGTGACTGCAGTATGTAAGGAGATTCTTGGTTGCTACAGGAAGGTTGTTGTATGAATGTCTTTTCTTTCTTTGGCAAGTAGACAAGACATCTGGAGCTAAAAACAAATTCTAATGCGTGCATTTTGCAGTTACTGGCCATTCCTGATCTGTTGAATGAACCAAACATGATAGTTCTGAAGCAACTTTTACAGGCTTTGCAGCCAGCAGAGAATTTTGATGATATTCTTTCTGAGTTCCGGCCATCTCTTGCTCCTTGCAATGTTGATTATCTTTACTGTGGAGCATGTAAAATGTTTGAGGATATGATGGATCCAGGTAATTAGCTATTTAGATTTGTGCCCACAGTGCCTGGAGATCATAAAACCTTTTTGCCTAATTTTAGTTCTTCCATCTTTCTGCAGTGTGCTCGTTCTCCTATCTTCTGTCTTCTGATGTGTTAATTACTATGCAATCAATTGTAAATTCTGTTGTTTTGTTGTTGGACGAATCTGGGGAATCAAATCGGAAGAAGGTACAAATAGGATGCTCCAAAGTGATCATTCCCTTTCTGCGAAAGCGTCTTGGGCAGTCAGCTCATAAGCTGCTAACCTCTAATCACCTTAGCGAAGATGCTGAAAATGGATGGCAGAGTAAAGTAAGCTAAAGTTCCTTTCTAGCTTTTAATATGGCACTCCCTCCAATTACAAATATAAGCAGTTTAGGGCATTGGCATGATCTACAAGGAGTGCTACTTTGACTATCAATTTTTTGTAATTATGTAATATTTTAAATAGAAAAATTACAGTATGAAGTTACTTTTGATGAATGTTGCAGCATCCACCTTATGTTGCCAAAGTATTTATACTTTTAGCTATTGATGGTCAGAACTAAACAAGTTTGACTTAGGACAAACCTAAAACTTATTATATTTATGATCAGAGGGAGTATGTGAGTTGACAAGCTTGTAGCTCCTAATATGTTCCCTGTTTCTGTTTGCCAGGGTGACCTTATACAGAAGATATTGCAAATATACCTAAGAAATAGTGAATCCACTTCAGATCTGCTTCTTGAGGTTAGCAAAGAGTTGCCTCAGGTGAGCAGGCTATCTCTACTTCTTTAGTGATGCTCTTAGAGACATCTCATTTAGCACATAGTTGTACACATGAATTACATGATCCTTCTTTTTGCCTTATCTTCTTCCATATTTTAAGGAACCTTCGCCGAAAACAAAAGGCACCCAGGATGCATCAAATGGTTTTCCAACAATGTGTTCCTCCACTATCCCCTCTTGGTACCGTGTGCTTGTAAGTATTTGGTGCTATGATGCATTTATGAACTATCCCATGTTTGTTTTGTCTTCTAACACTTCAGTCACTTATGCAGCATGAGGAGAATATTGGGAGCTTAAACAAGACGGTGAGCAGTTTAACTCAGAATATGTGCTTTAAATGCTTGCTTTTGCCCTTCCACTGTGTTCTTTAATCCAAGTCTGTAGTGTTTTTCTGATGTTCGAGTAATTCCCATCCTATTGTCTAGATCAAGGAAGCCTTGAAGACTAGACCATTATCAGAAAGAGGACCAATTGATACTATTCTGGAAGAAATTCAGAAATCAGTGGAGGTGTTTGTTACTCTAATACAATTGTGCAAGACTCACGAAAAGGTTAATTGCACCATAATAACTTATGTTCATTTTCCCTGTGCTATTGTTCATGTATTGGGCAGCTGGGTGAAAGACACTACTTACACTAGTCGTAATGACAGGTTTCTATCCATGCAATGGCAGTTAAGTACGGGGGAAAGTATATTGACACATTTCTGAAAGGTGAGTTGTTGTGGCTTCATAAGTTCACCATGTATGTATGCCTTTACCTCTGAACGTGGTGTTGGTAAAACCAGTTTTGCTGTATCTTCCTAACGACTTTTGATAGAAGAAAATCTTCAATTTACCATTTCCATTTGCAGCCTTCAACTTACTAGAGACACAGTTCAAGGAACATAATGCCATTATACTTAAAATGGTAAGGAACTGTAATTTACCTTTTACAAATGTCTGTTGTTGGTTTCATCACAATCACCGCTTAATGTTACTGATGAAATTATGCCAATGCAGCTAAAAGAACTTCAGAAAGCGACAAGAACAATCCAAACCATATGTTCAGAGGCTAAGGTACAACTGATAAATGATTCTTGCGTGATGTTTCATTGGCAAGTTTTATGCTCCATGCTTAGAACAGTACCTTGATCCTGCATAGGGTTACAAGCGGACAATGATCACAAGCAAAGTACCCCCCGCAAAGAGATCCATGGAGCGGTTCTTGTTCCAAGTCAAGGCGCTGCTACACAACTGCTCCACCGAGAAGGAATTCTGGATGGGTAAATCTTGCATCCTTATCCGCGCCCGCTTCGCAATTATGCCTAGTTATTATCTAGTAGATGCTACAAGGCTTTGGCAATCTCTGACGCGTCCATTTTTTGTCATAGGCAACTTGAGGCACAAGGACCTGCACGGCCATGTGGTGAGCTCCCAAGCGTATGGGAGCGTGGATGAGGAAGATGAGGAGCAGATGGAGACTGACTCGGACACTCCGGCTGACGAGAACGACAACACTATGGACGAGGATGTGGTGAAAGAGAGCAATGAGACGCCGATGGATGAGGAATAGCGGCATAGGTACCAATCTGTACATATTTCTCGCCTGCTAACCTGACCCAGTTTTGGCCCAAAATTACCCGGGCGTCGTGTGCATATGCTATATGGTGTAGAAGGTGAAGCCCCCATCAGAATCTAGGTTGCAATGTCACTTGTAGCATAGAGATGTGAAGCCTCAATCAGCATCATGTGTATAGTCAGACACTCAGATGAACCATGTTCTCTCGTGCTTTTACAGTAGCTTACACAGCTAGATTGCGGTTTGGTACCGTATCTTAACCAAAATCACATGAACAAACTCATAATCACACACTGAAACACACATGGTGACAAACAAAGATGACTAGGAAGGAGCAGAGCCTACTGCTGCATTTGCCGGTCCGGGTCCGGGTCCCCGGCTGGTCCGCCCACAGGAGGGGGACGACGGATGAGGAGCTCAGATGGCCTTGGCGGGTGGCGCGGTGGAGGCGGAGAGGTCGGCGAGGAGCGGCTCGTTGGCGGAGGCGCCGCCGCCGGCGTTGGTGGTGGCGTTGGTGGGGGAGTCCGGGTCGTTGTCGGGATCGAGCGCGCGGTCCATGGCGCGGCGGCCGGTCTCGAGGCAGGGCTTGCAGGCCATCTCGATGGTGATCCAGCCCAGCACCACCGCCACGATGGCGATCACCGCCGTCACCACCGCCCCCATCCGCCGCGACCGTGATGGGATTCTCCTCTCCTCTTGCTCGGCGATTCGTTGGCGTGGAAGCTGGGATGCGGCGGATCTAGAGGTGGGGTGCGTGGAGTGTGTACGGAGCCAGCCAGGTACGGGAGGGAGACCACCGGCCAGTTGAAGAGGGACAAAGGGGCCGTTGCTGTGGGCCCGGCTTGGCAGTGAGCCGGTGATGTGGAGCGAAGCGGCTGGATAGATTCGGGCGTCCGGCAGCTCCTATGCGGATGGCCGTTGACCTGTTGTCCTTCGCAGGGCGCATGGAAGGGTCCTTGTAAAGCAAATTTCACCTCAAGAAAAGGAACTCAAGATTTTGTCACATTTTAGATTTTACACACGCACTCATATACTACATTAACTTGGTGAAAATTAGATGAGTATAAAACTTGGAATGGAATTGAAACATCCTCCATCTTGAGATGGAGAGTATTAATTTGCCAAAGCCACTACAGTCCTCAGTGCCTAGATGCACTCATTTGCAGCCATGATAAAAGTATCAGAGTTTAAAACTGGAATTTTGGAAACCTGCAGCGGGGGGAAAAAAAAGGTATCAGAAGGGTAGACGCGCACAGGCAGTCGCGATTCTGAAGTGACTGATTCATGTGCTTTTGGGCTTTTAGATGCTTGGCCCATGGGCCTAAGCTCGTTCTGGGCCGTAGAGTACAGATGCGCAGATTCAACAAGCCCACCCAAATCACAATCTTCTGAAGCCCAATGGGCCAACTAGTTCACTCCTTTTTTCTTTGTCCGTGTTTTGTTGACGCAAGGAAAAAGTCTCTTCTGCACCCTCCTCTATGAGCGTGGTTTTACTTACCACCTTCAACCGGAAAACCATGCATTTGACACCCTTAAGATATTAAAACTGTTTGATTTAGATTCCGCGGTGGTTTTGGAAGCGGGTTTTGCAGGGGCGAAGCCAGAAGAGAAGACCACCGCGGTCGAGTGCATTAATCACCGAGGCTGATCACACGAATAAACAGTGTTGAACAATATTTCTCCACTGAATTTGATAAAATTCGTCGGGGTCCGATGACCTGACGACTCTACGTAGCTTCGCCCCTTGGTTTTTGTTGACGTAGGATGCCTAACTTGGCGTCACCTTAGCAGGAGGGGGGGGGTTGAATTGGACCGTATTGATAGTTTGAGGGTATCATATTTTTTTCTAAAATCATGCTCTATCTTTAAAAATCACTAAATTAGCTTGTTACAAAATTCTCTAATTACACTCATTTTTATTTTAGATATAAAATTAGGTGATTTTTAATTAAATTCAACTTCAACTCAACTCGTTTGATATTGGGTCTCAAAAGGATACAAGAGATCATAATAGATAAGAATAACTTGATTTCCAAAAATCTTAAAAGAAAGATATCACAATAACCCCTTATGAAACCTACTTGTATCAAAGTGAGCTAGCGCTCTCTGTAGTATGGGTTGTCAATGTCAGCGGTGTCATTCTCAAGATCTAATAAACTACTTAGGATAAATAACATGAACAACTTTTAGTAAAAAAATTAAATCATGATTATAAAAGATTTAAATAACTTATAACTAAACACTAAAATATAGAGCATGATTTTAGGAAAAAAAATATGCAACGGGTTTCATATTGTTCAGAGTTAAAACCAATTTTCTAAATTTTTTAAGAGTAACAAGATTTTAGTATTTTAATTTATATACTTTTTAAAATATATTTTATTTTTACAGTATATTTTACACCTCAAATTATCAATATGGTCCAATTCACCTCCTCGGTGTGGACGTGGCGCCACATAAGTCAGTTGATCTAATATAAATCGCCCCGAAAAGATGTGTTTGGAGGTGTCAAATGAATCATTTTCTAGTTGAGTTTTGTAAATCGAACAGCACTGACAGATGAGAGATGTGAAATAGTCTTTTTCTTCTAATATATCAAGGTGAGATAAAGATCAACACCAAGGACCATCTGCAACCTTTTGTGATGTCGTCAAACCAATGCAAAGTTACACATCATACGTTGCTTTTGAGAAAGTGCACAAACGATCGAAAGGTTATTCGACGACCGACTTATACCGTCCATTGTCCGACTTTAAACTTCCGACGCTACACATTGTCGAAAGTTCAATCCTAGTGGAACTCAATCGTTACGTGGCAAGAATCGATTGCTCAACCAACAAACCTCACCCACTAGTGCTAGCTGCTTGTGTTTGTTTACTGATGAATGCCCTGGCTGCTCGATCCAACGCAAACGGCATCGTCTGAACTCTGCAATTGCTTGAGCATCTCTGCAAATTGATCTCTTTGTGACTGTATTTAATTTGGCTAGCTGATGAAAAACCATCTCAGTGGACAGAGTAACGTAAAGAACCCACCCCGTGTATTATTGTCGTACGTATGTAACTAGTATATCTCTCAATATATAATGAGTTAACGACGCACTCCATCACGCGGTTCATTGACTAACCGAGAGCTACAATGCATGGAAGAACACAGGTAATTCCTCTGATGAACTTGTTGCAGTCATTATTTATTCATCTTTTGACTCTCATTCGCTGATGTTACTTAGCTTCTTGTTCAACCTAAGTACCTAACCTAGTGGATATGTGTGCGGCAAAACTTAATTACCCAACAAACCTCATCCGATCCACTTGTACATTTCTTTATAATGCCTTTAATTTGGCTGTGCAAAGTCGATGGGTACTCGATGTCGATGGGTACTCGAAGTAAATCCAGTTGTGTCTGAACTGCAACTAATTAATTTTGACCTCGTACTAGTCCTTTCGTGCGCGCTGATGCCCGCAGTGACGCACGCTTGCAGCTTCTACTCATCGTACGTACCTTTGATTGGTGAGCTGATGGCGTACGCATATGGCCGCCATACGCAGCTGATGAGGTAACCACGCACCCTACAGCTTTGACCATAAGTATATGCTCTGAACCTTTGGTCCTTGGTTGATAAGCATCCTCTAAATCAGGTCAGCTCCTCGGAGTCACCCTTTTCCTCATCGTGTTCCATTCTTTTTGTGTGTGTGATCACACGTGGACATATATATCCACCTGGTTGTTAGTACTGTTATCTGATACTACNGGGTTCTTTGTATCCCCACACATGGTGTTATCTGATACCGGTTCTTTGTATTCCCATTGGCCCAAGGGCATATACTACTCCGTATATATCTCATTCACTGACCTTAATTATCAGCAAAAGTGATGCTGATACATGAACTTTGCTCCGGAGTCCCTCCCCACGAGTATACAACGGGCCTTTTTTTTAGAAAAAAATAGGCTATTTGAAAAGCATCTACAGAGATATTGTTGAACAATAGCAAG
>JAZFNS010020000.1:116357788-116370616 GCA_037127165.1 Alloteropsis angusta | reverse complement strand
AGCGCTGCGCTCGCCGGCCCTGCCTGCCGCCGGTGCTGGTGCAGCCCCTCCTCCGCCGCCGCCGCCGCCGCCGCAGGTATCTCCTCTCCAACTCCTTTTCGTCTTGCTTCCTCCTCCGTTCCTGTCTCTGCTCCGTCGCGCGGTTCCCCTTGGCCGCGCGCTGCGCTGGATCTACGGTTTTCTCCGTCGTCCCCCATTACGTCTGACAAATCTGAGTGTTCCTGTCCTAGGTGCCTCCTGTGGCGTCGGCTGCGCCTCCGTTTTCGTCCCTTCCCTGTCTCCTCGGGTCTCTGCTCGCCTCCACGGCGGGTCGCTGCTTCCTTTCCTCTGGGCGGCGGCCGCTCCCTCCTACGCTTCCCGGTCTTTTCTCGGTTCGTGGGCCTCTACGTTTCATTCCGTGTTCCTCTTACTTACCTTTGCGATTTTGCTAACTGCCATTTTGCTCTTCTGCCTCGCGCTGTTGCTGTTTCAGGTTTTCTTCTCCGCGGATTCACGCTGCACGCTCTCCTCTGTGTGGACTGCTCGCCGACCATCCTCTGTGGTATGTATGCCTTTCCCGTGTCTCTGATATCTCCGATATATACTATTTATATTTACATGTTAGGCGACCATTTCTCCCTGCTGATGTATCTAGCTGATTTTAAAAATGCTGATTGTTGGATTGATGTTTCCTCTTATAGCTCTCCATCACTGGGTCCTTCTCTGTGCCGTGCGCTTCCTGTGTGCCTCATATATCCCTCCTCGCAAAGTCAGGTTTGACATTATGCCAAAATGCTCTTTTTTAACTTGTCCTTTTTTCCCCCTCGGCATTGTACTGTGTTGTGTGTGCTGCTGTCGGCAATATCGTCGCGTTGCCTTCTGCTGCTTTGTCTGTTGCCAACGCTTAGGCTCCTTCCTCTACACGTACTGTGCCAGGCGCGCTTTTTTGGCACTTTAGTCTTTGTTCCTCAATCCGTGTTCCCAGAATGGAACCTGTTTGATTGTTTGTTGTCTACATGCGTGTGCCGCCTTTACCTGTTTTTTTGGTGTCCCTGTGTATGGCCTCTGTGCCAGTATGTTCATGGCTGCCGTCTATGCGCATCTGCACGTATATTGTATAAACCTGCCCTCCATGGCTCCCTTCTTACCTAGGTGTGCGTGGTGTGCCTTCTGTTGCGTGCATGCCGTTGCGCCATTATGCCTGCAAAGAGACAGAAATGCGCACAGAAACGCGTGCGACGGCCATGTAAGCGTGGATCTTCTTCTGCCCCACACGCTACGCACGTGCACAGTGCTGATAACGCGACGGCATCAGCTTCTTCCTCTCTCGCGGTCCGACGGCCCATACCAACTGGACGTTCTCCTTACATCCCTTCGGGGTGGCCTCTTGCTGTCCGTTAGTGCCTTGCCTTGGTGTTTTGTTCATCTACCGTACGCGTTCGTTTTTCCTATTTCTTTCTATTCCTTCTGTGCATTAAATCAGATGTTCCAAACACAGGAGATCATTTCTGTCCTGTGGTTCCTGAAAAAGAAACATGCTCCAACCGTGCGCGAAGAATGACAAGAAATAGAGTTAAACAGCGGGCAATCGTAGGTCAGTGTGCTGTTGGTGTCCCAACTGTTTAGTGTATGTGTTTCCATACTAAACATACATTTTGTAGACCGAATTTGTCGCGTGCCGTATGTTCAGCCTGTACTGGCCTTTCCTAAAGAATATATTGACATGCTCAAAGGTACGATGTTTGTTTGCTGTCTATCTTCCCTCTATTCCAGCCTTATTTTTGGGCCTATCTGACCTGCTGGGGTTCTCCCTTTCCTTTGGATCTTCTGAGCCAGCTACATATCCTGAACGCTCTTACTACGGAGGGCCAGACTATATCTGCGATTATTGCTGCGCTGTTTTTTGGTATGATGAAAGGCTTAAGGGACGTAGCAGCCGTTCTAATGTAGTCTACAATCAGTGCTGTCGTTCAGGGAGGGTCTCATTGCCTGCACACCGCCCGTTGCCAGCGCCACTGCAGGAATTAGTGCGGTTCGATGGTGATGCCCGCTCTAACAATTTTATGCGCCTTATCCGTCAGTACAATTCCCTCTTTGCCTTCACTTCCCTTGGTGTCCATGTCGACGGTTCTATAAATACTGGAAATGGGCCTTATGTATTCAGAATTAACGGAGTCGTTCATCATCGCATTGGCTCCCTTATTCCAAACACAGGAAAACGGCCCGAGTACGCGCAGTTATATATATATGATACTGCAAATGAGCTCGAAAATAGAATGGCTATTCTTACCTCTGAAGGCCGTGATCAGCCTGACCCAGATGTTGTTTCTGCCCTCATTACCATGCTCAATACGCACAACCCATTGGTCAGGCAGTTTAGAATGGCCAGGGACAGGATCCTATCGCCTACTGCTCCAGAAGTGGCCATTAGATTATCTGGAACTGTGGATAAACACGGCGATAGGTATTCTTTGCCTGCTGCGTCCGAGCTGGCGGGTTTATTGATTGGTGGGTTAACTCCAAATGTTTCTTCTTTCGACATTGTTGTCGAGTCCCACATGTCTAAGTTCAAACACATCTCTCCAATCCATCCAGCACTGATGGCTTTGCAGTATCCGCTGCTGTTTCCGCATGGTGACGTGGGATACCACTGTGGCATTAAGCTTAGGGATACAGACGGTCCTGCTGGTGGCAGAGAAAATGTTTCCATGTTAGAGTTCTATGCATATCAGATGCACTACAGAAAGGATGAGCCTAATCCTATATTGTGCTCCGGTAGACTGTCACAGCAGTACCAAGTCAATAGCTACTCTTGTGTAGAGGCCAACAAGCTGAGTTTTTTCATGTTCAATCAGGACCTCCTACGCACCGAAACATATCAGGGTATCTCTGATGCGATTGGTCATGGTGCCTCGACTGGCAAAGACGTGGGTATCAAGAAGATGTTGCCTGCGTCGCATATAGGCAGTAGGAGATATATGCAGCAAAATTTCCATGATTGCATGGCCATTTGTTGCGTATATGGCCCCCCCGACAAATTCACAACCTTTACCTGTAATTCAAAGTGGCCTGAAATTACGGAGGCCATTCGCTTTGAGCCAGGCCAGAAGGCCACTGATAGATCAGACATGGTTGTCAGGGTGTTCCATATGAAACTTGAGGAGTACATAGATGATATCAGAGAAGGCCGTGTCTTTGGACCTGTACGTGCAGGTGTGTTTCCTACCTGTCCTTCTCTGTATTGTGCTCCATTTTTGGCCATTCCCAGCTTCTTGATTCCACGTATTCTTCCTTTCTTTCGTACCAGTTGCTCACACAAATGAGTTCCAAAAAAGAGGGCTACCACATTCACATATTTTAGTTTGGCAGTCTGAAACCGGACGTGAGCCTTCTGCCGCTGAGGTGGACAGGTATATATGTGCGGAGCTGCCTGATCCTAAAGAAGATCCATTGGGCTATTCTTTGGTCCAGGAGTTTATGATGCATGGCCCCTGTGGGCCTGCCAATCCCAATAGCCCATGCATGAAAGATGGTCTCTGCACAAAGAGATATCCCAAGCCATTCCAGAGTGAAACGTCGTTTGATCCCGATGGCTACCCTCTATACAGAAGGAGGGACAATGGTGCGTTCACGTGGAAGAACAATGTTAGACTTGACAACCGTTGGGTCGTGCCCTATAACCTTTTTGCTCTCAAGAAATATCAAGCTCATATCAACGTTGAGTCCTGCAATAAAACATACCTTATCAAATATCTGTTTAAATACGTAAATAAGGGGTTTGATTGTGCCAGGGTGGGCTTCGCTCATAAAAATAGGAACCCGCATACCCAACAGCCTCAGCAGCCATCTACCTCTAATGGACAGAGTGCTGCTGCACCTGATGGATCTCCTAGGGACGGCGGTGTGGACGAGATCGAAGAATATATCAAGTCTAGGTACCTTTCATGCTGTGAGGCAGCATGGAGGTTATTTGGATTTGAGATACATGGCAAGTTCCCTGCTGTAGAGAGACTTTTCGTGCACCTTCCGGGCTTTAATTTTGTTACCGTTCATGAGAACAGTAACCTTCAGGATGTGGTGGACAGCCCTGAGTCTGGCATGAGCTCCTTGACCGAATGGTTCACCGCTAATCGTCTATCTGCGCTTGGGCATGATCTTACATACTGTGAGTTCCCTTCTAGATACACGTGGGATCCTGAAAATAAGGTCTGGAACCGCCGCAAAAAAGGGTTCAAATTAGGTCGCCTCAGATACGTGCATCCTAGCGCAGGTGAAACCTTCTACCTTAGGATGTTGCTTATGGTCGTTCGTGGTGCAAGAAGCTACGAAGAGGTCAGGACCTACGAAGGAGTGGTTTATTCCACCTTTAGGGAGGCCTGCCAGGCCAGAGGGCTTATTGGTGACGATACAGAATGGGCATGTCTGTTTGACGAGGCAATTGTGTGCTCCACTGCAAACCAGCTGAGAAATCTGTTTATGACAGTCCTGGTGTATTGCGAGGTTGGGAATGTTAGAGCACTCTTCAATAAGTACTGGAAATATATGGCTGATGATATCCTGCTTCGTCTCAGGGGTGCCCTTAACAATCCCCATTATAGTGTTCCTGATTCCGTTCTCCAGAATAATCTACTCAAAGAACTGGCTCACCTGTTCTCCAATAATGGCCTCTCTATAGCATCCTATGACCTCCCAAGTATAGCGGTTGTTTCAGTTGACGCTGGCGGTAACAGGCTTATATTAGAAGAAATGTCATATGACAGGGCCACTTTGCTTAGGGATTCAGTTACAATGTCAGCGGCACTAAATGCGGATCAGCGGGCCGTTTATGACAGAGTCATCGACTCTGTATCCACCAACAGATCCTTTGCCTTATTTGTTTCGGGCTATGGTGGAACTGGGAAAACATTTTTATGGAACGCAATCCTAGCGACACTTAGATCGCGTGAACACATTGTCTTGGCTGTCGCGTCCTGCGGGGTGGCCTCTCTTCTTCTTCCTGGAGGTAGAACTGCACATTCCCGATTCAAAATACCTTTGGACATCCATGAAAGTAGTCGATGTGGCATAAACAGAGGTACTATACTTGCTGGCCTCATTGATAGAGCCTCCTTGATTATCTGGGACGAGGCACCGATGAGCCACAGATATACATTTGAGGCCCTAGACCGTTCTCTGCGAGATATTCTTTCTGTTGACGAACAAAAAAATGCCACGCTGCCATTTGGTGGGAAACCAATTCTGTTTGGTGGTGACTTTAGGCAGGTCCTGCCTGTTGTGCAAGGCGGAAGCCGCAGCGAAATTATTAAGGCCTCTTTAATAGGATCTTACCTATGGCGACATATAGAGGTCATGCGATTAAATACCAACATGAGACTATCTGATCCTTCCTTATCTGGCCAAGATAAGGCTGATATGCAGACCTTCGCTCGATGGGTTCTTGATATAGGAGAAGGGCGCATTGCAGCTCGTGGTGAGGATTCTGATCCTGAGAAAAATAACATCTCCATCCCCAATGAGTTCATCCTTGCGCCATCTGGGCCCAAGATCGAAGCCATTTCAGCAGCAATATATAATGATTTCGATATTTCTTACTCCAATGTCCCATACCTTGCTCAGAGATGCATAGTCTGCCCAGTAAATTTAGTCGTTGATGAAGTTAATCAGTTTATGATCAGCAAGGTGCCTGGCTGCACAAGAGACTATTTGAGTTTCGATTGTATTGCCAATGCCACAGAGCAACCTTCTGATTTTGAGCTCCTGTATCCTCCAGAATTTCTAAACTCCATAAACATTAACAACTTTCCAGCGCATCGTCTTGCCTTAAAAATTGGAGTACCAGTTGTACTACTTAGAAATATCAATCAGTCTATTGGCCTCTGCAATGGCACCAGGCTGATTGTAGAAGGCCTAGGTGACCGCCTGTTGCAAGCAAGAATAATGACTGGAAATCATGCAGGAGATGTCGTCTGCATACCACGCGTTGTCCTAAACGGAACGAGCACAAAATGGCCGTTTACTTTGCAACGCCGACAGTTTCCTGTGAGGGTTTGTTATGCGATGACCATAAATAAATGCCAGGGACAAACGCTAGGCAAAGTGGGAGTATACCTAAGGGAACCTGTCTTTACCCATGGCCAACTTTACGTAGCAATATCTCGCGTTAATTCTCACCATGGATTAAAAATATTAATTGAGGATGAAGACGGCGAGCCATCATGTGTAACCAAGAATATAGTCTATGAGGAGGTGCTGCAACATGTTTAGATCGTCCTTCACATCCAGTATGTGATGATGGTCGCAGCAGCGCTGGAGTGGTGTTGCTTATCCCATTATACAGCTTCAGTATTTCTATTTTCTTTCCTGTATACCTACTGTATAATAGTGCTACTGTCTTGTGTATTTCGTCATATATCAGACACATATTCGTATCCAAAGTTGAGTTTGCATTGCTCCTATGTGGTGTACTATGTATTGCGTGCTCATGCTGTTTATTATGCCCAGTCCTCATCCAACGGTATCGATGCCCTCTACTGACTTTTGGGTCAACAAACAAAACGCCTTTTCTCTCCGGCCTTTTTTTTAAAATCTTTATTCATTTTACAGTGTATTTCCTACATGCACCTGATACTAATAATTGTGCTCCCTGTCTTCATTGCTTTGTGACTCCCAGGATGCAGTATTCTCTGCTGAAAGACGTAACCTCAGAGTCCCAGCAGTGGACAGTAAGGGTGAGGACTGTTAGGCTCTCAGAATTCCTAAGCAATGACCAGCCCAAGAAGACATTGAGGATGGACCTCATACTGATCGACGAGGAGGTAAGCGTATCTATGACATGGCACAATAATTATGACTGTGAAACTGCAGAGCCACGCTATAACTGTAGTTCATATATGTAGGGAACTGCCATGGATGGACAGGTTCCGCTGAGGTGGACCCATCTATTTATGCCTTTGCTTAGAGAGGGATCTGTATATTACATCCGACATTTCCAAGTTTGTGATCCCCGTCTCTCATATCAGCCAGTTGATCATCCCTATATGATGAAATTCACCGCCCACACAAAACTCACTGAGATCACGCCTGTACCTCATAATTTCCCGAAATACGCTTATCGATTGGCCACATACGATGTTCTCCGGACAAGGATAGGCCAGAACAAATCTTGCTCAGGTATCACAAAATCCTAATCGTATGTGCCGTTCTTTTGTTACTGCCATCCCCCTTCCTGGACATGGTCTTACATTTACATGCATAGCAGCCAAATTTATCAGGGTTTCCCTGACATGTATAACTGCACTGGTTACTGTATACCTAAAGAAATGTTATGTACTGCTGCAACAATAGGCCACATGACTTCCTCCCCGTCACACACACCTGCATTATTTAATGTTTATATATATATGTATATATAAAAACTCTCAAACAAAATGAACAAATGGTCCACCATTATTTAGATATCTTGCCTCCAGCAAAATGCTATTTGTGATTACCAATTGCTTTGGACAGTATACAATACTTAGTCTCATCTTTTTCCCACAAGATGCCATCGGAGTGCTCACTGGATGCACACATGCAAGAATACAGAATACGAAAAGTGGACCCAAGAAGCTACGAAATGTTCATCTCACTGATGGCAGGTACGCTCCTACTGTCCACAGATGTGTGTTAACCTATTTCCTCTATAATTGTTCTCAAAAATACAGGGAAACAGTTGTGGTTGCGCTGTGGAACGAGCATGCCGATGCTTTCGACGCCGAAAAATACATGGAGATGGGAACGCATGGCCCGGTTGTCTTTCTTTTCGTTGGACTAACATGTGCCCAGTTTGATGGTAACTTCGAGTACTGTATTATTCCTATGAATTTCGCTATGCAGCTTGATGTGCATACTGTGCACAACGACATGGACTCTGACCATATGTGAATGCAGGAAAACTATCTCTTCAGGGATCGACGCTTTGCAAGTGGTATGCCAATCCTGAAATCCCTGAGGCAGTTGCTTTACAGGACAGGTAACTGGTTCGTCCACAGGTTCTTGCTCTTTATTCAGGCAATATTACAGTCAATGTCATTTATCTAAAAAGCCGCATTTTTCTAACTCCAATTCCATAGCTTACAATCATACTGTTCTCAGATGCATTGGCCGTATTGAACCACCTGTCTGGCATGGCCCAGGCCCATCACAGATAAATCCTGAAAGAATTTCAGTGACAGACCTTGCAGAGTTCAATAATCCACATGTTATCTATGTAAGTCCGTTTTCAGACATATATGACGTATCTATCAGCAGCAGTACATTATATAACTTTCCTCTATGCAGAACAATAGATACATCACGCAGGTTAAGATTAAAAGACTTGTGCCTGCCCAGTCTTGGTGGTATGTTGCTTGTGAAAAGTGCAATAGAGCAGCTCAGGCCGACGGCGACAAGTACAGATGCTCCAATCCAAGATGTCCGTCCACAGCGGCTGCACCTAGGTCATGCCTCTTTTTTTGTTTGGTCTTGCAGCATTAGCATCATTAACCTAAAAAGTGTGCTCAACGAAATGCCTATTGCAGATATCGTCTGTCTGTTATTGCATCTGATCCTGCACTACCAGCACCAGCTGAGGACGAACGCACTGTTGAGTTGGTTTTCTTTGGAAGTGTTGCAGAAGAGATCATTGGGGTGCCAGTTGATGTTCTTATCAATTCAGAAGGAGGGGTTGGCGCGTTTCTGCCAACGAAAATCACTGAGATCTATGGAAGGTCTTTTGAGCTGAGAATCAGCGTTTCAAGAGCTTCAATGCAGAGAGCAGAAATTACATATCAGGTCGACGCTGTTCTAGGCGCTGTCTACGCCACTAACCCAGTAACGTCAAACGAAGAAACAGGTGTGTACCCTAAAAAAACCCGAATTACCTTACACCTTCGTTCTTTCCAGTAAATTATCGTATATCTATCGCATCTGACACTTAAATCACGAATACAGCCGAACAGGTAGAGCTCAGCCTTCCGCAGGTAAGCGATACTCAGGCTCCTGCACAGAATTCACCCACTGCAAGCGACCTTACAGCAACGACACTTGACAAGGTGCACGCACTAACAAATTTCGTTGGCCTGCTGTGGTATACAGTTATATTAACGTTATCCACTGCTATGGTGCAGGTTGCTACAGGCCATAAAGAAACTCCACCACGCCAGAACGAGATTGTCGACGCATCACCACCTGAAGATGAAATCTGCGCCATTGCCAAGGTATCTGTACAAACTGCTCCATGTTCATCAATACATGCCATCTCCTACAATTTTTAGTCGCTACTCATGTGAGCAACATAATAGATATCCACACCAAATGCTACCTCAGCTGAAAAAAAAGGAAATACCCTCCCAGTCTTCGGCAGTAGCTGAGGTATGTAGTCATAAACATGCAAACTATCCAGCTCGATTCTTAGTGCCTTCTTCAGCGTGATGCATACAACGGATATCACCAATCCTTACCATCTGTGTACAATGGTCCTATGCAGAAAAGAAATCTTAAACGGAGGTCTAGCGACGCTGAGCTACATGGATCAGAAACAGATACAGGGTAAACTGAGTTATGGCTATCAGTCTGTTCTGTTATAGTCCCTTCTGTTTTAACAATGTTGCCTTTATATATCTCTGACTTTCTATACTTCCTAAGAAACCGTACACTATGTCTACCACACAACATATCCCCATACTAATTAAAAATTCAATATCTTCTTCAGTTTACAGTTACCAAATATGCTCTCCGCTTTAGTACATAGCAGATACAGTTCATACCACCTAAACTGCACCACTATATGTTACATGTGCATGCTTCATGAAACTTTCCGGTAAGAAATAAACTCAAAAACTATACATACAGTGCTGGAGGTGCTACCCGCAGCGGCAAAGCTAGGAGGCGCCTAAGCATGGAAACTCCAACGGGTACCAACGAGGTAATGCTACAGTTCCTACTGCGTCTCCTATGCCCTTGACACTTTTAACAACCTAAACTGACTTCTGAATTTTCACGCGCCTATCACCTGCAGGGAACATAACATGGACACTGAACGTCAGCCGTTCCATCCTTTTGCCCACTTCATTCTCCTGGAGAATGAACTAGACCTCGGACACTGCTTTGATCTTCAGTGCGTGGCCTTCTCCAGTGCAGAGCTGCTACATTAGCTTTCACCGCTGTGGATTTTGATGGCCATCTAGCTATAGCTGTTGTGTCTAGGGTCTGCCCCCAGCCATATGCATGAACTTAAATTCGCCTGTATAGTTTCCCTGACTGTGAACACTGGGAGTATGTGTAAAACTATGCTACGCACTACCTACTGTGAATTAAACCTGCAAACGAATTACCGATGCTATCTACTACTCTTAATTGTCAGATAACCCTATGCACTCCGTTCTTACTGCCCAATTAAACTGCGATATCATCTCTATAAAGTGTATGTCTGTTACTTACCTATTGCTCTCTCTCACGAAAAATCCCCTACCAAAAGAATGTGCCTCAACCTGAGATACAAAACTGTTAAACCAGAGTACGTACGCTGCACAGGCTGCCATTTTGGTATTCCTAAATCCATTCGTGCATATTCCTCTTTAGTTTCCCTATTCATCAAACATGCATGCCGCGTGTTCGCCTACTTATAGCAGAGACCATGAAATTTACAACGCCTTAGCCGTATGCACAAACAAAGAACCGTTCAACAACACGCCCAGTGGTAGACCAAGAACTGACATAGCGCATTCACAGTTTTGTTTACAGATCACCACCTGATCTAGCATGCACTACACCAGATTTCCTTCCGTCCACACACCCTGTACAGAGATGCTTATACCAGACAGACCAAAAAAAGGTCTACTGATATACAGCCTGATGCTCACCAGGATAGGCTCTAATAACAGCTGAACCCAAAAGGACAGCTATCATGCTACCTGATGCTAGAGAGGATACTGCCAGCCTTGCTGCACATCATCCCCAATGCCAGTGGCTTCTATAAAACCACAGCGCCTATCACTTGACAAGTGCAGTGCCTCCTTAGACACCGCTGATGCCGAGGTTTAGGCCATCAAAAGATTTCCATATGTACATCACCATGTCAACAGCAAAAGGCAGCTTCACCACTACCACACAAGCTTCCAGTGGTCTTCATTCCTGCATATCACAGAAAAAAAAGGGAGGCGGCTGTTCCATTAGACTGCCATGCATTATTGTTCTCACAGGAAATGACAAAGGGATAGAGGCACCACTCACCACATCATCACAAAGCAGCAACAGATCCCCACTTTTGTTGATCAGATCCACCAAGGCATGAACAAATTCCTGGCCACGGGTCACAGGGGGCCTGGGACCACCATACCAGATCTTTGCCTTTTCTGGTGCGGCAGATGTGCTGCACACATTCAGTGATCCATCAGGAAGCACATCGCTGAACCTTGCGCACAGCTGCTTTGCCTCTAAGAAAAAGGATGTGAATGCACGGCGAATAGCTTTCTGATTCTCCTTGCCAGCACCAAGGACGTCATTCAGCAGTGAGGACCAAGTCTCAGCTGCCAGTGCTCTGTTCCTGACCGCAGTGACATCTTCATAGTTGACATCATGCACTACAACAGAGCAGGCTCTACGCAGGTACGAGATGGCCTCACCACAAGCTCCTTCAGCAGCACTGTAGTTATCATGCTCTTCATCGCTGTAGAATCTCATGAGCTCTCTCTGGCCGGGTATAGTGCGAGATGGAACTTCCATCTCAAACCATCCACGGGTAATATCATGAGGCTCATATGCAATGCCATAGTCCACGATCCGAAGCCCCAGATAACGACTTATCTCCCAGATGACAACACGCTTCGGAATGGGAACATGCAGAGCAGCCTATAAACAAATACAGTCAACAGATGCAAAACTAACTTAGTGTTGCCTAAACAGAAATTTTTTTTAATGCCAGTATACATACCACACACCGTAACTCCTCATAAAAAAAAGAAAACATGGCACAGTAACAACAAATCGTCGAACAGATTTGACCACCGACCAAAAAAAAAACCACACAACTTACCCCTGCAACGTTCACGGCTAGGTCCGCATCACCTCTAAGACGCAAAGCCGCTGCCTCAGCCATATCCAAAGCACCAAGCAGGCTCGACCAATCATACGCCGAAACGGCTTCAGCAGTAACTCTCCGAAAAACAACAGGAACGTGGACAGCAGCACCAGCGTTTCCCCCGTCTGGCTGTCTCAGCGCCATCGCCTGGCCACCGCTGACATCCGCCATGCCCGTGCTCTATCAGCCGAACAGATAAAGATGCATAAGAGATGAGATCGGAAAAAGACGACGGCGACCGGCGCTGGACATCGCCTTACCAAGCGACGGATCTTGGACGGCCGCGGGGACGGATCCCCGACACGGCGCCTTTTGGAGCCCGCCGTCGTCATCACGGTCGCAGTCGATGCTAACGAGACCAGCGAGCCTTGAGAGCACCGTCTCCTGCCGATTTCCGATGAGATCAAAACAAGGGAGTGGCCGACATGTCTTATACGAGTACTGCAGCGTCGTGCTGTCGACCACGCAGGCCACGGGGCCAAACCGAGGTACCTAACACCTATACTGTAGCAGACCGCCAAAACAGCACATTCCAGCAAGATGGCACAGGAATTGTACACTGCTGGCCCAACAAACGCATCATACCGGACCAGCGATTTTACGGAACCAGCCCATTCCAACAGGATGGCCCAACAAAATTAGGCACCCAGCCCAACAGGCGCAGCGAAGCGCGCCGAGACTTCCTAGTGGAGCATATCCACTACGAAGATGAGAACTCACAATACATTTGTTTAACCGCTGGAAGCAAGGTA
>JAZFNS010020000.1:114489673-114505597 GCA_037127165.1 Alloteropsis angusta | reverse complement strand
GAGTATATATTTGGATTTGGTATAAACAAGAGTAGGTTCGCTCCTACTCTCCCCAATGACAGGCCTCATAGTTTCAAACATGCACAAAATCAACTCAACGATGAGTGGCGCAAAGGTACTTTGCGAACAGGGTGTTTTCTCCCGTTTCCTGTCATAGATTCATGGCTAACCATCTTGTATAAATACATGTACGTAAATTTTACCCAAAACCCTATTTTATATGAGAATTTCGAGAGACTAGATCGGTTATTCTGATCTTGAAATTGCGAAGCCACTAAAAACGTAATTCGAAAATTGAATTGACGAAATCACCACAAATGTTCGCTGACAAAAAAAAACACGTCTTGTAGAGTCTTTCCCAGACATCCTCTCTCTTTTCCTTGTCATGTCTTAACCATTTGTTATGAATGTACGCACGAAAAAACCTACTATCAATTTTACCACTATGAGCATTTGGAGAGCTTGAGCCGTTTTGTTCCGATATTGAAATTGGTAAAGTCAATATCTACATAATTCTGATCTTAAAAATGCCAGGTAACCATACGCGCCTTGAGGGCGCACGTTCCCCACAGAGACCTCACCAACTAACCTCACGACGTAGATTGCTGTACATGCGTTCTTGTTTTTTTAAATCAACGTACTATAGGTGTGGCGTAACTATTTATTTTTCCCGAAAAAAACTTTTTTAAAAAATGGCCTATAATATGATAAGAGTGAAATCCACCGTGGATCTCTAAGCTATTTCTAAATTCTCATCTAGGTCCATGAACTCTCAAAATAATTATCTGAGTCCATCAACTTTTGAAGTGGTTCATTCTAAGTTCACTTGAGGTCCAATCAAGGACCTCAATTCACACATAGAGTGAATCATTTGAAAAGTTTAAGGACCTAGATGATCACTTTGAAAGTTCATAGACCTAGATGAGAACGCTTGAATAGTTTAAGGACATAGGGTGCATTTCACTCATATGATAATACTTCTGAAGAAATCCTTCCCCAGATTAAACAAAACAAATTTAGCACGATTACGTATCCCCTAATCCCTATAAAAATATTTTTTTTAATAATGGGAAGTACCCAGCCTTGACTTCAAAAGAGGCTACAACCAGTTATTACACTCAAGCAGCTCCTCCGTCTGCCATTTGAACACAACTCAAAAGTTGAAAACATAAAGCGGAATAAGCCATAATGTTTGGTGAAGAATTATTAATAATCAATCCTATTACTAAACCTCCATCTATGGTCAGCGAAGCTCCGCATCACCAGCACTTCCAAGGAGCGACAAGCTGTCGTCATCGGCTCCTTGTCTTCATCAAGCCGTTGCGACCTTGCCCATAGTCTGAGCCACTGGGTACATCAGAACAAAACCTGCAAATATGTCGGAATTGACATTTGTCAAACACTGCATGTTCCTACTAAGCCAAATAGTCCAACATAATGCAGAATATATGTAGTTTCAATTTGATACCCACATCTGTAAGTCAATTACCATACATATGACTAATACTACGAGGTGGATACAAATTAAAAGCTAATTGGATGGCTCTGCAAAGAAACTTAGATATATGACAATCGAAAAAGGTGTTGAATATTTTCATTATGAGAACAAAAGCTACATCGTTCGCTCCTATTCCAATTCTTGCGGACCAAATTATCTTTAGTCAAGACAACATCTTTTTCTAAGTGCTATATAAAAATTTTAATGTTAAGGGGCAATTTTAATTTTCACAAATTTTTTACATGCCCCTATAAAATATATGGTCGGAGAGATCGAATTAAGGGGGTATGTAGATTGGATGAGAGCACTATTTATGAAAAGTCATATCAAAAGAATCTTACATGTATGAAGTATTAAATGTACACGAAAAACTTAATCCATAACATAAATAAAATGTATGTCGCAAGACAGATCTAATGAGTCTATCTAATCCATGTTTTGCAATAATAATGTTACATTAATCATCCACTAATTATTAGTTAATTACTCCCTCCGTCCCAAAAAAATGCAATTCTAGCATAGTAACATGTTTTAGTATCTCAAGTTTGATCAATTATAGATAAAAAATTAATACTTATGATATGAAATAAATATCATTTGATCACAAAATATATTTTTATAATAAATTTATTTAGATCCATAAATATGAATATAATTTGCTAGAAATTTGGTCAAACATGGATCATTGAAACTGGCATGCAACACGTAGTTGCATTCTTTTTAGGACAGAGAGAGTACCATATAATTACCCATCATTAGATTCGTATTGCGATTTTCAGGCTAAATCTTTAATTTATTTTTAGTCTAAGTTTAATACTAATAAATGTCATGTTTTTGATGTGATTTTCCGCAAATGTATCAAGCACGCACCTTGCAAAAAGGCACGTGAAAATTCCTTCCGGAAATCTATACTTTCCCTTTCCCCGCGGCGAAAAGTCCCGCGTCACGGCGTCACCAGCACGAGCACCCATGCCACGTCACCCCCACCACAAAATTTCTCGCACACGCTCCGCGCAAAAATGACCGAAACGCCCTCCCATCTTCCCCAACCACAACCAGTACAACCGACCAGCCTTTGCTTCGATAAAACTCGCCAGAGCCAGACGCCCAGACCCGACGAGGTGCTCTCAGCTCTGCGCTCTGGGCAGCCAGCTCGGATTGGTCGCTGCCTGCCGCTCTGCTTCCTCATCCTCCAGTCCTCTCCACCCTCGACTCTCGTGCAGCAGCAGCAGCATCCCCTGCTCTGCTCGCTCGGTTCAAAATTTTGAATCTTCTCTGCTCGCTCCACCCCAATTCCTCCGTTCCGTTGTCGTCTCGTCTCTCCACTCCAGTAGTCCAGTTCTTGGCTGCGAGTTACAAGTACACCGCCCGATTCCAACAGCTTCCCCACCTTGCTCCTCCCTCCCCCCCACAGTTCTTGGAGCTGAGCTCCGTTCCAGCGTTTTCTTGCCAAGGCTGCCGTGCTCGTCAGATTCCGGGCGAGCGGCGGCTCGGGCTCGCATTACGCTGATGGCGAGCCTCGCCGCCGCGGCGCTGATGGCGGTTGCGCTGTGCCTGTCAGCGGCGGCGCCGGGGGCGGAGGCGCTGGGGATGAACTGGGGCACGCAGGCGTCGCACCCGCTGCCGCCCAAGGCGGTGGTGCAGGTCCTCCGGGACAACGGCATCAAGAAGGTGAAGCTCTTCGACACCGACTTCGCCGCCATGAGCGCGCTCGCCGGCAGCGGCCTCGAGGTCATGGTTGCCATCCCCAACAACATGCTCGCCGACCTCGCCGCCGACGCCGGCAAGGCCAAGGACTGGGTCAAGAAGAACGTCAAGCGCTACGACTTCGACGGCGGCGTCACCATCAAGTGAGTCATCTCTGTACCTCTGTCTCGCCGCCGACGCAGCACGCCATGCCTGTCTATCTTTACCTTGCTAGTACTAGATATATGGTAACAATGCTTTTGCATCGTGTTGCCTTGCATCCATTCCAGCAACAAACACAGTCAGCTTAGCATCAGCATCACACTGAGCAGTTACGATAGTGACGTGTTTTGAATTGCTGTGCTTCTTGACACAAAATTACCCTGCTCATCATTCAGAAACCACGGTAGTCGGATAACGAAATGTTATACATTTCTGTCTTGTGTTTCGGCTCAGCGCAAAGCTATCACCTTGCAAATCTGGGGAACACCTCAACCATCAGGTTTGATTTTTCGGGATGAGGGTGGTTGGGTAGTGGGGACAGAGTCAGTGGAGGAGGCTATTGGCAAATCCGGTTGGCCGTGCAAGGCATCGCATTCTCTGAAGGGTCGTTTTCGGATATGGATAATGTCAGGGCAATGGTTGTCGTCGTTTGAATATTATCAGTTGATTGCCATTAAATTAAATAATCCGATGGTTCGGTGACGATCCGGTTGTACCAAGCATGGTCCATCTTCGTCTGATCAACTTGTTTAGGACATGTTTGGAACATGGGTAATGTCAGCGTGGTAGCAGTTGTTTGAATATAAATTGATCGATGAAGTACTAAATTAATTTGATGGTTCGATTACAATCTGAATGTACCAATGCTGGTCAAGGTTGATTGCATTGATTTATAATAAGTCAGATTTTGGAAAAGGGGATAGAGAAACCTACCCCCTTTTAATCTTTCGTGAAGATGGTAGGTCCTACAGATGATTGAGATGATGATTTAGGTTGTTTTGGGTTTTGTGTACAAGTTGAACATAGAATTGGAGATTTGGTGGTATTGCTTAGAAACAGGGCAACAAAAATCACAAACTGTCAGGGACCTCAGAATGTCGTGCAGTTGTTGAACTGCGATCCTGCGAGCCCACTGAAATCTGCCTTTTGCCCTTTACACCCTGCAACTGGTTGTCATGCATCCGACCTAACCTGATCATAACCAGCAACTGCTGCCTGCTAATTCGATGGGGAAGCCACTCATGTCTACCACTTCTCATTTCCTCTGTAATTTCATTCGGTGAATATCATGTGTTCAATGCAAAATATTCTGTTTTGCACAGCTCCAAAACAGAATTGTTTTTAAGAAAAACCTCCCCAAACAAATTCTACCAGCATTACTTCCACCAAGTCTCATGGCATCTGAAGTTCTGAACTTGTAGCAACTGCGGTACATATTTGTCAGCCCGTGAGGTGATCATCAGAGATGCTTCCTGTCCACGCCTTTGACAAATTAAAAGCGAGAGATTTCATCCTCTACTCATCAAGCTTCCCAGTTGCCATGGTCACTCAGAATCAGAGAAAGTGAGAGCTAACAGCTTGCTCTGATCCTCTTTGCAGGTACGTGGCAGTCGGCAACGAGCCGTTCTTGGCGTCATACAACGGCACCTTCATCAACGTCACGTTCCCGGCGCTGCAGAACATCCAGAACGCGCTCAACGACGCCGGCGTCGGCGACAGGATCAAGGCCACCGTCCCGCTGAACGCCGACGTGTACAACTCCCTGGCCAGCAAGCAGGTGCCGTCGACGGGCCGGTTCCGCTCCGACATCTCCGGCCTCATGACGGACATCGTCAAGTTCCTGGCCAAGAACAACGCGCCCTTCACCGTCAACATCTACCCGTTCCTGAGCCTGTACCTCAACGACAACTTCCCCCTCGACTACGCCTTCTTCGACGGCGGCGCGACGTCGGTGAACGACAACGGCGTGCTCTACACCAACGTGTTCGACGCCAACTTCGACACGCTGGTGGCGGCACTCAAGGCCGTCGGGAACGGGGACATGCCGGTGATCGTCGGCGAGGTCGGCTGGCCCACGGACGGCGACAAGCACGCCAAGGCGTCGTACGCGGAGCGCTTCTACGCGGGGCTGCTGAGGCGCCTGGCGGCGAACACCGGCACGCCGGCGCGGCCGAACCAGTACATCGAGGTGTACCTGTTCGGGCTCGTCGACGAGGACCTCAAGAGCGTGGCGCCGGGCAACTTCGAGCGGCACTGGGGCATCCTCCGGTACGACGGGCAGCCCAAGTTCCCGATGGACCTCGCCGGGCAGGGCCGGAACACGATGCTGGTGCCGGCGAAGGGGGTCAAGTACCTGCCCCGGACGTGGTGCGCGCTGAACCCCAACGCCAGGGACCTCGGCAAGCTCAGCGCCAACCTCGACTACGCCTGCACCTTCGCCGACTGCACGCCGCTGGGCTACGGCTCGACGTGCAACGGCATGGACACCGCCGGGAACGCGTCCTACGCGTTCAACGCATACTACCAGGTGCAGAACCAGAAGGACGACGCCTGCGACTTCCAGGGCCTCGCGCTGCCCACGGAGACGGACCCCTCCACGCCCACCTGCAACTTCACCATACAGATCCAGACCGGGGCGGCGCCGCTGGCGCCGGCGTTGCGCGCCATGGCCGTGGTGCTCGTGGCGTTGCTGCAGCTCTCGGCGCTGTGGTTGTGAGCGATGGTAGCTACTGCTGCTGCGAGCTCCGAAGCAGTGGTGGTTGTTGTGTAGGTGTCCGGAAGATCAACGTGTACGGTTGATTTTGTTGCATTTTTTTTCTTCCCGATTTTTGGACTGCAGTTAGGTACTTAGGTGTCTGTATTCTAGGTTGCGAATTGCAATGCATGTGGTTACTCGACTCGACATTTCTTACATTTTCTTGATGTACTTACACGTTGTTCTTTGCACAATATGCTTAAAATTGTAGGTTAACAAAGCCATATCTGAATTCGTTTTAGTGGGATATATATGTTGATTTTACATTGAGAAAGAAAACCAAACCTATCTGTGAATCAGCTGCATAGCATTTCTTCCATGGGCCATGGCCCATGGCCTACGTACACACCGTGTGGCCCGGGTACCACGTAATGGGCCCTCTGCAACAGAAGCCCAAATCAAAACCCTACACGGCCTCAACCCCCGCTCCGCCTACAAATGCAAGAG
This sequence comes from Alloteropsis angusta, assembly GCA_037127165.1. Taxonomy (NCBI): domain Eukaryota; kingdom Viridiplantae; phylum Streptophyta; class Magnoliopsida; order Poales; family Poaceae; genus Alloteropsis; species Alloteropsis angusta. Next base: position 114,499,208 of record JAZFNS010020000.1, on the reverse strand, counting down.
GCCTCAGACTGTTCGCCCACACCTCCTCCGCCTCCGCCGCCGCCGCCGCCGCCGCCCGATGCCAAAGTTAGGGTTCATCGCCGAGACCCTACCCTGCTCGCAAAGTTTGCAAACTCTATATGCATCAAACACGCTTCCCAATGCATAAAAATCTTGCAAACTTTGCACATTTTTTTGGCAACTAAACACCTCCTCAGATTTGCGCTTGTCTATTTCGTTATGGCAGTTCCCTATCGTTCGTTTGCGGTGTGTTTGCGTTGTTGATTTGCTGATCGGATCGGCTGGATCTTTTTGGTTTGCCTAACATTGCAATTGTCCGGCGCTGCATCCGGTGCGGCGGGCAATCTATCCTTAGGCGAGAGTGAACCCAAGGGTTGGACGCTTTCCTAGTTCTTCCCGTCTGGCTTTTAAGCTCCGGCCGTCCTCTGCTTCTTCCCAGGATTCGCCGGTGACAAGGCAGGCAAATTTCTGATGATTTTCTTGTAACATGTTGGTGCAGTATGCTTTTTATCTTCTGTTTTTTGAGCGATTTGGTTACAATACCAGTGGGCATATGGCGAGGATGACGAAGAAAATCAATCGGATTCCCATTGATTTCCTTGTGAAAGATGAGATCTTAACCAGCTACTTCTGACTCGCGATACCTAATGCCATTGGATTGTTGCTTTTGTTTGGATTGTTGGTTTTGTTTGAAACATTTTTTTAGGTTTGGTTGAGTGCGTGTGTTCTGCATCTGTGATTTTGTCCGGGCCAATGATGTGATCAAAATATTTGCTACTCTTGATGGGGCATGCCCTGTTTGATGATTACGAACCACCAAGATCTCTGAGGTCGTCTGTAATCACTAATCTTGCTCTTTTGGTTTCAGCTTCCAATTTAAATTTGACGATAAGCCATTAAGTCTCACGGAGTTGTGAACGTGTAATAATTGGCATATTGTACACATAAATAACTTGAGTCTATTCCACTTTGCTGTCGAGAATGTTAGTGGAACATTTAGTTTGGACTTTTTAGAAGTGAACAAAGTTAAATTTGAAAAGAAAATCAACTGTATCTTCATCTAACAAAAGCCTGCAATTTCCAGCTATTGCTCTTTTTTTTACCAAGCACGGTGAGGATGACGAAGAAAATCAATCGGATTCCCATTGATTTCTACACGAAAGATGAGATCTTAACCAGCTACTTCTGACTCACACATACCAGTGGAATTTTATGATTTTGTCAGTTTATGACATTTGAAATTGGAATTATTTGATTGTTAGGTTTTGTTTTGGTTTAAGTTTGCACCATGTAAATTCATTGATACTGGATGTATGTAACTTTGGACAGGAACAAATTTGAAAGTGGATGCCATATTTAGATCAAACAGGTTGCACATCAAAACTTCAAACTATGGAGGTTGAACATCTGGACTGAAGGTGCTGTCCTGCTGCTGGCGCCATCAGTGTCCATGGAGGAGTGGTGGAATACATCCTTGCAGGTGCTTTCAAAGGAGCAAGGAAGACAGACAGATGAAAACGTCGTATTACTATCTTTGATCTCAAAATGGAAACACTTCTGTCTTTCATCAAGCAGGAGATGAAGCTCAGGGAGATGGCCTGTTAGTGTTAGGGTGTGGGGCTTGGATCGCCCGGGAGTGTTTAAAGTCTTTTAATGTTATCAGTCAGTGTTGTGTTATCCTTTTATGTAATAGCAACCATGTAACAGACCTTGCTTCTCCTTCTTAAATGACCCTTCTTAAATGACATAGCAGTACTCTTGTAGTCTTGCTGTTCTTTCAAAAAAAAAAAAAAAAAAAGACGAGCCCAACAAACTTGGAATGGAAAGCGCGACATTGCTGCTGGATCTGAATTCCTGAACATTCAGAGATGGCGGACATTACTGGATGAAGGGGTGCACTAACGTCATTCCCTGCAGAAGCAGAACTCTATACTTTATGAAAGGCCGGACCAGATATTGCTGGCTTAACAGTGCTTGCTGTATTCCTCAACATTCAGTTCCTGAAAAGCTCTCAATCCCGAACTGTATACTTTTTTTTAAAGGATTCAGGAGCACTGCTACGTCATATAAGGAGGAGAAGCATGCGATGTTTTACAAGGTTGTGATTACAAGAAAACCAAATAAACTCTAGAACACGAGCTAAGGCTATCATTAAGATACACTTTGGGGCTCTATCGTCTTGCAAGCAGCTTCTCTTAGTGCTACCTCCTGCTTGATCAGTTCAACGACGCGCCGCGGCGATGTGGTGGTCCTGTCAAAAATCCTCCGATTGCACTCAAGCCATATGTTCCAGGATGTGTATATCATCAACGTGGCACGGCTTTTCTTCACATGTTTCGGTTGGTTGCTTAGCTCTGCATTCCACCAATCTTCCAAAACCGCATTCCTGTCAGGCACTCGAACTAGGCCAGCCGACCACTGTGCCGTTAGCGTCCACACTTCCTGCGAGAAAACGCACTGGAGGCAGAGATGTGAGGCTGATTCCTGCACCTGGTTGCAGAGTGGACATTCCGAGTTGCAGGGCCAATTCCTGGCGAGGAGTCTATCTGCAGTTAGAATCTTGCTTTGAACCAGCAGCCATGCAAAAAACCTATGCTTTCCTTCAGTCTTAGCAGTCCATATCGCCATACTGTCAAAGGAACTGTATGAGCCATGTAGCTGTGCTTTGTATGCTGACTTAGCAGTGTAGGTTCCATGGCTAGTCCATTTCCAGCGAATCTCATCCGGTACTGAACTGAGCTGCACTTCACTGACCAGTGACCACAGTGTGATTAGTTCGGCCATTTCAGTTGCCGATGTCATGCGCCACAGCCCTCTAGTCCAGTTGTTGTCATGTAGATCTTCTTTGACAGTTAAATTCTTCCTCCACGCTAGCTTAAACAGGTTGGGGGCCATATCACGCGGAGCCTTGCCGTTCAGCCACGCCGATTCCCAGAACTTTGCCTGTTCGCCATTGCCAACAGTAACACAGGTGCTTGCTCTGAAGAACTGCTTATCAATCTCATTGCACGGCATTTCAGTGCCTATCCATGGTCGAGCTTGGTCAGTCCATTGTAGCCATAGCCAGCGCAGCCGCAGTGCCCGCCCAAAGAGTTCCAAGTCCAGCACTCCCAAGCCACCTAACTGTTTTGGTTTTTGAACCTTTTTCCAGCTGACCAGGCAATGTCCTCCATTAGCTGATTCTGCTCCAGTCCAGAGAAACCCCCTACGGATTTTGTTAATTCGCTTGATAGCCCACTTCTTCAGAGGGAATGCTGTAAGAAAGTAAGTAGGCATAGAAGACAGGACTGAGTTGAGTAGCTTGAGTCGGCCTGACTTGTTTAGGAACTTTCCTTTCCAGGTGCTAAGCTTGTTTGACATCTTATCAATTAAAGGTTGAATTTCCACTCTATGAAGCTGTCTGAAGTGAAGAGGTAGACCCAGGTAGATGCACGGGAATGCTTTGATAGGGCAGTTAAACCCTTCCATTATGTCCTCCAGATCAAGCCCTTCACATTTGACTGGATATACTGCACTCTTTGCACAATTAGTGATGAGACCTGACGCTTTCCCAAAGATGTCCAGAATGTCTGAAGCAGTACTGATATCTTGTTTCACTGGATTCAGGAATATCGCGGCGTCATCAGCATACAGGCTTACACGGAGGCATGCAGCTCGGTTGCTCAATGGAGTGAGTAAGGCATTTCGGGTTGCCAGCTCCAACAAGCGTTGTAGAGGCTCCATTGCAAGTATGAAGAGTAGTGGCGATAATGGATCGCCCTGCCTTAAGCCTGCATAATGTTTGAACCATCTTCCACGTGCCCCATTGAGCAAGACAGAAGTAGAGGCTGTTGAGAGAAGTGCAGTCACCCAACTGCGCCATCGAGGACCAAAGCCATACTGCTCCAGCACTTCATGAAGGAAATCCCAACGGACTGTATCAAACGCTTTAGCAATGTCTAACTTAAGGAAGAGACCTGGTTGCTTGGCTCTATGCATGGCTTTGATGAGATTTTGTGTATACATGAAGTTGTCTTGGATGCATCTTCCCCTCACAAAAGCACTCTGGGCCCTTGAGATCAGACCATTTAACTCTGGGCTAAGCCTGTTTGCCATTAGTTTGGACAGCAACTTTGCAATAGAATGTGTGAGGCTGATGGGCCTGAAATCAGTCACTGTGTTAGCTGCATCTTTCTTGGGAATAAGGATGACATGTGCTGTATTGAGGTGTGACAAGTGTTGGTGATGTTGGTTGTAGAAGTATTGTACTGCATCCATGATTTCAGTTTTGACTGTTTCCCAACTCTGCTTCAAGAAAATGCCAATGAACCCATCCGGCCCCGGTGCTTTGTCACTGGCTAATTCTGACACTACTCCCCGAACTTCCTCCATAGTGAATTGAGCTTCAAGATGGTCTAGGTCTCTTCTTCCAAGTTGAATTTGGCTCCAATCCAGTGTGATTTCTCTCTGGGGTGGGGACCCAAAATGATGCTTGAAGTGATTATAGATCACCTGTTCCTTTTCATCATGTGTGTATCTGATGCCATCAGGTGTCTGGAGAGAATGGATGAAGTTTTTGCGTTTCCTACCGTTAGCCTGAATGTAAAACAGTTTAGCATTAGCCTCTTCAGCTCTTATGCTGGTTAGTCTTGATTTCTGCTTAGCCCGTAGTTTCTCCACTGCTGTAAGTGCCAGGAACTTTCCTTTCAAAGCACGCTTCAGCTGTATCTCCTGCTCACTAAGCTGTCTGTGCTCTTGGACAATGTCTAAAATACCAATCAGTTGACTAGCCGCTGTGAGGAGTAGTTTGTTATTGCCTATCAGACTCTTTGCCCATTTCTTTAGTGCCCTCGCAGTGCGTTGCAGCTTGATGTGTAACCTCAAGAATGGATTAGTAATCTGTGTTGTGAGCTCCCATGCCTTTGCAACTGTCTCATGGTAGCCTGGCAGTCTTGGCCAAAAACATTCAAATCGAAAGCCTCTGTATTTTTTGTCAGAATTGCAATCAGCTAGCAACAGAGGGCAGTGATCTGATGTTCTAGAGGAGAGGGCATGTAGTAGAACTCCAGGCATCATAAGATCCCAGTTGGCTGTGCAAAACACCCTATCAATTCTTGTGTGAGTTCTTTCATTTGACCAAGTATATTTTCTGCCTCTCAAACTCAGCTCCTTCAGTTCCAGAGCCCTCACCACATCCCTAAACTCTCCCATCAATCTTCTATTTAAGTTTGTGTTACTCTTGTCTTCAGCCTGCAAGATCATGTTAAAGTCACCAATGATAAGCCACTTGTCTGAAACTGTCTGCTGCAGCCATCTGAGTTCACCCAAGAATTGTAACTTTTCCTGATCAAGCTGAGGGCCATATACTGCTGTGAGACACCACTCCATAGGCCCAGCAAGAGATTTTAGTACCACTGTGACACTGTGTGCCCCTAGCTCAGAGTTAATAAATTGGTAATGCTCAGCATCTACTGCCACAAGAATACCTCCTCTGGTGCCATCTGCTGGTAGGGCAATGAACTGATCAGCAAATCGGCTTCCAACAGAGTCTGTCACTGTTTGTTGATCCACATACTGCAGCTTTGTTTCTTGAAGAGTTACAATGGTAGCCCTGTACTCTGAAACCATATCTCTAACCACTTTTCTTCGAGCTGAGTTATTGAGCCCTCTAGCATTCCAATTGAATATGACACAGTTTTGTTCAATCATAAGGCAAATAAAGCACCACTCCTGGTGCCTGCATCTGCAGATAGCACTTGCAGGCCCCAGCACTGCTAGAATGAACTGACCATACCACCACTGTCCATCTGAACCCAGAAAGCCACCTCTTTCCAAACTGACCAGAGCACCGATGCAATGTCACCCAACAGAAATTAGCAACTCCTACCAGTAGCTTAAGATACATGTGCACTAGCAAGTTAGCGCTAGAGCACCTCACCACACAAGACAAGAGAAAAAAGACACTAACAATTACAACACAACGGCCCATGATGAGGCCCCCTCCCCTCTTCTGTGAAAACATTTGATCAATCATCTGAGCACCCAGCCTCAGACACCAATGCGCTGAGGGGATCCATGCCAGCATCAGCATCATTCCCAGGAAGCGCAAACAGCTCTCGGATGGCAGCCATTGTGTCGTCCTCCATAGATGGCACAAAGTGTTCTGCTAGGTTGGTTCTGGCCAAATCCACTGAGCTGTCATCAATAGATTTCCCACAAGTCTTCAGTAGTAGCATTGTTGCACGTTCATCCATTGTTCCAGGCGGTAATTTGGTTGTAGTCTTGCTTCTCTTCCTTGATTCAGTGGTACACGATGGCGGCTCCTTAGAGGATGGAGCAGCGGCCGACTTCTTGGCACCTGTCATCTTTGGTTTACCACTCGGGTTGCATAGTAGAGCTTTCCTCAGAGGTACAGTGAACCTGACAATCCCACGCTGACTGTTTCTGATCCCTGATTGCATCTCCTTGGTGGTTTTATTCAGACGACTATCAGCGTCAGCAAGGATCTGCCTCCCAGAGCTTGTGTTGCTCTGTAGAGGCGCCGCATTAGTTCCCTGCTCCGCCTCCACGACATCCATTTCCGGAGCAAACTCCTGATTCAAATCAATAAGGGTTTCGGACGGCCCATCACCAGCGCCATGACGGACTGACGGCCCATCAGCGGTCAGTGTATCCGCTAGGCCGGGGGGGGCCAGGGTGGCCCTAGTAGTCCCGGCCCACGAATCTTCGGAGCCCCTCCCAGTATCAACCAGCGAAAATTCTGCATTAGCGGCCCAAGTGCGAGCCCCCCCGGTGAGATGCAGCAAATCTTGTACAGAGCCAGGGCCCAGCGGTGCAGAAGGCTGTAGGATCTCCCGCGTGCTCTGATCGCTCAGCGGCGGATCAGACTGCTTGCGCTGACCCTGAGCGCTCAGCGGCGGATCAGACTGTTTGCGAGGCAGGGCAGTGCCCAGCGCGGGTTCCTCCTTCATTGGGTCAAGAGCTACTCCTGTAGCAACTTCAGCATCAGAGCCAGGACTTTCATCAAATTGGCAACACGGATCCTGCCCTATCTCCTCCGCTCTGCTACTCTGTATCTTCATTTGTTGCACTGCAACAGGCTTGTTGGTCACCCGAGCCTGCCACACCATCTGCCTTCTGAACCGCGGCCCATCACCATGGCTGCCGCCGCTGCCTCGGCTGCCACTCCCATGGAAGAACCCGCCACGGCCGGCACGGCCCCCGATGTCGTGAGGGCCGGAGGGGGGGACTTGCCGGAGGCCATGACCACCAGCGCCGCCGGGTGGCGGCGACCTGTCCCGCCGTCGATCTCCCAGGCGGTCAAGCACGGAGCCGCGCCGGCGGTCGGCCTGCCTCCTTCCACCGTCCAGCTCCCCAAGGCGCCAGGGGAACCTATGCTGAACCGGCCATCCTTCATCAAGAGAATCAGACGGGATGCCACTGATATCACTGTCCCCGCTGCCGTTGGATGGACTGGATGGCGGTGAAGAGTAGTCCAGGACGCGATCCACGTGAATGATCACGTCGTAGTCCAGGGTAGCAGCCGGGCCATGGCGGATGGCCCCCATTGGCATGCCGAGGTCGAACAAGCCTTGAGCATAGTTCTCCTCCGGGAGAGTTACTGGTTCCTCGGCATGCAAGGTTCCCATTAACGCAATCCCGTCTGGATTGGAGGTCCAGAGCCACAGGCGCATGCACTCTTCTTCTTCTGGCTTCTCCAGGTCACATACCTCATCGTCGATGAATGCCGGGGGCTTGAAGAGCCCGGCAACAGCTTCCGAGTGTCGAAGGTGACATGGCACTCCTTCTAGGCAGATTCGAACCTTGTACTTGAACTTCTTGGACGAACCAGCACCAGCCTGCCAGCTCCACGGCATCAGGTGGAATCCAGAGTGACCAACCTGGAGTGCCCCACGCTGGAGAGCAGCGTTACGCTGCTGCTGCGAGTCGAAATGGAGCAGGAAGGTTGCCCTCGGGAGGCGGCTGATCCCGACCTCGTGTAGAGGCACGCGGAGCTGCCGCGCCGCCTCCCGGCGGATGCGGGCGTCGAGTGGAACCGCCAGCAGGCCGAAGATCTCCAGGTTGCGCTCCGTCTGGCGGATGGCGTCGGAGCGCGCAACCCCCGCTCTGGTCTTCTCTGGCCGGGAGCCCGGGGCCCCAGGCAGCTCGTACTCCGCCATGTCAGCAGCGATAGCAAATGCCGAGGACTCCTGTGGGTCGGCTGAGGTGGTGGCGGTGGAGGGGAAGCTTTGCGATTTGGTGGTGGTGTGAGGCGCGGCAGCGGCGAGTGCAGGCGTGGGAGCGGAGTTGGGAGCGGCAAGGGGACGGGGGTTTACCGGGCTATCGCGTGAGGCTTGAGCAGTCGGGGACGGACAGCGGCGCGCTTTGTGCCCAAAGCGGAGGCAAAGCAAGCAGCGAGGGGGATCCCTGCACAAAGCGATGGTGTGTCCCCCGGAGAAGCAGTTAAAGCAGCGCCTACCAGCCTTAGCTTTGAGTACCTGAAGCAGCGACCCCTCATAACTCCGGTGAGGGATTCCTCGAGCAGGCCCTAGACGTGACCACACAGAGGATGGGTTCCTCAGTGTAGTCGAAGTCCGCTCAGAGAGCCATTCCTGCTGATCATGATGGCTCCCAGCTGGGAAGCGGGGCTTGAAAGTCCTTGGTTTCAGCAGGGCGTCCTTGTAGGATTGGACGGTGTGGCTGGGCTCCTTGCCTTTACGCACGCAGCACGCCGGGTCCTCCGCCTCTCCCGTCGGAGGAGGAGGAGCGAAGGACGGACCAGAGGCATCTTCGTCGCGTCCTTCGCCGGTCTTGTCCTGTCGGGGGGAGCAGTTGGAGGAACCTGGGCTTCCTCCGTACTCTAAGTCCACCGCTTCGCTGTGCGGTGAACTGGGCAGGACTGGGCTTCGGATTGGGCTGGTGGGGAGGGTGGGTGAGGCCGCCGGCGAGGTGCCTGGCGGTAGGGTTTTTGGTGGCGGTGGTGGTTGGGAGGGGAGCGGTGGAGGGGGAGAGCTCGCCATCTGCCTTTGCGGGTTGTGTGCGCGTTTCCGAACTGTATACTAACCTGGCTGGATTCCTGAACATTAAAGTGTCACTACCAAACTGTATACAAACCTTTTGCCTATATCAAAACAAAAGCCTTTTATTGGAGGAATAATAATATTTATGAATTATGAATGCAACGATGTGCCAAAGTTAGAACAGTTCAGCTCCAATCAGGAATTTCAAGCTGAAAAATCTTTGTACTAAATTAATCTACACTATCGGTGGCTTTCTCTTGTCAGTTGTTAAGTTGCTTTGTCTTGTCAAGTGTTAGATTTCCGTGCCATGTTCTACAATAATCTCCTGTTAACCGTGCAAAAACGATGAACAAAAACATGAATTCTGATACGGTTATCTGAAAAGGTCCAGGCCGTCCGGCACTCCCCTCCAGTAGCCTCGCTTCACGGGACCGAACAGATATGCACCAGCGAGAATTCATGTTTTTTTTTAACGAACCGCACAAGAATGTGCGTGTTTCATTGATATAGCAGAAAAAATACAAGACTACAGTCCT
>JAZFNS010020000.1:114045391-114056985 GCA_037127165.1 Alloteropsis angusta | reverse complement strand
TAAGATTAGAAAAAATAAATAATTTTATAATATTTAGCTTATGTAGCTGTGTTTTAATGATTTNNNNTACTTTACCTTAGTAAACTTTAATCTAATTTAAAATATACTAATATTACTTAATATATGCTAATAATATATTAATAACATCATTAGCAGGTTAATCCCTGGCTCCCGTGAGCCAGGCTCGGCAGAAACGGCCAAATCTGGCGTATCTCGGGAGCCTGGCTCGGCCTCTTCGGTTGCATGCACGGAGCCAGGCTCTGACCAGTGTTCAGCCAACCAATCAGACATAGGTTGCATCTGGAGAGCCTGCCCAGGGGTGATGCGGCCCAAAAGTTCCGATCTTTTATCGGCTGGATTCCTCCTCTCCCCACCTTCTCTCTCTCCTCTCCCTCTCCGCTTCCTCTGTGCTTCGTTGTTGAGACCCACTTGCCTTTCTTCTCTCTCATCCCCCTTCCAACTCCTCCTGGTCCCTGGAAGAAAAAGGAGATCTTTTGGAGCAAGATTCGATCTGCTGTTGCCGCCTTGCTGCACAGAGATTTGCTCCTTTCTTGCGCGGTTTGCCTTGGTGGTTTCTTGGAGCGGCACGGCTTTCTGCTGTGGGCTGCTGCAGTTCTTGATTCAGGTTCAGATTGCCGCGGTGGATGATTGCTCCGAGGCCGAGATTGCTGCTCCTTGGGTGATTCCTTGGTCGCTTCCGGTGGCGGTGGTCTTGTTTGATCCGTTTCTTTGGGAGATTTTGGTTGATGTGTTGGGTTTCCTCGGAGCTCAGTTCCCCAATTCGCCATTTTGATGAGTTCTTCCCACTGTGAGAGCAACTGCGCTCCTCCCCTGTGCTACCTGCCCTGCCTCCCCAAATCCAAAGACGATGCAGGGGGTTATCTGGAATCCGGGTCTCCCAATCCCGCCGCTGTCGCCGAGGACAAGCCGCCGGTGGTCCAGAAGATTGAGGAAGTCACGGCGGCGACCGGCGGCGGTGACGACAATGATGATCAGAAAGGATGTAGGGAGGTGGCGGTGGCTTCCAAGAGCTGCTTGAAGAGGGCTGATTGTGTGGACAACAGTACAAATGCGGTGAAAGGCAATGTGAAGTGGAAGGATTTGCTGGGGAAGGATCTCACACAGGTCAAAGAATTCGAGCCAAGGTACTTGCCTTGCTCTTCCCATGGTTCCTTTCTGTACTACTTTCTAGTTGAAATTGGGGGTGAATCTGGTAATATTGCAGAGTCGAATTCCGAGAATGTTTGCCATGTGATGTGTGTTGTTCACCATTTTAGGTAAATGTCAATTCTGCTAGTGGACATGTGGCATGCCACTGATCTCTAGAGGAATGTTCTGGTTTTAGGTCTCCGCAACGCGCATTTGCTTTAAGTCATGGTCACTTGCAGTTGCGCTGACATTAGGAAAACACTATCTGATGGCGAAGTCAACGGTTTATCTTACGCCTCATGCCCCCTTGGTAATGGTGGCCAGCTTTTGTTGTTCCTAGGTGGTGGGTTAATTAGATAAGGTTGGGGCAAGTGAGTCATTGTGTAGCAACTCTAGTACTATATTTGGCCTCGGTTGGAGTGTGCAAGTATGGTTGTGGATGCTTTGAGCTTGCTTCCATCTGGTCACCATCTGTCATTAATTAGACTTAGTTCTTGTGAAACCAAATTTCTTGAAGCTACCATCCCTCCCCTTTCTGGTTAGATGGCTGCCCAATCATTCTAACTGGGATCCGCCTTTTATTTGGTGCACCCAACAGTTTTCTTCCATGCCACAAGGGAACGTATTCAAACAGTTCATTTTTGTTATTACCTAGATTTAGGCCAGTCCACCTAAGGAAATGAGGCATTTTCACCATGCTTGCAGAGTTGCAGTTGCTAACTTTGCTTAAGATAATCTGCTAGTTATTTTGAGCTTGTCTTGTGATGGTTAGATGCAAACCGGAAAATTCTTTCAGTTTAATATGTTATTTTGAAACTGCAAATATACTTGTGCACAAGTCATAGTTAGATTTAAGTTGTCAGAAGGTATGCTCTTTGTAAATACGGGTCAAGTCCATCCATCTGTTAAATGTTTGGGGTGTGCTTCTCAAGTCATCAATAATGTTTGGTGTGCCAAATAAGCATATTATTTTCAGAACTTGCACATCAAACCGGATTTGCCACTTGCCGGCAGTTCATGTTTTATGTAGCATAAAGCCATTGCCTTTTGTTTTTATTGTTTCCATGTCAACCTAAAAGGAAGATTGTGGTTTTCATCAATGAACCTTCTGCAATCCAGGTGGCTGATTCAATATGACCTTGTAATAATCCTTTTCAGAAACAAATAAAATACACAGACCAATCATTGTTCCAGTCAAGTCGGCACATATTTTTAAAGAGTGAACTCACAATCAGAATCAGGGCGATTGAACTTTCATTTTCAAAGGGTCCTTTTACAACAGGTCGCTTCCAGTTGCTATATAGGACCGTTTCATGATTGGATAGGTTAAATTTTGATTAGCTTTGTTGCAGTCCCATCGATCATTTAAACCTAGTAATGGAGCATTGACACAGTATTCTAACATCATTGTCATTCATGCTGTTGATGGGAATAAGCATCCGTATATAGTTGCACGTCCTTGACCCCTTGTGTTAATTTCCATCGTTTTCAGTCATGTGTTCGTCCCAAGTTTATCCATGCTCGGGTTGGAGAAAATCTAGCTCTGATGCTTACACAACCCTTGATTGCTCAACCTCTTACTGCCAGAATTAAAAGATATATCACATATCTAGCCTTGATGCTTACATGATCTTTTCTTCCACGCAGCGAATCTGGAGACTCGGACGACGACGAGGACGTCGGCGCCTGCACCTGTGTCATCCAATGAGCCCATGGGGTCTCCACTGTAAATTCTGTGAAGAGAAAACAAAAAACAAAAACAAAAAAACAGGAGACAATTGTCTGAGTCAGCCATTAGTCATTTGTCAGTAGAGGCTAGGGAGCAGCAGGGGGGGCCATTGTTGTGTGCTGTTATGTGGATGCCATGGCTTGTGTTGTGTTTCTTCAGCAGCTTCAACTGTAACATGTTGTCACAAATGCATAGCTTTAGAAGATTTCTGCCAAATGTGTCGTCCTCCCTTCTGAATTTCTCTCTACTGCTTGCTGTGGGCTGTGGCCGAGAGATTCTCTTTCTGGGCCGGGCTGGTCCACTCTGGGCTTTTTTGGGGGCGGATAGTGGTCCACTCTGGGCTGAATCTCGAGGAGAAAACACTTTGGTTACTGGTGGGCCCGTACGAGCAAGAGGGAGGGAGAGTCGGAGAGACTGTGTGCATGGCCCACTGATCAGAGAGAGAGACACAGCGCTTATGCTCAGTTTAGTTTCGTGGGCCCACTATGTCAGGGAGAGAACTCGAGCGCTTCGTTACGCTTGCGCTGTAGCTTGCAGCTGCAGCAACCCCACCCAAATCTCGCTTCCATCTTCTCCGGGCCCGAGCTCCGAAGTCTCCGCCAGTCCGCGCCTTCCGCCTCCTCCTCTCTCTCTCTCTCTCTCTCGCCGGAGACTGCGCCGCGGCCCGCGGGCTCAGGCAGCGCGGGATGGCCTCCGGAGGCTCGGCCGGCCGCGACCCGTACGACGAGGAGGCTGCGGGCCGCCGCGCCGCCCTCGAGCTCGACGGCCGTGACGCCGCCGCCGCCACGTCGTCCTCCGACCACCGGCCTGGTGAGCTCGGGGGATTCTCTCTTGCGTAGGGCTTGGTTGTGAGGGGGATCTGGTGCGGACGGGGTTGCGGGGTTGAGGCTCCGGGATCGCGGGGGAATTTCAGCGTGTCGTCGTCGGATTTCGTGTGGTGGAACAGGAGATCGAGCTTGAATTGGGGAGAGGTAATGCAAGCGGAGAGCGTGCTTGGCTGGGGTAGCATGCTCTGGCTTCGAGTTGTTTTGATCGTGCGTGTGTGGTCGTTGGTTGGCGCAATGCAGTTACTTCGTGTGGCAGCTGCGGCTGTAATCTGGTAAACTAGAGCTGGTTGAGGGATGTATCATTACATGCCCAGATGGCCAAATAATGTGTAACAAGGTCAAGGTGCACATAGACTTAGAGCTGGTTGAGGTGAAGGCCAGGCTGCTGTTGATTTGCTGCACTGCGAAATCTAGGTAGCTAAGGAAGCTTCTTGTAGGATGTTTCTGTGAGCCATATGCTTTCGACATTCAGGCCATAATGCATTGCTTAAACGGTTTGCAGTATGCATTTTGTCTACCTCTGCGTCAGGGTCATCTCAAATGCTTATTCATGTCGTGTTATCTATTATAGGGAATGTCATGCCTAGATATCAAGTGGGCTCCACGAAGGGTGATGCAAGTAATAGATACATTGAGGGGTCAAGGCAACCCAGTACAGATGATGTGCGCAAGAGCAAACCCGGGTCGAGATACTATACAGCGTTTGGGGTGGATCTGTCACCTGATAATATGGCAGTTGCCATTGTATATTTTGTGCAAGGGGTTTTAGGTCTCGCACGGCTTGCTGTGAGCTTTTACTTGAAAGATGATCTTCATCTTGACCCAGCTGAGGCATGTGTTGCTCATCCCTTTGCCCTTTTCCCATCTACCATATAACGTCTTTATGTTCTTTGTATCCAGATTTAGAGTTCATCTATTACTCCATGTTGTAATAGTTTTTCTTTTTAATTAATATAGATAATGCTAAGTGACTAAGATAGTTTCTTTTATATAGACTGCAGTTGTATCTGGTTTCTCATCCTTGCCATGGCTGATCAAGCCCCTATATGGCTTTATCAGGTCTAACGAAACCTTTCACATCCATTTGGTTCTCATGTATGTGTACACTTGATTTTGAATCCTTTGCTGTCACCTTTCAGTGATTCCATTCCACTCTTTGGATATCGAAGAAGGTCATACCTTTTTCTGTCAGGGCTACTTGGAGCACTTTCATGGACTTTGATGGCCACATTAGTGAGCAGTAAATACAGCGCAGCATTCTCTATTCTTCTTGGGTCACTTTCTGTTGCCTTCTCAGATGTTGTAAGTGCAAACTGAATATTCTACTCTCAAGTTATCTTGGCCTGTCCTTTATACTGATGATCAATATTATTAACTATTAAGTCCCGTATATTTCATTTATTCGGTCTTTAGCATTGATTGAAATGACAGTATGCTCCAGCTATTTCTTGATATTTTCATGATTCCTTTTCATAGTCCTGTTCCAATGTTCCATGCTATTAATTTCTTAACCTGCTATGCCGCTACATGTACTTTATGAATGTGTGAAATTGGTTTCCTTGTATATTGGGCTCTGTATTCTATTATATATAGTCCAAGTGGAACTGTGGTAATTTTTGTTACAACATTTCCGCTTTGTTGCATACTTTATTTCTCATGGAGGAAAGGGCATAGTGCCATTTTGCACTGATTTATTTACTTTTCATAAAGAAAAACATAGTGCAAATTTGCATTGAGTTAACTCACAACTCAATTTAACTTAAGAAGGCACGAGAACAGCTTTAGTATGTCGTCTAGTAGTATATATTTTTAGGAAATGCACACATGTGGGTGTCTGCTGTTACATTGAGAACACCTGCAGAGGAACAAATAACCCTCAAAATAAGCTTTGAATTACCGTCGTGCATTCGATTCTTGTAAATGTTTTTTTTTCTGTGAAGAAATATTTCTTCGTTGTGCATTCCAGCATGCTTAATTTAAATCCCTAAACTAGTGAATGGACCAACTAGATTAACTGTTTAGGAATTGGTTACCGCTGTATATTTAAAATGTGTTTTCTTCTCTTGATTCCTTTTTTTCATTACAGACATTAGCTTCTTAGATGATGTAGCTTGCAGTGCATCCTTGCTATTGATGCAATCCAATAATATCTTTGGTAAAATTTTTGCATGGGTGCGTCCAAATATATCAATGTACAGCACAGCCAAGGAATAAATGGTCACTGTCCTCAAAAGTCAAAACTATAAATAAGATACAAGCTCCCATTTAAGACTCATACTATCATTCTTTTGATTGTCGCATGGTGGAAGCACATTGGCCAATTTTGGGATTAGCTTTGATTCTTTTATTTAATTTTGTTGAAACAGTTACCGCATACAATATTTCCAGTTCTAGGCTTTTGTTCTAGCTGGCTCTTTAGTTTGCATGCTAATAATTTACCTTTCTGACAACCTAAAACTGCTCTTTGCCATCAAGAAAATGTTGGATAGTCCCAACATAACAATATTCCCAGTTGAAGTTCTACATTGTAAGGCTGACCATTTATTTAGACTTATATTGAGACTGCTATTCAAACTAATCAATTCATTGCGGGTCTGTCTAGCCCTAAAATTGGATGTGTCTGGCCAAGTGTGCCAGTGTGGTTAATTCTTTATCCAAATTAATCCTTTTGTATTAAAGATATCAACATATCATTTTCATCACATGCTGGGACTGGGGAACAAGAAGTTTTGCAAGTATATTGCTTCAAGGTTTGTCTGATAGCACATGTGGAACACTGTAGGTAGTGGATTCTATGGTCGTTGAGAGAGCCCGTGGGGAATCACAGAGTACATCTGGATCTCTTCAGTCACTCTGTTGGGGATCTTCTGCCTTTGGAGGAATTGTGAGTGCCTACTTCAGCGGTTCACTTGTGGATACTTATGGAGTAAGGTTTGTCCTATAGTGCTTTTGTTAAGCTGACTCGTGCCCTAGTGTTTTGTACTTCAGGCTACTGATGAAGTATTCCTGTAAACGCAGATTTGTCTTTGGTGTTACAGCGTTTTTACCCCTGATGACATCTGCTGTTGCAGTTCTTGTAAATGAACATCGCATACCTTCCGGAGAACGTACTATCTTACACTCTGGTTCAGGATTCATTGAGACTTCTAAGCAGCATGTCAGGCAGCTTTGGACTTCAGTAAAGCAACCGAACATTTTCTTGCCAACCTTGTTTATATTCCTTTGGCAAGCAACACCACAGTCAGATTCTGCTATGTTTTTCTTCATGTATGTATGAAAGTCATTACGGCATTAATCTGTGATGGATCCGTACTGTTCATGTCTTATTCCATTACTTTTTGAGTGATGATTATTGCTTTGGAGTTAGTTGTAATCGAAATCACTAAATTTTCATGGACTGGACGAAAGGTCTTAGTTCATGCAGATTGTTGGATGCTTCCGCTAGCTCATCTTTATTTGGAGCGATCACTACCATAGGCTGTAATACTAACACTATACAGAAAAGGAAGAAAAATTATCTAGCTTCACAAAATAGAATGAGCCAGAACTTTTTTTTTCCACATTTGTCCCTTTTTCTGGTTTGGCATGCTTTTGTACCCTATATAAACGCTTTAGTCACATATTTAAGGATGGAGTATTGTTGCATGCCTGCTTGTCATTCTTCTTTGGATCATCACTTTAGTGCACCTGTGGTTTGTACCTGTTTGGGTTTCCCATGCTAAATCTGTCTCATCTGATTGATCATGTTCTTTATTCGTTGTCTATTTTATATTTTTATAATGAAAATACATGAATAACTGGTTTTCTCTGATTTTTAAATTGATCAAGTTTTTATGTTTCAGCACAAATAAGCTTGGATTCACTCCAGAGTTTCTAGGGCGTGTGAAGCTTGTTACCTCTATTGCATCTCTGCTCGGTGTTGGGCTCTACAACTATTTTCTGAAGGAAATTTCTCTGAGAAAAATCTTTCTTGTGACAACCATCATAGGTTCAGCACTTGGGATGACACAGGTGCTCTTTGTGCTATTTATTTGGTCAGTGCTAAATCGTTTTCCATCCTTTAAACATATTACATTGTCTTTATTTAGGTGCTTCTCGTAACTGGGCTTAATCGACAGTTTGGGATCAGTGATGAGTGGTTCTCAATTGGCGATTCATTAATCATCACAGTCCTTGGTCAGGTATGTAACATTATTGTAATCTTAAAACTAGTAAATCATTCTTTCATGATTGGGGTGCATGGAAAATGTATGTTGATCACATTAAAAAACACATTCAGTCGATAGTGTGCCTTTTTTCTGACATAGTGACACCTGAACTATATTCTGATATGCTTGTAACTGAGGCCGCCTACTGACGAGTCCATTGTCAGCAGATCTGGCTTGTGAACTCCGGAACCTATTCTTAGGAATATGTTGACCTTTTTTGAGGAGAGCATTCTCAACATCTAATTTGTACAATCAGAGCATCTTTTTTATATTTATCATATCTATCTTGTGCTTTGAGACTTGCCTTCATTTACTTCCTTGTATGCAAGCTTATGTTGCCTAAATATTTGTAGGCTTCATTTATGCCTGTCTTGGTGTTGGCTGCAAAATTGTGTCCACCAGGAATGGAAGCCACTCTATTTGCAACTCTGATGTCCATTTCCAATGCTGGAAGTGTTACTGGTGGTCTAGTTGGTGCTGGTCTGACTCGGGTTTTTGGGGTCACTAGGGACACCTTCGGGAATCTACCTCTCTTGATTGTCGTCTGCAATCTTAGTTCCNCCCTTACCTCTTTTAGGTCTACTGCCAGAGGAATCAGGTGATACAGAAAATGGAGAAACAAAACATAACTGACTTACTAATCTTCATGTGTTCTGGCTCTCAAAGTATCGCATACCACTGTGCCAAGATCCAACTCAGATATGGGCATATGGCCCATCCAGTTGGAGTTAAGAAAACCAGTAGGGTCCCTCGGGATGCAATTTCAGCTGGTCACTGCTTTCATCAGTCAGGTTAATCTATTGTGACTATTTACCTGTGTGATGGAAGTGATTCATGAATCATGATCATCTGAAAACAATCTCTGATGCTACGGCACACAGGTACTAGCCCCTTCTGTTAGTTTCTAGGTTACCTTGTATACTAAGACAAGGTAGGTTTTGTTTTTCTCTACGCTCTTTGTTAGTTAATTGAACCCCATGAAAATCAGACTAGGGGTTCAAGATTAGTAGTTGGATTCCATTTCAAAGTGGAATGTATTGTGCCAAAAAAAGAGGGAATATTTATACTTTGTGGAAACCTGCAGTATGGGCATGTAAAGAATAAGTACTTGCACACAGTTCAACTTGTACTACATTTATAGGTTCTCCTTACGAGGCCCGGCAAAGTGGAATCACTGAATTTTTCGGTGCCAATAGACAGTGCATGTATCGCCGTATCGGTGACAATTGACAGTATGGGTATAATAACCGTAGGCCTTTCTATTGCTCTATTTCGAGGTTAACATGAAATAAGATTTCAAATTATTAGCAGGCTGAAATGATAGTTCAGTAACAAGGTATCGTTGTAATCATTGCAATGTAAAAGACAACCTGGAAAACAAAATCCAGAAACTTGTGTGCTTGTAGTACTCTTTTGACTTGATACTTTGAGAGGGTGTGCTTCTACAGTAGATTTGTATTTCCATTGAACTGGGATAGGTTAAATTGTATCATGAGCACAAGTCATTGTTGTTTCTCTTTTTTAAAAAAATTGAAGCTGTTGTTGCCTAATCTATTATTGAATTTGGCTCAGAACCAGTTCAAATTTCAAAATCAGGTAGAAACTAGTGTTTTTTTTTGTACTGTTTCTTACGTGGCAATGGAGAGCAGCACAAAGGACCATATATACTTGGAATATTCTTACTGGGTTGCTGTTGCCTGTTGGAGTCTTGAGACGTCAGAATGTAAACAATACCACTTGTCCAATAATGCATTCAGTGTCAGCATTTTAGCTTATGTTTCCGTCAATATAATGCATCTCGGAGAGTAATGCATTCCGGTTTCAGTCCACATCATTTCCACACATCATGTTCTTGCATCAGCATCACATCAGATTATCTTGTTTGTTTTATATCGCTGTTAGACCCATGTACGCATTTTCATCGTGTCAGCATTCCAGCGTATGTTTCCATCGTTTAAGTGCTCGTCTAATCAGCATGGTTGCCTGGTTGGATTATTCTGCCACATGAAGTGAAGAGGATCCTGACTGACTTGCACTTCCATTTCACTTGGGCTAACTTTAAACTGAATTATTGTTTTCTTTTTTTTCTTCTGCTCCTGACAAAAAGGCTGGAGATAATCTGCCGATCCGGTTTCTGGTAGCATCAGATCCAGCCTTTCTGGCCATCACCTGTTTATCTATGTTTTTTTTTCCTTCTAGCCCATCACTATTCACGAGCATCTTGAGATGCTGCATATGATTGGTTGTAGAGGTCTAAACTCCAATTGTGAATTTGAGTACAAATTTTAGTGCTACAGGTGGTTATTTCTTCTTTTTCTTTTTTTGGTATGGATGCTGCCATGCAAGTCCTGATGGTGACAAGTGGCGAGTCAAGCTGTTCCATTTTGTAGTTAAACATTTTCTTTTTAGCGTGTGGATAAGATTGTTATTACCCCGTCCCGTACTAAAGCATTTTAAGCCATGTGTGCAAGCACTCCCTCGTCTTATTCAAAAAAAGTTTGTGAAAACGTAGTCAAATTTGAGTCATTCTTAAAGCACTTATATTAATAAATCAAGCCATAACAAAAAAAATGTGATGTTTTACATAACTTTTTAAATAAGTCGGTTGGTCAAAGTTAAGGTAAAAAAATCAAACGAATTCTGTTGAAACGGATTAAGTAGTGATTTACTTACAGCCACAAGTAGCTAATGATAATTTTCGTTACTTGCCTTTGATGTGGCCAGAGTATATATTTAGAACTGTTCATGACTTTGGCATGATTTTTACTCGCTCCACTTGCCCAGGTATATATTTTGAACACTAAGTTTTTCATGAGAAATAATCCAAGTTCTATAAAATTTAGAAAAAATGTCTAAATCACACGCCTTAAGTATGGACTATGGACAAAGCCTGGGTAATTTCTCTAATTGTTTATGGGTTCACTTTGCTACCTAAAATATGTCATTTGGGTCAATTTACATTTGGAAATAATGTCTTTTTTTAATCTACACATAGGTGGAATCTTAATTTTAAATTTTGCAGAATAGTAGTGGACATGCACATGGCAACGCATGTTAAAACTACTCTCTTTCCCAAAATATTTGCACTTGTTGACTTTCAGATTCCACGTTTGACCATCCATCTTATTCAAAAAATTTATAAAAAAATAAAAACAAATAAGTCACACTTGAAGTATATTTAATAGTAAAATAAATCATAACAAAATAGATAATGTATTCACATAATTTTTGAATAAGATAGATGGTCAAACGTGGAACCTAAAAGTCAACAAGTGCAAATATTTTGGGACGGAGGGAGTATAATCTAAATGCCCAATTATGCTCAAGAGTTAAAACCATGGTTGTGCATTGTAATCAATATCTGAACCCTTTGGAAAATGGCAAAGGAGACGTTTTCCCCTCTTTTGGAGTGACTTCCTATTCCTTCTAAGAGTCTGTCTGGAACACAGGAATGACGTAGAAATTTCACAGGAAATTCAATTTCACATGAAATTCACAAGAAATTCAATTTCATAGAAAAAAGACAGAAATAGGAAAAAAAATCTCGCAATCCAAACGGGGACATAAGTTCTATAACTTCTCAAATCTCAATGTCACGCAAAAAAAAAATGCACAACTTAGGGTGTGTTTGGATCCAACTTCTAAAGTGTAAAAGTTCTAAATTTTGGTCTAAAAATGACT
>JAZFNS010020000.1:113412934-113423473 GCA_037127165.1 Alloteropsis angusta | reverse complement strand
GCCTATCCTTTTCTGTCCATTGAAGAGTGCATCAAACAAAGCCATAAGGTAACAAGAAAGAACATGTTGTGCAGCACCGCAAGTCTGCAACACCACACCAGAGCCTTCAACGAGAGCATTGCACAGGGCAGTCTTCATGGATTGGAGGGGGCATATAAATGGAGGGTACCAAGCCAATTCTTTTGTCACACAGGCACAGCAATGAGTGCAGCAAATGCATGCCTCACTCGACTGCTCTCAAGCACAACAGAAAAGGCATCCGCATGATTGCTGTGGCCATGCTAGCCTCTCTTGCGCACCCCATCATTCCTCCCTCTGGCTTAAAAACAATTCCACAGCTTGCATGGGATACACCAGTGAGTTTTACAACGCTTCTTAGCTCAAAAAAAAAAGGAAGGGAAGATTCACAAAAAAAAACATTAGGTTTTGTTGACACTCCAAGGTCCAACTTAAAAAAAGAGGACGGAACAAGTTTGACCAAAATATTCTGCTAGGAGGAACTAAGATCCTAAAGTTGGTTGAAGTGTATAGTTAGTGACATGGGCTGATCCTTTTCCATAGACACAAGCGTCGTTGTCTTCTGATGGCAAGCAGCAAAATTGCCCAATGTCCTGCAACAGTACAGTTAAAAACATCATCAGCTATTTTTTGCGACGGAAAAAAGATTTGCTAATTGGGGTTCCATGGATGGAAGGATGATGGAGAAACTGTACCTTTTATGTTAGTATTTGCACATTCTTTCTTCAGTATCTGTCATCAGGGACGCCAAACAAAGAGAACATTAGGTTCAGTCCATAACAAATTAATGATTGATAGCCATATCTTTGGCACTAAGCATGTCTCAAGTTGGCAAACAGATCGTCAAAGGTAAATTATTTAAGCATACTCACATCTGATCATCTAGCTGGTGAGCTGAATCTGGAGCCCTACATATAGAACATTTGACCAACCTCCTAACCTGCATGAAGCACGAGAAGAGTAAATAAACAGTAACATGCTGATACAAGTCAACCCATTGCCAAAAAGGAAAAATAAATGAATGCAAAGTCAACAAGGTACAGATATGCATTTCTATCATTGTGAACTTTTCAGTTACCAAGAGAAGTTAGCTTACTTACATCATTCTATAAGTCAACTCACTAAAATTTTATTTCTCTGTAGCTCTGGGAATGCGGCAAGAGCTCTTCCACCTCAATTCTAGAGCTAAAATAGCCCATGTTTCTCCTTCTCTGGTGTACAATATCAACCTCTGCCAAGAAAATACTGTACACCGGTCTGTGGTCAGAGAAACGGGACTCTCCACGAACATAAGACAGCTGATTGAGGCCGTTACCATACCAAAGAATGCGATCACACCTGTTCGTTCATAAGCAGATTATAAAAGGAATAACATCTTCAGAAAAAAAACACAAAAATATACCAGTTTTATTAAATTAGCTAACGAAAACTACCATGCTGGTGTTCTCCTCTTTTCTTTGGGGTGCATACCCTCTCCAGCATACCGATCAGAGTTGAACGAATATTTGTATGTTGGAGGAAAATAGATCCTTCCTTCTTTCCAACCCTGGAAAACTCGTCCATATCTTTGTTGCATGCGGAGCTGTTTCATAAGAGGCAAACTCAAAGGTTTGTCGCAGCCAACATAATACCAAAAAGAAAAAGGGGGCAAATAGAAGGGATAACAACATAGAATGCATTTTCAATCCCTTTATTATGAAAAAACTTCATGTTCCAATTATGCTGACTGCTAAAGTATATTTCAGAACCTCTTATGGAGCAGCCATTTGCAGTAAAACTGAGATGAATATTGCTGAAATAGGACCACAAATTACCTGATCTTTCTCCAATAATTGCTTCCAGCTATGCATTTCCACAAGAGCTTTTGCTGAGCAATACGACAGGGCAATCCGATAATTCAAATCTCCAAGCCATATAATACGACTGCAATTTGTAATTAGGTGCATAAACAGTTAAAAACAAGTTTGCATTGGAGTCTATATTAATCTGCTGAACGACACAAGTAAAGTCTTACTCATGCTCAAGAATGGTTTCAGGTGACTTAACATCACCGACACCACGAACCCGTGGGAACCTGGTCTTCCTTAAAATTTCAAGAACATCAGAGTTCCTGCGTAGTTCATCACCTTCCTTTTCCCCTGAGGTCAAATGACAACAGATGAAGCAGAAGCTTGTCTGGTGCAAAGACATGCTTATTGAAATTGAACCCTGCAATAGAAGAGCGGAACTTATTACAAGAAACTTATGACATTAACACAGACCAAAATGTTACAGTGAGGGATATCTACATGCTTATTGATTATATGTTACTACCTTATTTCCAAGATAACCCATCAATCCTCTGCCGACACAAGAAACTTTTAAGTTTCTCACATCATCTCTTATTTCATTGCGTACCCAAAGTGTGAGAAATATGCCAACCATTTGTTTGCTGGCAACCAAGCAATACCTGAAGAGTCACATGCATATTCAATTAGTTAGTTCACAGGAACTAAAGAAGCATAAGTATGTGGTGCAATATAATGCATCATGAGGTATTAACAATACCTAGAGCTGTTTGGTTGCTCATCGTTTTGTTCAGAAGGTGCAGATGTACTGTAGCTATGAGGGAATGGTGAAAATTGTGCAGCGTCGCTCACTTCCATATCTATGTTTTCCTCGTCAGGTGATCCAGGGCATCGCAAATTTCCATCAAAGTCACTTGGTCTGCCTCCCAAGTTGACTGGATCACAGACACTAAACCGGCGATCCAGTCTTGGCTGTGGGAACATGTAGTCCCCATCCATTCTTAAACTACGGCTGAGGTTGTGGAATGATCGCCGGTGGAAGAATGAGAAATTCTCCTGCCTTCTTGCAGACCCCTCAAAATCAGCATCTAATTCTACAACTGGATCCAGGACCGGTGAAGGGGTATGATAACCACCACAACCACTAGCTCCAGGATTCTTGTTCAGTGTCCGCCTGATAAGAGAAACCCATTTCTTGGCTGGAAGGTTATCCTCAGTGCCAAGAACGTTTCCAGCATTCAAAGGGACAATCTCCTGAAACCTATCAAAGAATGAAATGTCAAGTTAACTGAAAAGGTCCAAAACGATCATAAACTAAATCAAGAGAGATATCGGCAGCAAAGGACTTCTGGTACATACCCTAGTACATAGATATCAGCAGGAGGAGAAGTATGGAGCCATTCATCTAAATTCAGCCCCCTTGGTGGGGACTTACCACCGACATTCCACGTCGCGGCAAAGATCCTACATGCAAAATGAGCATAATCGAATGATCTATCAGATTACCTTTAGCATATTGTGCAGTCAAATTGCATGAACTACCTAACAACAATATGGACAATGATTAAAGGATTGCCCAACCTACTAAACTGTTTTTTTAATTACACGACAGACAAGATGGTCCTAGAAGATAAACACTCATGGTGAATCAATGGTACCTGTAATCTTGAACTTCAGTCACGCGTGCTAGATCGAAATTATTCTTCCCTCGGCGAGCGCGTTCTGCACTCCGCTTGGACGAAGACCGGTCTACAGGCCCACACAAGGAACAACAGGTGAGAACAATCATTTAACATGGCAGAAGAAAAGAGCTGATCTAGAACAAAGATTGAAAGTAGCTTAACAAAGTGGAACTGAGCAGCAGCCAGCAGCCGTGGTGGGGAAAGAAAGCTGCATCTCTGGAGCAGCGGTAAGANGAAAAAAAAAGAGGGGTGTGGTCCAGATGGTTCATTGCACCATACCAGTTCTACTTTTCTTCGCNCGTGCTTGCGCTTGTTTCGCCCGTGGAGCAGCTGGGCCTCCATGATCCACCACCTCCATCCCTTCCTAGAATGGATCACGCCAGCAGTTGAGCACAAAAGGAACCATGAAACCAAACACAAAAGAAAAGGTGCTTGCGTTGCTTGGTGCTCACTATCCGATTCAGCAACAAAGTTGACACATACACAGAAAAAGAATGGAATAGATATGAGGAACACAGATGAGTCACTCCAGGCAACATCAGCAAAATATTTCTGCTGGATTTGTGGCAAAAGATCCTTGGTTGGTTGTGGTCTTTTACAGGGCTTTGCTGTTGTGCAAAGCTAGATCAAAACTGGAAACTAGATACTATATATGAGTAGGAACTAGGAACACATGTGTTTGACAGTGACGTCCAACTTGGTTGCCCATCTACCTTTGAATCAACACTGGGAATCTAATGTGGATAACTACAAAGATAACAGGGTGTTAGGATAACCCCAACCTCAAGCAATGAACTTCCTTGGATCAGGCAAGTTATTTCCCCAAACCAAACACCAGCCGCAAAGGTAAAGGATGCATGCCATTTGGGGTTGGGATGGGGCTCTCATTATCCGAAAAATTAATGCAGAGACATAAATAAATCAATCCCCACAAGGAATGGGCTGCAATTACTGATGTTGGAACAGCCAAAACGATGCATTAACCATACCCTGGCCGGCGTCGGAATCATCAGCATGGAAGTCCTGCGCTTTGGGCCGGATGTTGAACCACTTCCTCACGAGGGACTTGGACCATGAAAGCTACACATGAAAAAAAAAAGAGGGAAAAGATGAGCACCAGATCACGAAATGGAAAGAACACCTACAACCTGAGAAAAATACAGCTCAAATGGAGCAACAACAGCCGGACGGAAAACGATCTATCTGATTGATCAAGAAAAAAAAANCATTGAGCCGGCTGGTACCTTGCTCTTCTTGGCGCTCTCTTCCGTCATTGTCTCATNAGCTCAGCAAGAGGGACCTGTCACCCCGCCGCCACTCTCCTTGCAGCAGAAAACCTCAAATCCAGAATCCAATCCTCACCTACGGGCGGCAGGGCTTTCACTCGGGATCCTCGAATCTCCGACCAAATTAGCCACGGACAAGGCCCAACCGGCCGGCCAGCCGCCACGAGCCGCGCCAAGATTGGATTTTTCCAGCGGCGGACTCACCAACCCTGCAGCCAGTGGGAGCGCACAAAAGAAACCGAGAATCTCCCGCTGCCGGCAATGCAGCCGCCGCCTCCCTCCCCACCACCTTAGCCTCTAGGACGACGAGGGAGCTGGGATTCGCCAGTACCAAAGGCCTACTACTTGTAGCCTTGTAGAAGCAGTACTGAGATGATAGACACAAGGAAGAGCTGGGGGCTAGGACATGGTGAGGGAGGACGACAAGGGGAGAGAACGGAATGCTTGCGCGCAGGTGAGAGAAAAGGGGGTGGTGGAGGAGAGAGAAAGCCAGGCAAGGCTTCTTGTTTGTGTGTGCTCTACTGCTCTCTCTCCTTTTGGTGCTTGCTGCTGCTGCTGCTGCTGCTCTCTCTCTCTCTCCAACAGCTCGCGCTGGCTGCTTTGCTTTGGCCGGCTCTCTCCTCTAGCTTTTCTCGACCTTGTCGCCCAAATCCAGGAAGAAGGGGAGGAAAAGGGAAGAAGAGGCGGAGCAAAGCTGCTGCGGGTGGAGTGGTCGAGTGGAGGGTGGTGGTGGTGAAGCAGAAGGAACAGGGAGCACAAATGGCAGTGGACTCCAGTGGTGTGGACAAAGCAGTTTGCTGGTCGCCTCGAGGGCAATATGGGAAGGGATAAAAACTCGCTGGGTAATATTTGGGGGTTTATTTGTATGCCATTTACCGAAAAGGAAAATGAATTTTGCAAACTTATTCCTTTTGCAAGCTTGTTGTTGTCATGTGTACGTATTATTGTCTAGGTTTCATTCATGGTAAGCGGCAAAAAAATTAAATAGTGTCCCGTAAATTAGTTGTTTATTTTAAACCAAATAACATTGGTAGACGATACCTTAGAAGGCGTTAGCATCAACATTAAAAATTGTAGGTTAGAGATATGATTGATTTCGTTTGTTGGAGCTAGACCTGCAAACGTATGAGCACACGCTATGCTATGTAAACTCACATGGATATATTTCATATTACCATTTACTTATATATTTCAAACCACCTTGATCTATACTTTTAAATTCAGTGTAGATGCCACCTTACTCTAGGCTTATGGATTCATCAGAGTAGAACTTATAATTTCAAACTCAGTACAAAAACCAAAAAATGAGTCATGGTAAAAATAAGAAACAATACACACTAGAAAAATAGTTCAAGTACTAGGGGATCAAAGACAGGGTTCAAAATAATACTAATTTAATAAAAAAAACTACAAAATTACTACTTGAATTGTTATTATGACATATCAACACTTAAAATGCACTAGTAATGTCGATATTTTAATCTTTTTTTGTTACCAATCAAATTTCAACATAGCCCTATCATTACAAATTACAGGCACTATTTTAAAAAACTATAATAATATTACTCTAGAAAAGATCTCAAAGCAATACTAGATTTCTAATGGTCATTCCAATGACCCAACATTTCTTCCCGCCTTCAAACCAATGAAGGACAACAATGACAAAGCAAAACCATCTACAGTCGCTTGCCTAGTATGTGGCTAATGGCTACAGTATAGCAACAGAAATTCAGAAAATCGCTCAAAAGTCAAAACTAGCAAAGGCATATTGCTGTCTAGGTTTCATTCATGATGAGTAGGAAGAATTTTAAAATAATTCCCCATAATTAGTGGCATGTTTTAAAATCAACTATCGTTGGTACACGACATGTTAGAGGGCGTTAGCATTGATATTAAAAATTGTGGGTTACAGCCCTCATATCTTCTAGACATGTAACTGATATATGATTGATTCTGTTCGTTGGAGCTAGACCTGGCGTATGAGCACACGCCATGCTCTACAAACTCACGGGGACATATTCCCTATTACCATTTGCTTTTTGTTAAATCATGTATATTGCCTAATAATTACATTTTGAAGCATTTTTCTTTTCAAACCACATTGATATATGCTTTCAAACTTTGTATAAAAACCAATTATCTATGAATTCCACAATACTTTAGGCTTATGGATTCATACAGAGTATGAAGTTACACTTTCAAACTTGGCATAGAAGCAAAAAAAATCCAAATAAATCAGAAAGAATACATAAGTTCAATCACCAAGGAATCGAAAGGGAGGGTTCAGAATAATATTATTTTGATAAGAAAACTAGAAAGGTAGTATCCAGCTTTGTTAAAAATCGTGAGAAAAAGAATTCGTGAATATTAGAATTGCCGGTGTGGTCTATCAATACTTGAACGCACTTGAAATGNCTGGTAGCTTAACAATTTCCTTGTTAATTTGTTATCAACCAATTGTCGACGTGCTTATTGATACAAATCACCGACATTATTTTTACAATTAAAAATGTTGAGAATAATATTACCCTACAAAAACCTCAAAGGAATACCAGCCTATGTTAATGGCCATTGCAATGTCCCCAAGCATTTCTTGCCTTGGCCCCGTTTGGTTTCCTAGAATAGAGTCTAGAATAGGGAACCAAACGGGGCCCTTGCCGCATGATTATTCTCACTCCTGCTGCCTCTCTCAATTTCTACGACCTTTGCTTTGCACTCCCCGTGCATGGAGTAGCAACCAAACGGGGCCACATGGTAGACACGCCATCGATTGCGCATGCTTAGCTCTCATTGACATGGCGGGCCCTCCCGCAGGCATCGTGCCTTCTCACCTCTAGATTTTTATATGCACGCTGCCACATGATAAGGATTCCATGCATCTGAGGGACGTTGAATATGTGTGCCGTGATCTGACGAGACATGCTCACCAACAAGACAGGCAGCAGAATATAGCATACGACCAAATTTTTTGGTTGGTAGAAAGCTGCTGTCTCGATTCCTCTCTTTTTGTTTGATTTCATTCCCTTTATGTTGTGGTACGAATGGAGAAGTAGTTGCGTATATACAGCTATATGTTTGTGTGGTCTCATATCTTGTTTAAGCATCTATATTATCTTAGTATTTGGTCAACAGATAGAAACCAAAAAATTTCCACGTTAATTGAAAAAAATAAAAAATAATTAAAATTACCCTCCACTGCCATTACATAAAACTTAGCCACAAATACCCTTTAACTATTTAAGAATAACCCACCATTGCAATTACATAAAAATAGCCTAAAACATCCATATATATTTTTAAAAATCATCAACCAAGGTCATTAGAAAAGTTATCTTCACTCTTAAGACATAGAAATTTTTACGTTAATCGGAGGGAAAAAATAAATTAGAATTGTCGTGACGTAAAAATTAGCATAAAATACCTATGTAACTATTTATAAATTATCCACAATTATCATTACATAAAAAATAGCCTAAATATCTCTATATCTTTAGCTTTATGGATTCATAATTACAATTGAAAAAATTGCTTAAGATCGGGTGCACAAAATTCCTCAACAGAAAGGACATGCAGGACTTGTTTAATTCATACATACTTGCGAAAAAAATCTGGCATTCTGATTCTGGGTGGGACTTTGGAGTCAACGATAAAAGAGAACAGAGGCACAGTACAGAGGCTGATGCTGTGCGCCCCTGCCTGCCACCAACTCCACTTCAATATTTCATTTCATTTCATTTCACCAAACAAGCATGTCTTCTGAGAATTATTAAATGTGATGTCAATAGTATATTTACAAGCAGTTAAAAGAAAACTACAAACCCACAATAAGCATGAGGATACCAAGGCCGCAGCAAGTAGTGATGGTTGGTCGAATTCTTTCATGCATGCGCCCAATGGCTTGCATCCAGCGTGTCCAGCGTGTAGATCCAGATCCCTCTTCCCTCTGCACTGTGCCTACGTCCACGGGCTCGAACGGATAAGTCCTTGGGCACTTGCCACTTGTTTAATCCCTGATGCGCGCTCGGCAGCAGAGGCACCAGTTCAGGATCTCGCTTCTCTTGCAGTCTCTTTTGCTATAAGATACTCAGCCCCATCTGCCTCCAAAGTACATTTGTGCCAGTAATCTAATGCGATATGGTGGCTTAATCAGCATGCTAACCTACACCATCATGCATTGCCACAATGCCATTGGTCCACTTGTGTCGTCGAGACATCGGAACCCATGCTATTTTAAGGAGGATCAGATCATGGCACTACTACTTGTGCTTTTGTTTCCTTTAGAAGGGTTTCGAAATATTTGCTCTGTTCTCGGGCGGTGTTCAAAGGCCGGATCTTGATTCGTAGCTGATGCAATGGTTACACTTGGGGTGTGTATATACTTGCTTTGATCTAATCATCCGTCGGCGCGGCTTTTCTAAAAGGTGAAATCCTGGATCCGCCACTCGAGGGTGGGCCTTTTCCGCTTTGTAGGGCGGTGAAATGGTATATATGGTGTGGTGGCCGATGAAGGGCGAGGACCACCTTGAACAAGGTTAATTACAAGCACCAATTATCACTTTATTATCAAGTATGTATATGCCTTTTCTCACCAAGCAAGCATGCATGACCTATGTATCTGAGCTGCTACCCATATAGTTCGTTGAGAATGTTGGTATACGCGGTGGCATAGCTGTAAAAAAAATATAAAGGTGTTGCATTATGTAGTCAACAACTTTTTGTGAATAAATTTAAGCTGTGAATAGAAGGGAAATCATTCTAAGTCTGGTAAGCTCATCCAAAAACATATTCACTAGTAAAACTGTTTTTGGTGAAGCTAAAAAACATGCTTTGCATAACTTCCAGTTTATTTTTGCATCATTTTTCGAAACAGTTTTACGCTACAGAGCCTCGTTTGGCACAAAACAGGTGAAGCGGAGCCAGCAAAAGCTCTACCTGTTGTGCAGTCCAAATACTAAGATAATATATGAAAGCTGATTTTAATGCTAACAATGCAAGATTTCTTTAGGGATTATATTTGTAAGTACTCCCTCCGTCCACAAAAGAATGCAATTCTCGCTTCCAAAAAATTCTAGAATCTTAAGTTTGACCAATTATAGATTAAAAAATATTAATATTTATAATACATAATGTATATCATTAGATTCATTACAAAATATACTTTAATTATGATTTTATTTATAGCAAAAAATATTAATACAATTTTCTAGAAATTTGGTCAAACGTGAAGTATTTAAACTGGCACGCAACTTACAGTTGCATTCTTTCTTGGACAGAGCGAGTATGTGACTTTAGAAATCTTTTTGTTTTAAGGCCTCCTAACACCTTTTTTTTGTACTTTGGTTGCAGTTAGACATACTGCCAAATTTCTGTGAAATATTTCTTTAAAAAAGGTTTATACAAACCAGGTAATGTTATTTAACCCGCAATAATACATTAATGTTTTTCCATTAATATAAACTTAGATATATCTGAGCTGTATATTTCAAAGTCGGGTGGCTAAAATAAGTCAGATGTAGAAGCTCTTTAGACAATTAATTTATTCAGATCTTTTTTTTTGAACGAACCGGCACGAGACTGTGCCCATTTCATTGATAGAGAAGAAGAGTAGAATACATCCGGCTAGCCGGTAAAAAAAGACAAGATTCTAATCTCTAGAAATTAGTTTCGCTAAGTCTTTAGCCCCTGCCAAGACCCAAATGGTGGCCTCCGATTTTATTTTTGCAATAGTTGCAATGGCGGAAGATTCTCTTCGGTTGAAGATTCTGG
>JAZFNS010020000.1:111621163-111631172 GCA_037127165.1 Alloteropsis angusta | reverse complement strand
AGTTGCTAATGACATGTTTATCTAATTGATCACTAATTAATTAATCCTAATTAATCCTAACAGAATCATCATCGCCTTCACTAACCTGCTGCAGGTGGTCCATGGTTCTATCTGCTGCGTATATTGCAGGTGCCGTCTGCCGCAGCAGGTTTACCGGCACCCGCTGCTGAATACTACCGCTGCTCTTGATTCCCTCATCTTTGCTACCATCACCAGCAGCAACAGTAGGACTTGCTGGAGAGGAAACCTCCACATATATCATGCGGGAATCGGAATACACTGCCTCAAGGGACCTGAGGAGTCTTACATCCTGTACAGAAATGTACCAAGGAAATTCACTGGTTGGTCGACTTCCATGTAGCGCTGCTGCTGCTGCTGCTGCTGCTGCTGCTACTGATGTTCCTGTAGCAGTAGCACCCCTCTTGGCTTTTTCTTCCCTTGGTGTGGGTGCTGGCTACGTGGTGTCAATGCACAGCCTATATAGGTCTGGTTTCATGTAGCCTTTTTTTGGCCACATGATTGCACAAAGCTTCTTGCAGTCAAGCAGATAGAGCTCATCAAGGTCTTGTATAATTGTTGTAGTGAGATCTAGTGTTTTCACTAGTGTGCCCGAGATGTCTAGGGTGCGTAGACGGAACATGCTTCCTCCCAAGACTAGATTCTTCAGTTTAGTACATCCTTTGAATGAGATCTGTTTAGAACCATGATTTCCATTAACAAAGGCAGTCTCTAAACTTTTCCCACTAAAGCTCATCATGGTAGAAGTCGAACTATTTCCTGAAAAGTCAACAAGTTCCATCTTGTTCATCTCCAAGAACAGGTCTTTTTCTGAGCAACTACACCTGACAAAAGAGCTTGTTACTCGGAGCTTGCGGATGTTAGGCAATCTTCCTTGCATCTGGCCCATGTCCCATTCCGAGGCTCCTGTCACAGTTAACTCCCTGATCTGAGTCATGAGATCCAACATTTGCGCGGACAAGATGTGGGTACAGTCTGTGTAGCGTACGTCGAGTACCCACAGTCTTTGGAAGGTCCGGCGCAAGTCCTCCACCTTCCCTGCTTGGTCTGTGCTTGGCCCAGTGTCCTGGCAATGGTCAAGCCATAGAAACCTGAGACTGTGGCAACAGAGGAATGGAGGCGATTGGAAATTGAAGGTGCAGAATGAGAGCTTGAGAACACGAAGCTTGTCCAGGTAGTGCTGAAACAAGTCTCCGTTGGGTATAGCTCCCCTCGGAATCTGAGTGAACCCAAAAATTGGTGAAGCCCAGTATGGCTTGCTCTTGACAAACTTTGCTAAGGGGGAGGTGGGACAAAACTGATGGTAGTCCACATCCAGTTGCATCTCACGCAGCAGAGCCTCAGTAGATCTCCACAATTCATCATCAAGGCCAACATCTCTCTCTCCATGCTGCAGCTGATGTGTGACCCCATCACATACGCAGTAGTTGGCGCCATGGGTGGAGAAATCATAATCAATCGAGTGATGGCCTCTGCAACACAGCTCCAGCATGTACAAGAAGCACTCGGACACATGTGTGGGCTGATCAATGGTGCTGCGAGGGCCAGTATTAATCTTGCATGATGCAGCTATTTCCATAGCCTCTTGCTGTACAAGGTACGACCAATGCTCCAATTCAACAACTCTGTGTGATGACGCCGGGATAAAAACATCAGTTGTTCCAGCTCTCTTCATGGCCATGTCAACTTTCACCCGGGGTTTTTGCCGGAACCTCCCTTGGAATGTCCACACCACCTTGCTGGTTGAGTATCCAGACAGAGGGAAGCTACAGCAAGTGGCCAGATCGATCTCCTCACTGCTCCCATTGTGGAAAATCACCAAGAATCTGCTGTTCAGCTTCTGTATGTAATGATGCATCGCCCTGGCAACTTCTTGTAGCTCAGCGCGGGAGCCCTCGGCTAACCCTTGGAAATCATCGTCCTCGTCTTGCCGGTCAAACAACTCTATTACTTCATTGGGGAGCTCCAGCTGCTCTGCAACAGCCCTTTGAAGTGCTCTCCTGCTCTCCCACATTGAGCAGTCGATGTGGATGACTTGATCAAACCCCACTTCGGCCAGGGCTCTCTTCCCAGCTGATGAAGTTGCCGTGAGGCGTTGGGCGATGGCTCGGAGGACGGTGGACGCCCCCAGTCCATCCCAGCCATTGAAGTAGAAGACATTGTGTCTGCTACTGATGCTTCTATTATCATAATAGTATTCATCTAGTATGTCGAGAATACTGTCAACAGCCTCGTCTATTGTGTCAGCATCGATATCCTGCATACATATGCACATATGCATCAGCGACGATCATGGTGATCGGTAATCACTTCTCACTTGAGATTGTTATAGGACGTAGTAAGCATGCGTTGGACAAGCAATAGTTTGTTTTTGAAACATGGTCCGCACAGATATTGTACTTCTAATGCACGGACAGACAAGATGAAAAGGGCACCCAAGATACTGTTGAGGTTCAACAAAAACAGAGCATATGCTATCTAGCTGGCGGGTTTACCTTAGTATGCATGATGATTTGGCTGGAGTAACCGATGGCGCCAGTCACCTTGATTTGGTTTGGTTGACTTCTGTGGTGTAGGTACTAGATATTCAGCAACGGAGTAATATATTGCAACCTCCGTTTCATTTTAGAAGAACCAGTGGTCAACCTCCAGCAGATCAACTCCATTTCGATTATGGAATCTAACCCATCGCTTAATTTCTCTCGGCTGATCTGGTCAACACACAAGCAAAACTAGCTCAAAGAAGGCATGTATCACCCATGCATTCTAAATTTCTAATTTTCGTGCCATATATGATCCATCTATTTTCCAAATTAGTTCATTTGGTTGATAAGCATCCTACGTGCAATACAAATGGAAGGAATCACGTAGTTAAGTCACATACCTAGTTAAGTAGCATTGGCATGCAGCAACGCGGGATATATTCAGAAGCCAAAACAGATCAATGCAGAGATTGATTAGATTATTGAATGCTTGCTCCCGCGCGCGAGGAACAGAGTATAGATGGAAGAAGAACGGCAGGTGATCTCCAGATACACTCTGCTAGGCAAATGTGTCCGGGTGAACTTTTCTTTTGTGTCTGTATGCAGTCATCGTCAGGTGATTCTTTGCTTAATCACAAGAAAAGAAAAGGAAAAAAAAAAGCTGATTCTTTGTTTGTAGACAGCTAGCTGCTGCAGGATTTCTCAAAGGTAAAGGGATTAAAGATCGAAAGGTGCGCAGGTACTGTAACAAGTGTAGTAAAGTACAAGGACGGTATCTATCCTTTGTTATCTGCTTCATCCGCTTCTGTTTGTAGTGACTGTAGCGCTAATTGAGTACTAGCCTTTTCTTTTTTTTCCTATTCTTTGTTTTTGTTTTGTTGGCGACTCAAAAGTGTTCAAAGCTAGATAATCCTATGTAGATATAAGATCTGAGCTTCTATGTTGTGGCTTGCATTCAAACACGACATTGGTGTAGTTGCTACAATTTTTGCAAATGTTGAATGGTGTAAATTTAAAATGTTGAAAGAGTATATTGAAATGTTGAATGTTAAAATAAAAATATTTAAAATGACATATTGAATCTTATATCATTGCATTAATTCTAGTGAATACCGCGGTTCAAACGGATTTCAATTTGGATGCGTGGTTTAAGAGAAACGCTCAACCCAAGCACATGCTTGTTCAGAATTTCTGATTTGGGCCCATGTGGACAAGGATTCTTAGAGCCATACGTGGATATTCTCTAATCTCTTTTTCTAATCAAACGCGGGTAGAACCCACACCAACCTAGATCAACACATGTTTGTTCAGAATGTTCGATTTGGGCCCATGTGGACAAGGATTCTTAGAGCCCTACCTGGATTCAGCCCAGCTAGAGGTGCGCCTTCGGTTTGTTCGGTGTTGAAAAGCTGTATCATTGGTTCGGTGATCGGTTTTGACCGAAGTTCTTCAATGTGCAAAAGCGAATGAAGAGGAAACATATTCATGCTTACTGACCTCGCTTCCTCGCCCCAACTCGCCGATGTGGCAACCTGATTGTTGAAGCGCTTAGGATTCGTCGTGCTGCCCCGCTCACTGAACCACTGATCATTCTTTCGCCCTGCTCATCGAGCCGCGAGGATTCACCGCGCCGCCCTGTGTTACAGCTGCTGATACTCATCCCGACACAGGCGACATAATGGGCCAAGCGCCACGCCGGAGCTCTAGAGCCCACGGGCCGAATGCTAAGTTCGTCGGGCCCATGTGGACAAAGTGATAGCTGTAGTTGCTATATAAGTAAAGAGAGGTGTAGAGATATGGATATGAATTGTAAGAACAGAATTCCTCTGCCTTGCTACGCACGCTGATCTCGTTGATCAAGCGAATACAAACCTCCGTCCGGATCCCCTCCTTGTTCTTGCTTCCTACCCTTGTTCTCTGCTAACATCTGGTATCAGAGACTTCTATCCTGGATTCTTCTGCTGTCCACGATCATTTCACTCGTTTCCAGAAGCGCCACGGAGCGATGAATCCCGATTCCAAGCTGCTCTTGGAGGAGATTCAGAAGATCTTCGACAAGCGCCTCAGCGATTCTGAAGTCAAGTGGGAGTCCCGCTTCACCGACTACGAATCGCGCCAGGATATCCGCTTCACCGACTACGAATCGCGCCACGCAGTTCGCGTGGACAAGATCGAGTCCGCTGCGGCGGCCTTGGAGGATTGGCGTCCCGAGATCGAGGGCGTCGTCGACGATCTCAAGCTCGAAGTGAAGAAGTTGTCCAATCACTGGAATCGTGCTGTGATTCAAGGCGCCACGACCGCATCTGGTCTGTTTGCGCCACCCGGATTGGCTGCCGCGCGCCCACCTGCCGGCGTTCAGGCCGATCGGCCCCATGGGCACCGCGTCGACAACACTCCACGGGAGGATGGTTTCGGTTCTGTTACGACCGTGATCCATCCCCCGGCCAATGGTACGAGTCCGTTCCCACTCCCTCTTCCGCCTTCGGCATCTCCTTTGCGTAGATCTGCTAGTGGATTGGGTGGTGGAAATTTTCGTAGTTCCAGTCCGATGGGGCGATTGCCTAAGCTCAATTTTCCTGTATTTGATGGGGAGAATCCTAAACTCTGGTTGTCTAGATGCGAGAAGTACTTTGACATGTATTCGGTAGAGCCTCATCTGTGGATAGCTATTGCGACTATGTACTTTGAGAAGGCTGCAGGTCGTTGGTTGCAATCTGTTGAGTCTCGTCTGAAGTCATGTTCGTGGGTTGAGTTTTCTAGCATGTTGTCTGATAGGTTTGGGAAGGAGCAGCATGAATTACTCATCCGTAGGCTGTTTCATATCAAGCAAACTGGTCTAGTTTCTGAATATGTAGAGGAGTTCGCAGAGTTAGTTGATCAGCTTACTGCTTATGGTCATATGACTGATCCAATGTACTTCACCATGCGTTTTATCGATGGGCTTCGTGATGATATCAAACCTATGGTGCTTGTTCAACGTCCTTGCGATCTCGATACTGCTAGCCGTCTTGCTCTCTTGCAGGAAGAGGTGGCTGAGTCAGTTAAGAAGCGCGATGTGAAGAAGCCTGATGTGGGCTATTTGATGAAGTCTGTTCCCAAGACGTCCCTACCCCTGCCTGTTCCTCCTCGCCTGGACAAAACTCCAACACCACTGAACTCTGAAGAGCGCCGTGTCACCGATGCTGTCAAAAGCCCAGAAGAAAAGCTGTCTGCACTCCGCTCATTCAGACGTGCCAAGGGTTTATGCGTCCGTTGTGCTGAGAAGTGGCATCGGGAGCATAAATGTTCCGCTACTGTTCAGTTACATGTGGTGGAAGAATTGTTGGCTTTGTTTGGTTCTGAAACGGAGGATTCTGGTCAGTCTCTTGCTTCTGATGAGGAACAGCTGCTGATGGCTCTCTCCAAAGATGCTCTATCTGGACGTGCAGGTCCTCGTACTCTGCATTTTTCTGGTATGGTTGAGTCTGAACCTGCTTCTATACTCATTGACTCGGGGAGCTCCCACACTTTTATCAGTGAGTCTTTGGCTGCTAAGCTGGGTATGCATCATCCTGTTCAGACTTCTGTTTCAGTTAAAATTGCTATTGGGGGTTTGTTGCACTGCTCTGCTCAGTTACCAGCAGTCAGTTGGTCTTTGGATGGCTATTGTTTCTCTACTGACATGCATGTGCTACCTCTTCTTCCTTATGATTTGGTGGTTGGTATGAACTGGCTGGAAGCTTTTAGCCCCATGCAGGTGCATTGGTCACATAAGTGGATGAAAATTCCCTATCAGGGTGACATTGTTTGCTTGCAAGGTGCTGTGCCTCATACTCCAGATGTGTTACTGATTCAGTTATTTTTCTGCTGAGCCACCTTCAGAGTCCTCTACTGTCACCCCTGTTGAAGTTCCTGCTGAAGTACAAGATCTCTTGCAGCAGTATTCTGGTATATTTGCTCCCATTTCTGAGTTGCCTCCTTCAAGAACCTGTGATCATGTTATCCCTCTGGTTTCTGGGGCTCAACCAGTACACATCAGATCTTATAGATACCCTCCTATGTTGAAAGATGAAATTGAAGCTCAGGTGGCAGATATGTTGCAAAAAGGAATCATTCAGCCTAGTGCTAGTGAGTTTTCTTCTCCAGTCCTTTTAGTCAAGAAGAAGGATGGGAGCTGGAGATTTTGTGTTGATTACAGGTATTTGAATGCTTTGACTATCAAGAGCAAATATCCAATTCCTGTTTTTGAGCAACTCATGGATGAGTTATCCTCTGCCAAGTGGTTTTCTACTTTGGATCTAGCTTCTGGGTATCATCAGATTAGATTGAAATCTGGAGAAGAATTTAAGACTGCCTTCCAAACTCATCATGGACATTTTGAATTTAGAGTTATGGCTTTTGGCCTTTGTGGAGCACCTGGTACATTTCAGGGAGCCATGAATTCAACTTTGGATCCTCTCCTCAGGAAGTGTTGCTTGGTATTCTTTGATGACATTCTTGTCTACAGCCAGACTTTTGAGGAGCACTTGCAACATTTGCAGTCAGTATTTCAGTTGCTGCAGAAAGACCAGTGGCAGGTCAAACTGTCTAAGTGTTCTTTTGCTCAGACTAAAATCAATTATTTGGGTCATGTGATTTCTGGTGAAGGTGTTGCTACTGACCCTGCTAAGGTTGAAGCCATACTGAGTTGGCCCACTCCTGCCAGTGTCAAAGAATTAAGAAGCTTTTTGGGCCTCTCTGGTTACTATAGAAAATATGTGAAACATTATGCTATTCTGGCTAAGCCCTTGACTAATTTGTTGAAGAAGGGTGTGTTGTTTGTATGGACTTCTGAGCATGAGTCTTCCTTTCAAGCCTTAAAGACTTCTCTCAGTTCTGCTCCTGTTTTAGCTGTCCCTGATTTTAGCAAACCCTTTTGCCTGGAAACTGATGCTTGTGCTACTGGTGTGGGAGCAGTTCTTCTTCAAGCTGGTCATCCCTTGGCTTTCATCAGCAAGCCATTGGGACCTAAAACCCAAGGCTTATCTACCTATGAAAAAGAGTATCTAGCCATTCTTTTGGCTGTTGAGCAATGGAGACACTACCTCCAGTTGGGAGAATTTGTCATTTTCACTGATCAGAAGTCCTTGATCCACTTGAATGAGCAGAGATTGAACACATTTTGGCAGCAGAAAGTCTTTACAAAGTTACTGGGCCTTCAGTATAAGATTGTTTATAAAAAGGGTGTTGAGAATGGGGTGGCTGATGCATTGTCCAGGAGATCCCATGCTTCTAGTTCTGACTCTGCTGTCCTCTCTGCCATTACTGTTGTTACTCCTGTTTGGCTGGAAGAGTTGCAATCAAGTTATCAGTTTCATGATAAAGCTCAAGAGCTGTTGTCCCAGCTAGCTTTAGCCTCTGATTCTGTCCCTCATTTTTCACTGGTGGCTGGTGTTTTGAAGTATAAAAACAAGATCTGGC
Organism: Alloteropsis angusta; assembly: GCA_037127165.1. NCBI lineage: Eukaryota > Viridiplantae > Streptophyta > Magnoliopsida > Poales > Poaceae > Alloteropsis > Alloteropsis angusta. The sequence goes on along the minus strand of JAZFNS010020000.1, from coordinate 111,623,232 downwards.
TGGATTCCAGTGTTTCCTTGCAACAGAAAGTCCTTGCTGCTCTTCATAATTCTGCTGTGGGTGGTCACTCAGGCATCCCTGTTACACATCGTCGAGTTAAGCAGTTGTTTTACTGGTCTGTCATGAAAAGAGATATCATTCAGTTTGTCTCTTCCTGTCCCACCTGTCAGCAAGCTAAGCCTGACCGTGCTAAGTATCCAGGTTTGTTGCAACCCTTGCAGACTCCTACGTCGGCTTGGCAAATGATTTCGATGGACTTTGTTGAAGGTCTTCCCCCTTCTGGTGGTAAAACTGTGATATTGGTAGTGGTTGATCGCTTTTCCAAATTCAATCACTTTTTGCCCTTGCATCACCCTTACACTGCCCAGTCTGTGGCCAAGTTGTTCCTCACTGAAGTTTACAGGCTTCATGGCCTTCCAATGTCTATTGTCTCTGATAGAGATCGAATTTTCACAAGCTTGTTCTGGCAAGAGTTGTTCAAACTGGCAAAGGTCGATTTGGCTCTCAGCTCTGCTTACCACCCTCAGTCAGATGGCCAGACCGAACGGGTTAATCAGTGCATGGAGACGTTCCTTCGCTGCTTTGTACACGCCTGTCCATCTAAATGGGTTCAGTGGGTTCCCTTGGCTGAGTATTGGTATAACACAAGTTTTCATTCATCTCTCGGGTGCTCCCCTTTTGAAGCTCTTTACGGCTATGCTCCTCGCAGTCTCGGTTTGGATACTGACGCTCCCTGTGACAGTGTTGATCTGCAGACTTGGTTACAGGAAAAGCAGGTCATGCGTTCCCTGGTCCATCAGCATCTACTGCGTGCTCGCTCTCGCATGAAACATCAAGCTGACAAGGGACGATCTGATCGTGAGTTTGATGTGGGCAGTTGGGTGTATGTGAAATTACAACCTTATGTTCAGACTTCGCTTTCTGCTCGCTCCAGTCAGAAGTTAGCGTTCAAATTCTTTGGTCCTTACAAGATTTTGAGCAAGATTGGTGTCGTTGCCTACAAGCTCGACCTACCTGCTTCTGCACACATCCATCCTGTGTTCCATGTTTCCCAACTCAAGAAGGTGGTACCTGCTTCTGAAGTGTTATCTTCTTCTCTGCCATCATCTGATCATCACCAGGTTCCTGAGGCCATTCTTCAGCGTCGGCTCATTGCTCGGGGTACCTCCACTGTTGAGCAAGCATTGATCAAATGGTCCGGCCTCTCTGCTGAGCTCGCTACCTGGGAAGATTTGGAAGCTCTTCAACAGGAATTCCCAAATGCTGCTGCTTGGGGTCAAGCAGCTTCTAAAGGAGGAGGGGATGTTACAGCTGCTGATACTCATCCCGACACAGGCGACATAATGGGCCAAGCGCCACGCCGTAGCTCTAGAGCCCACGGGCCGAATGCTAAGTTCGTCGGGCCCATGTGGGCAAAGTGATAGCTGTAGTTGCTATATAAGTAAAGAGAGGTGTAGAGATATGGATATGAATTGTAAGAACAGAATTCCTCTGCCTTGCTACGCACGCTGATCTCGTTGATCAAGCGAATACAAACCTCCGTCTGGATCCCCTCCTTGTTCTTGCTTCCTACCCTTGTTCTCTGCTAACATCCTGCTCGCCGAGTGTCCGGGATTCCGGCTGTCCGCCCCACTCTCCGTCTTCGATCTCGGGGGGATCTCGGGGGCCTCAGCTACGAAGAAGGCCGGAGGAAATTTGCTGGAAGGCTTGGGTGATTCGGCTCGGTGTCGAGCTAAAACTGAAGAGGACACTCCCTAGTTCTTCACCATGAATCATAGCAATTAATCCAACCAATTTACTGCAATCCTAGCGATTTCTTCCAATAGATTTGATTCTGAGTGGTGAGGGAAATTTGTTGCGCTAGATTTGGGCTCCAAGCAGCAAAGGGTGAGGGCGATTTTGACTGCAGGTCTGCACCTGCCGACCATGTAGCTGCGGCACCTGCGCGCCAAAGTTTGTATCAGGGACGGGCTTCCAGTGAGGATCAAGAGAGTTAGAAATATAATAGAGATTCTTGTCTTCAGGAAAAGTTAGAGATTAGATAGAGATTCTTGTCTTCAGGAAAAGTT
>JAZFNS010020000.1:110615948-110629986 GCA_037127165.1 Alloteropsis angusta | reverse complement strand
AAAAAAAAAAAGAAGATCACAAAATGTATATGTAGTTTTCTTTAAGATCCACTAGCTATTTTGTAATAAAGTTTAACGGTTATTAAGTATGTAATAATTTTAACAAAGTTTAACAATTATGTAATAATTTTGGCAAAAAGTTGTCATATGAGTATACTTATGGGTGGCATACATGTGATCCACATTTGGTGTTGTTCCCTAAATCGGATGGACAAACGTGANTACCAGAGACAAAGTTGTCTGAAGGACGCTAGCCCAGTTGAAAAAGGACAGCTCAAGGATAACAATTTATTTGGCTAAAAAAAAGGATAACAATTTATTTACTAACGACGTTCAATGTTTATCAAGATGAGCAATACATCTTGAATCTANAGGACGAGATTCTTGTTAAGCGGGTAGAATCGTAACATTTAGTTTTCTTTAATCTTTTCAGGTTTTTAATATTCTACAAAATTATTAGAATTAACTATGGTTTGTGTATAATTATTCTAAATTAATATTTAGTTTCTAAATTAAAAGTAATGAATCATTGGTTGTAATATTTTGTTTGATGCATTCATGCCGAGCTGCGTAGTGTTTTGAGTGCATTTTTTAAAAAATGTTTTAATCATGTCCAGTAGTTGTCTTGGCATTCCGAAAAATTTCCAGATTTTGTGGGAATTTTCTTGCGCTTTCTCCTAGCTTAAGCATTGCGTTGGAGAGATACATAAACCTTAGCATGAGCCATAGATGTTTTTTAGATAGACAATGTTCCAAGAACCCTCTAGGAAGTTTCCTGAATTATTGTTCAATGCTTTGAGAGTTTATTTTGAGGTTTAAAAATGATTTCAGAATTTACTGGAATTGTTTGTGAATAAGAAATTAATTCCCAAAGTTAGAAAAAACGAGAAAAATACCCACCCGAACACTATCTCTATATATACAGCCGGATAGCCCTTGTCGTCCTCTCTCCATATCCACAAACGCCTCCCTTAGCCGCCTCTCGTAGCTTTGGAATTGCTTGCCGAAGTTCTCGCCTACTCTCTCCCTCGCGTGCGACGAACCGGAGCGACGAACTTGGTTGGTCCGAGGGACAGCCAATTTCAAATCCATCCTTTTATTGATCCAAACAAGAATTTGATTTGGTTTCTTCATAGTAGTATATATAAAATTTAATGCGATGACCATCCAAACAAAGCCTCCCTTCAATATCATGGTTGATTTGGTAGTATTAATCAAAGCCTTAGATATTTTCGTCTCCCCAAGTGACCACCATAAGCTCAAGCTTTATAGTCATGAACACATACATTAGCACTCATATGCCTCATGGAACTCGTCAACTCCAAGCTTGATCGTGAAAGTGCAATGCATTCAACACAGCCACTGTATCTAGTGGAATCTGATTGTCCTTGTTTGAGCTGCAGGAAACTCAAAAGCAACTGCACGCTTTTGCCGCTGGAAAGTTGGTTTTCTGAAAACCAGCGTCCTGAAAAGCTAAGGTCGTTTTGCAACCCAACTTTTCTAATGAAATATGCACCGGAAGATATCTACAATAGTTGAGTTGCCTATCTGTTAGGAATGTGTGTACTTATTCTTTTATACATTTTTTATTAGATTAATGATAATATTTGCAGAGGTTTGTGGCAATATAATAATAGTGAATAATATATAAGTAGGACATATCTTGGTTATACAATCATCATCATCCTACTCTTTCATGGTCATCAAAGCATCAATAATCATATCACAAAAAGCATTCATGTCGCTCCCTCTTGCTTGTGTGCTTTCGGCTGAGACAATGATGCTTGACCCAAATTTTTTTTATCGAATACGCAGGAGAGCTGCGCATCTTTGTATTAAGAAGAAGAAAGTTTTTTTTTTACAACGCACGTAAACGTGCACTCTCCGCTAGGTTTACAGAGGTAGTCTGGACAACCTGAGCGGGTGTAAGAAAGAACAACAGCCAAAGTAGAGCTACTGACTAATGAACAACTAAACAACCGAGTTCGACTGCACCGGCCGTGATCCAAAGCTCACCCTCCTGTCTGATGGTCTGCAGCAGCATTGATAATGGCATCTCAACATTGCCATTGCCCAAATCATGGACTGCACCGGCATGTATGATTGACCCAAATCATGGAACAAAGTCTTCATTTTGATGACACATGTCAAAGAGGCGATCACTCATTGCCCTCTCCTTGCCCTTTCCTTTGTTCTCCATAAATAGAATGCAATTCCTAATCGTAATTTATCCATCTAAACAGTGCAAGGTTGAGGAGAGGAAGGATTGCTATCCATGTTGTGGTGCAGCGGTCAGCATAGAGCTGTGACTTACGGGCACTACCCAGAGATTATGGTCGAGATCTTGCAGAGGCGCCTGCCTTAAGAAGTGTGGATATAATCTCCTCAGGCTAATCTTGAAGGAGAACGGGACGTGGAATACGGAGCTGTGCTGCTTAGGTCCCAACAAGCAGTGATACGTCGTCGGTGGCCGTGAGAGGTGGCAAGATTCGGGAGGGATGGCGGCAGGATTTGCGAGGGGAGGCGGTGGCAAGATCCAAACATAGTAGACCCTAGGGTCATGCTCCTTCTACGACTGTGAGGAGAGACATTTGAGGAAATGAAAATAGTGGTTCTCGTCACTTGCCAGGTGGTGTCAGGTGATAATTTTAATGAAGTATGCCTTGGGAAGCCCATGTTTGTGTGACTTTTGTGGGCTTTTGACGCCGAAAAGCCTGGCTGGTTGTTTGTTTGGGTTTCCAGCCTACCCAGTCTAGCTCATAGAACGAGTTTGCATGCATGTATGTCTTTCAAAAAAAACTCCAGAAAGCCTAAACAAACGTAGTCATAACATACTCACCTGTGCAGAGCAATGGAATGCAACGTGAGCTCAATCACTGTACCCGGTGGAATTTGATAGCCTGCGCACATCCTTTCCTCTATTTTACTTTCAATAAAATACTTCCAGTGAAAGATTTTATTTTTTAAATTATTCTATATGTTACATAGAAAAATATTTCTTGATTTGGGGCAACTGCAATAATATATCGTAGTTATCTATTTTCCTTAAACAATTAGAATTTTTGTCAACTAGGCAGAAAGAAATTTAGCTTCGTCTATTTTCATCCGTTCCATATACTAAAACTTTTTCCCCTATTAATGGATTAAAAAGGCTCTACAGGGGAGGGAATATATCCAATTTTGAAAATTGATTTTCTTTTTATAACATAAAACCTGTATTTTTCCATTGGGCCTGGCCTCACCTCCAGCACCGCTGCCGACCTACTCCTCTATACATTGGTGGAACCAGGAAATTATCAAGTCTAATGGACGAGCAAGAATCAAAGTTTTTGTTTGGGAAAAGCTAACTTTCACCCCGAGTATTTTCGGCTCCTTGGCACTCGATTTTTCCCGTGCATGGATGCAGAAGCAAAAGCTGCTGCGACGAAGCTACATCTTCATTCACACTGGCGCCGATTCCAACAAGGTTAGGGCAAGACACGGGCCAACAAAGCAGAGCTACGAAGCGGCCAAGGACCCAGGCCAACAAAACCTGACCGGAGGAGCACTGTTGCCCTGGCCAGCACATCCATTAGGGTAAACAGAGCCTGGATTCGGCTAACGTCCCTATCCATAGCCACGTTGACCAGCGAAGGACTCGTTGACCCAGCCAACCTGTGGACGCTGGGCAATTCATCCTCGGCCCAGCCAACACAGGCTGGACCTGGCCAAGACGCGGGCCAATGGCGCAGCCGGAAGCGGCTAAGGACCCAGGCCAAGGAGCCCTTAACCTTACGAGCACCTGTTGGCCCGGCCAACGTCGCGGCCATCGAAACCTAGACCGGCACACCACTCGTTGCCCGGTCAACCCGTGGATGCCAGATGCCGATCAAGACAGACACGGCCCACCAGGACATGGGCCAACGGCAGAGCCACAATGCGGCCAAGGACCCAGGCCAAAGGTCCTTGACCGGAGGAGCACCAGTTGGCCAGGCCAACGCGTCCATCTAGGTCAACAGAGTCGGGATCCGGCTAAGATCACCGTCCACGGCCATGTTGACCGGCGAAGTACTAGTTGGCCCAGCCAACACGTGGACGCTAGTCAATACAGCCTCGGCTCGACCAACACAACCTGGGCCAGCCAAGATACATGGCCAACGGCGGAGCCAGGAAGCTGCAAAGGAGCCCTTAATCGTACGAGCACACGTTGGCCTGGCCAACATTGACCAGGGTCAACAGAGGTGCGTCGTGGCCAACGACACCTTAACCGGTGCACCACTCCTTGCTCAGCCAAACTTTGAGCCTCTGTTTCTACAAATTTCATTACCAAACTTTACAATTTATCAAAACAAAAATTGTAGCATTGATATTTTTCTAAACCTCTTCTTTCAAACACCTCCTCAAATTCGACCTAAAAGTTGAACAAGGTAATTAGGCAACTTCCAAAATTGCAGATTTACAATTCAAATTACTCCATCAGCAAAGTCTTATGTGTACGACACAAGCACTAAACATCAAGAGAGTCTTCAGTCTACAAAAAAGCACTAAACATCAACTACCTTGAGCTTGCAATAGATTATAACATCTTCAAGTAGCGGCGCTTGATTTTCTTTGCTTGTTATCATGAAGTGCAGACACTTGCCCTTAACTCCTCACTTGTTTTCTGTATTTTCAGAGACAACAAAAAGTGTAAGAGATATACTTTTCTATATGTATGTCTGAATCAATTAATCATTTGTATAAAGTGAAGTTTAGAAATTACCAGGAATTCATACGCAAATTCACGATTATCAGCATTATTTATATTGATGAGGAACAAGGATAGATGCACGTTCGTAATGTACAAAATTTGGTAATCCTTCTCCAGAAAACTTAACCAACGTCGCATAAAGATTGTTAAGGAGTTGTTTGCCAAATTTATTGTGGTATCGTTGTCTTACATTCATATTCACTCGTTTATGCTTTCTCCATGTTATCCTGCTGATACAAGATCTAAGAAAAGTTTAGGGGGTTGTAGAAAGCGTATGACAAAATAAAGCATCTACATGTCATTGCTAAATTTTTCAAATATATGCTTCATCAGTTTTATAGCTTTTTTAGAAGATGGATCAAAGTGATATTAGTGTGTGAAAGGGGATGCTGCTGCATCTGATTTAAGGACCCTCAGCAAAAAAGGGGATTCATCCAAATTAATTGGCCTCCCAAATACCCATGTACGATTTTTTGGACCACACTTAGTACCATTTTTGTTGATGCTTTGTATATTTTTAGTCTTCTTAGGGCTAGAATTTCATGAAGCAGAGGCCCTCTTTCTTCCATTGTCTGTTTTAGATTCAGTCTCAGCATGTTTCCGCTTTCTTGTAGCTCCTTTTGGAGTTCCAAGAACATGACCATTGTCTCGTCCATCTGATTCTTCACCTTTGTTACCTCCATCTGATTCTTCATCTTCGGTACATCCAGATGAATACTATGTATAGGCTCCTGCACTACATTTTGGAGTTTCAGAAACATTATCAATGACTATTCCATCTGATTCTTCATCTCTTCTAACTTGAGTATCATCATCAAACTGTGTGCCACCAGGATCTTTAGCTGCTTTGTCTGTATTGCGTTCTTCATCAGACTTCTCACTCCCAGTCTCAGTAAGATCAACTATGGCGAGGTTATCCCTGTGAAACCAGATTTCTGATGCAAAAAAACTTGTGTTATTCAGCTATTATTGTCTGCATTTTGAGGCACAAGTACATCGATAGTTTAGCAAAAAGAAAAGAAAGGAAAAGAAAAAAGTGAATAATTATTTACACAATGAAATAGAACTAACATCATCACATTCGTCTATACTATTGACTTCAACAATTCTTCTTGTGAACCATAGCATAAACAAACTGTTGTCATCACTGAAACAATAATTCAATAATGTAAGCCAAATAGAGATATAATGCAGCAAAGAACAGGAGAAGAATTTTCTTCAAGGAAGCTGAAATATTACTAGTTTTTTGCTGCTTTAGAGACAGGTCCTTATACTTGAGTTCAGCAAGTCCAAGTGACTCCAAGTATTCTTCAACTTCTTATACCTGGAAGAATGAATCAAGGTAAAGAAAAAATAGTGTTCACCACTGATGATAGAGACAAATATCTAGGGAAAAATTATCATACCACATTTTCTGCAGCACTTCTCTGACCATGAGATTGCAATGAATCAAGTATGGATTTACTAGTATTCACCGTGTCAAACATCACTAAAAACCAATGATCGTTGTGGAGATGGGTATGAAATCTTGGGAAAAACATGTTTAGTTCATGGCCTAAAAGAAAAAAATATTTTGTCTTGGGATGGGGGGCACAAACCAGTTTTGGCATGGGGTCATAATTTTTTTCCTAAGCTAATCTAGCAGCATGCTGTTCTCACCCTTCTGCAACAAAAACACCTACAATAAAATAGAATAGATTGTAATCTTTGATAAATTAATCACAAGATGGAAAAATGCTAACTCCTCTAATTGTTACTTACCGCAGCAGATACAAGGAGCATTGCATTTTAACCTTTCCATTGTTCATTCCAAACATTTATAAGGGCCTGGAGTACCCAAGTACTCTGTGGTTGGAATACTTGTACAAATGCATCTTTAGTAAAGTGAAATGACCATAAATCCACTGCCACCCTTTTGTTAATTTCATCCTTGTTTATCCTGTGTATCTTGGACAAGATAAATTTGTCACCGAATTTATCTAATTTATTTACAGTATCATGGCCCTGGAGCCCAAGTAATTCCTTCAATTCTTGGGGACAACAACATTTCTCCATGATAACTGACGTTTTTCTACAATGTGGTCGACTTTGATAGCCATATTAGTTGGAAGGTCCTGGTCATACAAACAAACATATTTCTCAAGTTAGGAACACACACAAATAAGTCATCTTGTTCCTCGAAGGGGCAGTTATCTTTTTTGCTACCGTTCTTGTTGCGCTTCCCAGTTGTGTACCTCTTTGCATTGGTCGTCTTACGCAATATGTGCTTTTTCTTAACCTCAAAAGGGGTATGGAATGTGTAACATGTATGTACTGATCCAAAACGTACATATATGGTAACACTTATACTTACATCTGGAATGTCTGAATAGTCAATCTTGTCAGGTTGAACATCTGGGATGTCATTTTTCCCATACACTGTGTGTGTCCAAGGTTTGACCTAAAAGGGACAAGGAAGGGAAATGTTAGTTAGATGTTTATGAAATACATGAATGCATATGCATACATTTTTCTACATACCTTGATGCCTTCGTCAAGATGGGCATTGCCAGTTTCATGACAATTCATGTTGTCCAAACAAATAAAACTACAAGTTATTGTTAGTCATACAACATTTGCTTTTGTACAAAGAGAAAAGATTTCAAAGATGCTTACAAGAAAGGTCATCGAGCTCCAAATGGTATATGATTCAAAGAAGTTTTATAAACCTGCCTTCAAATGATCCATTAATTACTTACGATAATCAATTGTAGCCACTGTCTTTAGGTCCAAGATTAATCACAAGCGTTCTTGAGGGAGATAGTGAGAAGAAATTGTGAAGGAAGAAAAGTTGAACAGTGCTGCTAAAAAATCCTAGCTTTCCAGCATAGTTTTGCCAGCATTTCTAGCAGTTGCACATGCTTTGTCAACATTAGAAGAAGTAATACAATTAGCTAGGCAAGTTTTTGCATCAGGATTGTGCTCATTTTCTGCCAAAATAGCATCTAGAAGGTCCTTCTGCCTAGCATTTTGACATATATCAATTTCTTGAGGCATCTTTCTAGCCCTTGGAAGCTCATGTATGATTTTCAACACCTCTAGTGTTATTAGACGATGACTGTTTGGTCCAAGATCTATCAAAATAACATCTTCTTCATGGTACTCACTGTGTTGCACTTCGGAAGTATCCATCAGACCAGATTTCTTTTCATTGTGTACAAGGAGAAGGCACAACAATCAAACCTAAGCTTGCCTAACACATTGGTTGCTTGTGCTGATAGATTTGCACATAACATTGTCAGTTTTTCTCCAAAGAACTGAGCCTGAGATCCTTCTTCTATCAAACTAACAACAATTGCATCAATTTAAAATTAAATGTTAATTAACAGGTAGAAAAGGTTGTTGTAATAAGGTTGCAAAGATGAATACCCTTGGAGCGCACTCTTCACCGGACCACCTGACAATGTCCACATGTCCTATCAAAATGTAATATCGTGATTTAAACATTAGCTCTAATACTAAATGAACCAGACTGTACCAACAGTTTGTCTCACATATAAAAGTATTCAGCAATAAGTACCCCTACCCCATCTAATGTTTCAATATGAAAACGATATTCTGATCCTCGCGTATAATCCATGCGGTAGACACCACAAATTACATCAATCTGGATAACTCCTAGTGTTTACCAGGCCAATCTACACACAACCATGCCAAATCGCTGTATCATTGGGTCAATAGAGATATAACAGGGTTATGATTCATTATTTCAAGCAGTTCACCGCCTTCATACCATGGTCATAGTCCCTTGTCACATCCCCCGCCATGGCCATNAGTCTCTTTCTCCACTATCATCGCCTCCACCGTAGCGGTACTCTCCGCCTCCCCTGCCGCCGTTNTTTGCCTTCATACCTTGGTCACATTCCCTTGGCACATCCCCCGCCATGGTCGCAGTCTCCTCCTCCACTGCCGCAACCTCCACTGTAGCGGCACTCTCCGCCTCCCCTGTCGCGGAAGAATTCTCTCGCGGCATCCCCTCCCCCTCCACTGCTATTTCGAATTCTCTCGTGGCGTCCCCTCCCCTCTGCTATTTCGATTTCTCTCCCGGCCTCCCCTGGCGTTTGAATTCTAAAGGTGTCTTAATTTTTCAATCTTGGGGTCAATGAAAATTATAAGTTTGGGTCAATGGATACCACACGGTCCTAAACCAGCACCAAACAAGGCCCAGCACCGAGTTTTGCTTGCTAGCCCAGGCCCATGTCACAAAGCCAACTAACAAGATCAGACCAGGAGGAAGGAGAACCGGCTAGATTGGACCACAGGTCAATTGGCCCATGAATCAAGGATCACAAAGCTCCATTGACATGTGGTCCAATTTGGATGGTTCTCCTTCCTCCTGGTCGGATCTTGCTGGTTGGCTTTGTGACATGGGCCTAGGCCAACAAGCGAAACTCGGTGCTGGGACTTGTTTGTTGCCGGTCTGGGCCCGTGTGGTATCCATTGACCCAAAATTATAATTTCCAACCCAAAGATGGAAAACAAACACATCTAGAATTCAAATCGCAGGGTACGCTGTGATAGAATTTGAAATAACAGGGGAGGGAAGGGAACGTCGTGAGAGAATTATTCTACGGCAGGGGAGGTGGAGACTGCCGTTTCGGTGGAGGTTGGGGCAGTGGAGGAGGAGATTGCAGCCATGGCGGGGGATGTGCCAAGGGAATGCAAGCAAGGTATGAAGGCAGGAATGGCGGCAGGGGAGGCGGAAACTACCGCTATGGTGGAGATGATGGCAATGGAGGAAGAGACTGCGGCCATGGAGGGGATGTGATAAGGGACTGCGAGCAAGGTATGAAGGCGGTGAACTGCTTCAAACGATGAATCATAACCCTGTTATATCTGTATTGACCCGACGATGGAGAGGTTTGGCCTGGTTGGATGTATATTGACTTGGTAAACGATGGTAATCACTAGGCGTTATCTAGATTGATGTAATTTAGGGTTTCTATCGCATGGATTATACACGAGGATCGGGATATCATGTTTCCATATTGAAACATTAGATGGGGTACGGAGTACTTATTGCTGAATACTTGTATATGTGAGGCAAATTGTTTGTACAATCTGGTTCTTTTAGTATTAGAGCTAATGTTTAAATCATGATATTACATTTTTATAGGACATGTGGACATTATCAGGTGGTCCGGTGAAGAGTGTGCTCCAAGGGTATTCATCTTTGCAACCTTATTACAACAACATTTTTTACCTTTTAATCAGTATTTAATTTTAAATTGACGCAATTGTTGTTTGTTTGATAGAAAAAAGAATCTCAGGCTCGGTTCTTTGGAGAAAAACTGGCATTGTTATGTGCAAATCTCTTAGCACAAGCAACCAATGTGTTAGGTAAGCTTAGGTGTGATTCTTCTGCCTTCTCCTTGTACACAATGAATAGAAATATGGTCTGATGGATACTTCTGAAGTGCTTAGGTGTGATTCTTCTGCCTTCTCCTTGTACACAATGAGTACAAGGAAGAAGATGCTATTTTGATGGATCTAGGTCCAAACAGTCATCGTCTAATAACACTAAAGGTGTTGAAAATCATACATTGGCTTTCAAGGGCTAGAGAGATGCCTCAAGAAATTGATCTAGGTTCAAATGCTACACAGAAGGAACTTCTAGATTCTATTTTGGCAGAAAAAGAGCACAATCCTGATGCGAAAACTCATCTAGCTAATTCTATTACTCTTTCTAATGTTGCAAATCATGGGCCACTGCTAGGAGTGCTGGCAAAACTATGCTGGAAAGTCAGGATTCGTTAGCAGCACTGTTCAACTTTTCTTCCTTCACAATTTCTTCTTAGTATCTCCCTCAAATATGTTTGGGATTAATCTTGGACCTAAAGACAGTTGCTACAATTGATAGTTGTAAGTAATTGATGGATCATTTGAAGGCAGGTTTACAAAATTTCGCTGAATCATATACCATTTGACCTCGATGACCTTTCTTGTAAGCATCTTTAAAATCTTTTCTTTTTGTATGAAAGAAGATTTTGTATGACTAACAATAACTGCAGGTTTTTTTGTCTGGACAACCTGAATTGTCATGAAATTGGCAATGCAACCATGAAAACTCCAAGACTGCAGTACTATACTTCAGCAATGGTGGATGGTATTGTTGCTCGTTTTGACGAAGGCATCGATGTATGTAAAAATTTATGCATATGCATTCATTTATTTCATAAACATCTAATATACATTTTCGTTCCTTGTCCCTTTTTAGGTCGAACCCTGGGCACACATAGTGTATGGGAAAACTGGCATCCCAGATGTTCAATCTGACAAGATTGACTATTCATACATTCCAGATGTAAGTATAAGTGTTACCATATATGTATGTTTTTTATCAGTATATATATGTTATACATTCCATACCCATTTTGAGGTTAAGAAGAAGCATATATTTCGTAAGGCGCCGATGCAATGAGGTACAAGATTGGGAATCGCAACAAGAACGGTAGCAAGAAACAAAAGTGCCCCTTCGAGGAACAAGATGACTTATTTGTGTGTGTTCCTAACATGAGAAATATGTTTCTCATTTGTATGACCCAGACCTTTCAACGTATATGGCTATCAAAGTTGACCACATTACAGAAAAATCTCAGTTATCGTGGAGAAATGCTATTGAAGACATAACCTGAAAAGAAATGAGGCGTTGTGCCCAAGAATTGAAGGAATTACTTGGACTTGAACCCATGATACTGTGAATAAATTCGATAAATTCTATGACAAGTTTATCTTGTCCAAGATACACAAGATAAACAACAAAAGGGTGGAAGTGGATTTAGGCACGTTTCAGGTACTGAAGATGCATTTGTACAAGTATTCCATGGTTGGTTGAGTAATTGGGTAGTCCAGGCCCTTATAAATGTTTGGAATGAACAACAGAAAGGCCCAAATGTAATGCTCCCTGTATCTGTTGCGGTAAGTATCAATTAGAGCAATTAGCATTTTCCATCTTGTGATCAACTTATCAAAGATTACAATCTATTTTATTTTATTGTAGGGGTTTTTGTTGAAGAAGGGTGACAACAGCATGCTACTAGTCCATCTTAGGAAAAAATTGAGCCCCCATGCCAAAACTAGTTTTTTTATTTTAATCCATTGAACTAAACATGTTTTCACATATATTTTCATACCCATCCTCCACAACGACCATTGGTTTTTAGTGGTGTTTGACATGGTGAATAGCTGTAAATATATACTTGATTCGTTGCAATCTCATGGGCATAGAAGTGCTGCAGAAAATGCGGTATGGTTATTTTCCCTAGATATTTGTCCCTATCGTTAGTGGTGACCACTATTTTTTCTTCACCTTGATCCATTCTTGTAGGTATCAAAAGTTGATGAACACTTGAAGTCACTTGGACTTGCCGAATTCAACTATAAGCAGTTGTTTGTAAAGCAGCAAAACAACTAGTAATATTTTAGCTGCCTTAAAGAAATTCTTCTCCTGTTCTTTGCTGCATTTACATCTTTTACATTGTTGAATAATTGTTTCAGTGATTACTGCGGTTTCTTTATGCTATGGTTCACAAGAAGAATTGTTGAAGGCAATAGTATAGACGACTGTGATGATGTTAGTGCTATTTCATTGTGTAAATAATTATTCACTTTTTCTTTTCTATTCTTTTTGCTAAACTGCCTGATGTACTTGTGCCTTAAAAAATGCAGACAATAATAGCTGAATACCGTAAGTTTCTTGCATGAGAAATCTGGTTTCACAGGGATAACCTCGGTATAGTTGATCTTACTGATACTGGCAGTGAGAAATGTGATGGAGAACGCGATACAGACAAAGCAACTAAAGAACCTGGTGATACATGGTTTGATGATGATTCTCGAGTTAGCAGAGATGAAGAATCAAATGGAAGAGCTACTGATAGTGTTTTTGAAACTCCAAAAGGCAGTGCAAGAGCCTATACAAAGTATTCATCTGGAAGTACCGAAGATGGAGAATCATATGGAGGTAGCACAGATGAAGAATCAGATGGAGGAGACAATGGTTGTGTTCTTGGAACTCCAAAAGGCGCTGCAAGAAAGAGGAAATATTCTGAGACTGAATCTGAAATAGGCAATGGAAGAAAGAGGGTCTCTGCTTCAAGAAACTCTAGCCCTAAGAGACTAGACATATACAAAGTATCAACAACGCTAAGTATGGTCCACAAAAAAAATGTATACAAGTATTTGGGAAGCCTGTTAATTTGGACGTATTCCATTTTTTGCTGAGGGTCCTTAAATCAGATGCAGCAACATCCCCTTTCAGACACTATCATCGTCATGATCCATCTTCTGAAAAAGCTATAAAACTGATGAAGCATATATTTGAAAATTTTGGCAATGATAGGTACATGCTTTATTTTGTCATATGCTTTCTACAACCCCCTATTTTTTCCTTAGCTCTTGTATCATGCAGGATCTCATGGAGACTAAACTGATGTTTTTCAATTAATAGCCACATACTCATGAATAACCACCGAGATGGTGGACATCCCAATTATATAATAAACATAAATGGTAGGACAATCAAACAAGAGTTTGATGAACGTGCAATGTGTGGATCTTTGGCCATATTATTCTTCATATATTGCTTGAGACGAGATGATAAAGATTATCAACCACAAATAAGTGATCGCAGGGTCATATAGAGCCACAAACAATGGTAGATTATACCTCATCTAAATCTTTCTTTTGTTTTGCAGTTTTGCATACACTCATCATTTTTCTTTGTTGGTATAAAATTGTAGGAGTTTATAACTTCTCTTGCATATGATTCTGGAACTGTGCAAACCCATATTAAGGAACGTTACACGGCCAGACAATTTGAAGTAGCCAATCATGTAAGTACATTCTTTGTATTGCGACATGCTCTTCCGTTGTTGTTTAATTTTGACTCCTTACACCATGTCTCTTTTTTCTTGTGTTGTATATATATTTGGACTTTCATAGATATTTATACCATTCTGGTATGACAATCACTGGAGGTTGTACGTCATCAACTTTCGACATCAACAAATTGATATATTATATTCTTTTCCTTGGCCTGAGAGAAAGCACAAACGAGCGAATATATTAAAGACAACGATACCACAGTAAATTTGGCAAACAGCTCCTTGAAAATCTTTATGTTGTGTTGGTTAAGTTTTCTCGAGAAGGAATACCCAATTTTATACCTTTGGAACCTGCATTTGTCATGTTCCTTATCACGATAAATAAAAAAACTCGACCTGCGGGGGGTAAGACAGCCCCCGGGCATTTTGCTAAGAAGAAGACCTT
>JAZFNS010020000.1:110409989-110420267 GCA_037127165.1 Alloteropsis angusta | reverse complement strand
CACCCCTCTTTGTATAAAAAGAGGCCCAAATAAGGGTCAAGGGCTCATTTGTAACACTTAGGGACCTGATCGTAATTTTTAGCCCCACCAATGGAATAAACCTAAACAACCATCTCTCCCTCCCTATAAATAGATCCCTAGGGCTTGGGGGAGAGGACTTTTGGCTCTTGATCATTTAATCTCTCACATGTGCTCTCTTGTTGGCTTCCTCTTTACCTCTCCCTTCTGCTCATCTCTCGCTTATCTAGGATTCAACCCTCAGGGCCGAATCCCAACATTATGTAAGATAATTATCATTCTCAACACACAAGGAAGCATTTGAAGCACTAATATTTAAATGTCAAGATTACAAGTTCTGCAACTTGGGCAATCACATTCATTAATATCCAACATACGTGACCCTACCTCGCATGAATGTCTGAACTGCCTTGCAGTATTACTTGCACCAAAAGCATGAGAGTGGATACAACCAAGCATGGGCAGAAAATATTATCTAATTCTACTAGATCTAACCAAGTTACTTGCTGCACCATAGATGGGATGATGGATGCAGCACCTTCAGTGCTTATTTGTGACTTGTGAGTGCCGGTGACTCCGAGAAACAGGGAACATAAGGAATAACATGCGTAGTTGAAGTATCATTTTCTAGTATCCCAATAACACTCACTAGCTTATGGTCCATTTCATACGATATCAGCTTTAGGTCCCAGTCTCGAATAAGGAAAACAACATTTCCATCTGGATGCATGGCAACCACACTGTAGTCATTTTTCCGGCCTCTGCAACTCTTTTTTCCAAACAGCTCCATAAAGCTCACACTGTGCTTCAAGACCCATGCTTGTGTATCATAGTCCTCAAGAACCCAGATGAACAGTTTAGCATCAGATGTTTGATTGATGTAATGCAGGCGCCCGGGATTGAGCTACATAACCAGGCTTCGTCCAGTTCTTCCTCTTATCCATCTCAGGCACTAGGATGATCTTCCTTGTCGCCCCGTGCACATCAACAGCAGCAATCTGACTTTGATCTGAGATTATGAAATGCAGCATGCCATTGAGAACAGCACACCAGGAGCTATGGCAAGGTACTAATCCCTGATGACGCCATCCTTCCAAATCATGTTCATCCAAGCCACTTTGGATGTGATCCCAGTCACTTTGGATGTGAATCCACTTACCACTTTCAGATGAATAGATGTGCACCGATGTCCTTGACAACTCTTCCTCCTCCTCCTCCTCCTCCTCATCATCATCATCATTATAGCGTTGCTGATGACGCCAGCCCCAATAATCATGAACATAACCACCATTCTCCTCATCACTATCCTCCTCATCATTCTCATCCTCCTCATCATTCACCACAAACCCATCCTTCTCAAACTTCACCACATGAGTAAACTCCCACCCAAACTGGACCAGGTGGAAGTGAGATGAGATGGACGGATCAAAAACCAAATAGTTGTATCTTCTTGGTTCTCTAACATACACCGGAGACGGAGGGCCCACTACCGCCCATTGCTTTGTGGCGGGGTTGCATACAACATAGCCCAACAGACCATATGGCCATGACTTTTCTTTGTGCTCGAAGAGGAGAAGCCCATTGCAGGAATCCGAGAAGGCGAGGGTCTCGATCTCGGGCAGTTTCGTCAGGAACGAGAGGCTAGTGTCGATTTGGAGAGACTCCGATCTAGCGAGCAGGTTGGCAAAACCGGTATCCTGCCCGTAGCCCTCCTTCTCAACCAAGAAGAAGCCCTCGAGGGTTTGGGGAAGCTTCTTGCGGTGGAGGGGATCTTCGATGAGGTCGCGCCAGGCCTTTGCGACACACTTGGATCGGCAGACGGACCTGGCGGGGACGCGCGCGAGGATCTCCACCAACGAGTCTTCGGGCAGGCCGGACAACGCCGTTCGCTAGGGGCGGTCCATGCCGCCGCCGCCGGCGGTGGGGAGGGCGCGGAGCAAGCTGCAAAAGCGTCGCAATGTGAAGGGAACCAAGTGAGCGAGAAATACGGGGAGGGGAGGAGGCTATGGTTGCTCACCTGCCGCAGGAGACGTTGGGATTAGACGAACGGCGGCGGCGCCGGCCGGTGGCTCGCGAAGAAGCAACCGGTACGGGAGGAGCGCTGCCTGGGGAGAAGGGGCATTTTTAGAATTTAGGACGTGGAGCCTTGAAAGTCTTACTATCCTCTATCAGGGTCGAAGTCGGTGAAATATGATGAAAAATATTTTATTAAAAATGTGTTTTGTAAGAAGGACATAATTGTTAGTGTAATTTTTTTATAACTTTAACAAACTAAACATTCTCTCAAAATGTTGAGAAATTTCTTTGCATGAAAAATGTTGGGGAATTCCTGACCCTAGCGCCCCGACAGAGGTCGTGGAGCGACCAGTGCGTAAGAAAAGGATAATACATGTATATGGATATGGATTCGGATACATATTTGGTAAGATGTTGAAGTTAGAGTGAAGTCGGAACAAAATTAGAGTGGACATGAGTTAATATAGTCAGATAATACATGCTCACGTGATTTATCTTATGATCAATAATTTCTCAACCAAAAGAGTACCAACGTAGCACAAAATACACTCGCAATTATAGTTCACAAACCACTTTGAAGTTAACCTTAACAATTAACTATACCCCTTCACACTTAAACAATGACGAAACCTTAACCTTAGACTTAGATTGAGCGCATAAAACAAGATAAATATTCGGGCGCCACACATTAGTGTTCGCAATAGATGTGTACAGAACATATATATCTGATGGTGCTCATTTATGGGCCAAAAAATCACGTGAGTGTCTAATTATTTGGGTTATTGGCCATGTCAGGTTTGTAGAAGTAGTTGGATATTATAGTAGTTCGGACAATCTGCATTCAATTATCGTATAATTTGTACCCATCAGATTTCGTTAAAACCATATTCAAATCTACATTCACATACAATATAATCTGGACTATCCATATCTATATGGATATCATAAAGTCTTCTCCATATCCGTAAAAATCAGATACAGATCGGATCAAATGCGAAAATTATCGAACCCACTGACTCACCGTAGATTCACCTACCGGAATTCCGGCACCCGTCGTATCAAGAGAATCTTACATACATGAAGTATTAAATGTATTCGAAAAAATTAATCCATTACATGAGTGGAATGTACGTCGCAAGACGGATCTAATGATCATATTTAATCCATATTTTGTAATAATAATACTACCGTAACCGTCCGCTAATTATTAGTTAAATACTATATAATTACCCCTTATTAGATTCGTCCCGCGATTTTCAGGCTAGATCTGTAAATTGTTTTAAAAATAGTATACGTTTACGACTCCTAAATGGTACATTTCCTTTTTTTGCGAAAGAAATGGTACATTTCCTTTGATGTGTCATCAGTGCTTTCTCCCACTTTCTTACAATCTAAACACCCCAATTGGGTCACGTAGTCTCCACTTTTCACCGTGAAGTCTTGTCTTTTTTTTCTGACACCGTGAAGTCTTGTAAAATTATTAAATCGTGGAATGGGCCTGGCGCCGAAATTACCTTTTGCCTCTTGTTGTTCGCATGGTTCGGTTGCTAATTTGGCCCATGGATAAATTATGAATATTTTTTCAGGTTCTGTCGAATCTCACCTTGGAAAAATGGAATACCTTTTTCAGATATGTAAATAGCTCTGCTACTTGTATAGGATCAAGCCTGCTGTAAGGTTGATTTTTTTTATGGATTTAAGAAACTTGCCAGCACTACCACCACCAAGGCACCAACACATCAACCTTGCTTAGAAAAGGAAACGAGAATTCAGTTCTCAGGTCCCCATGCAGAGGAGACATGTATGGAGCAGCATAAAAACACAACTAGAGATGCAACTGCCGCTTCAGTTAATCATCCCTGAAATAACATGGAGCAGCACTGGTTAATACATCCACAACATGTGTGCAATTAAGTTAAACCACAGGAACAGGATGTAACTTCTGCACATATAACAATATCAATTCAGCACAGACATATAAACACACAGATTCTAGTCATATTATGCACCAAACAAATCATTTATTTCTGTGACAGTAACAAGATTACTATGAGCAGTCAAGAAATATGAACAGAAAAATTGGAGAATGTTTTGAACATAAGAGTCATGGCAAATATTTCAACAGATTTTTTAGCCAATAAATATTGTTAAAAGCCGTTGCTTACTATCTTGCTGATGTGCTTGATTATCCCAGACCACTTTCTTGTCTAACTGAATTTGGATGGTCAGATTATCTCGAGTCTGAATTTTTCAGAAAGCTAGCTCATAGTTTGCAGAAAGCTACTCCATGCAGAGGGGTTTGACAATTACGAGACAGCACGCATCAATGTCAAGTTTCATCAATCAGCCCTCAAGAAAAATCAGTCCACTTGAAGGTACAAAAGATTTGATTTTCTATTTGTGCATGCCGCCTCGTACTAGCACTATCTAATGTGTGTTACGTAATTCAAATTAGTGCTAGATCACGTTTCGTTTTTAATACTTTGCGTGAAAAAACCATACATGCAAGTGCAACTTATATGATACCGTCATGTGACATTATCTTTGGACACAACAATTCCGTGTCCAAACAGAAGCGAAAAGAGCATCGTGAACATGTGAGCTGACTGGGCGAAGAGACACCAGAAATGGAACGGGTTTTGCTCCACAAAAAGAATGAACGGCAATCGCAGCTTTGCTTTGCTCTTTCATTCTTCAACATGAACAACACTGCACAATGATGTACAATAAGAACAATAAAAAGCGAGAGGAATGATGTACATTTCGACAATGGTGATCAAACAGTCAATTGGCAACCGAGAAAAACTCAAGCCAACCAAATCTGGTCTAGTTTGCGTAGTGGGCTTTGACCCCTCAACTGTCTAGCTATAAGTCTAGAACTCTTCTGGGTTAATTTCACAAGAAGAATCTGTAACCTCGAATTGCACTAATACTTCTGTCAGCCTTTACTATCTGAGCCGTACCTTAACAGTTAACACAAGCATAAATTATGCCAGAATTTGAAATGCAGTGACCTCAACGACGGACAAATATCAGACTTGTCTCGTTTGGCAATGCTGTGAATTCAATGGTTATGTTTCATTTCATTTAGGCCCCGTTTGGAACGGAGGATAAACGTAGGAAAAATGGAGGATTCAGTTCCAGAGGAAAGGAAAGAAAGTTGTGCGTTTGGAACGAAGGAATTGAAGACAAACTTTCCGGAGGAACGGGCAAGGAAACTGTCCTTTTGGAGGAAACAAAACATGTGCTCCGAGCTCAGGGAAAAATTTCCTGCAATGCTTGCTCGCACACTCTCACGCTAATAAAGCTTACCTTGTGTTCCCACACAGCTTGAGCTTCGGGAGAGAAAATAAAGAAACAGACAAAAAAATAGAATATATCTTCAACTTTAGGTAAGTGCCTAACAAATCACTTGGGCGATTCCAGGAATTTGGACTCCAGATCTCAAAACTCCGCACAGCAAGAGAGAGCTCCATTTGTCTTTTGCGAGGGGAGCTTTGGTTGGAGAAGGAGAGCTGCTTCAGGCGCGCTTCAAGATAAAAATCAGTGATCACCGTTTGATGCTCTGCTCACCTGCCCCCATGCCCCGTTGACCCATGTGGAGAAGGGAGGATAACAGTAAATGAATGTGCGTGTGTGGATAAGGATGATATGTGGTGTGGCAAAATAACCATGGGTCCACATGTAAGATGGTCACAGGAGAATGAATCTCGCTTTGATTTGAGCGGTAAGAAAAGTCATCTTTAATCATTTGCTTAACTTATGTTAATTTTTATTACTAAAATCTAAACAGTATTTATATTAACCTAACATTTTTGTGATTCCTGTACTATGAATTCCTGCAATCCAAACAACCTAAATTTAGTATTCCTGTGTTTTCAATTCCTTTAGTTTTTCACCTCACGCTTACTCCAATTCCTACGTTTTTTTCTATTCCTCTGATTTGGATTCCTGTGTTCCAAACACGCTATTACAGAATTTGATGCAAGAATGACGAATCATATTGGTGCTCCAATGTCATCTGTTACATCTACTTCAAGTCTTCAACACCAAACCATCACTGCTGCAATTTGCAAGATACCATCTTCTGAAATCTGGAAACAGAAAAAATATATTTCTACTAAATTCAATCTTGAAATATATTGTATCGCTCAAATATCATTCTTGAAAGTACGCAATTAAAAACCCAAAGAGATGTCTGGGAGATTTTGCAAGTTCGCCTGCAAGAATAACATCAAGTGCATTATTTTTTTTTAACATGCAATGGGCCTCAACATTCAGCCTCCAATGTCATAGCAATATCACTGAAAATGCTGGACGCCCTTTCACAGATTCCTAAACTTTCACACCTCCTTGTCACCTAGCCTAGCCTCAGATCTAATTCTAGATTTCAAGTACAACATTATCACAAGCAGTCAAGGAGAACATTCACAGTTCAGAACATATATCGATAAATTACGACTTCCTTTGGCGTTTGAGTTTCGGATGAAGCACCATTGACTATCTCAAGTATTTGTAGACGTATTATACCAACAATTAGCTGCAGCAATATAGAGCATGACCATCATTTTCCACAGCACAGGTACCGTAGATACAATCAAGCAGCATCTATAAACAAGCTCTGCTCAGTCATGTACTTTACATCACTATTAACAAGAGAGTCTGAGTTAATTGGCAGAACTTTTATTTTGAACTTCTGTTATCATGTGTATGCCTGCAGCACCTCAAAAGATTCAGTATAAAATTATATAGATAAACATGTACTGTCCTGAGGAACCAAAAAGGAAAAAATAGTTATCACTCAATAGTGAAGCCAAGGAAAAGGTAACCCGTTACATAAGGATATTTGTAACTCTGGAAACACAAAGGTAGCATTTAACACATTCGTCTAGATAACTAGATGCAAGTCAATTAGTACATGCTTCCAGAGTTACTCTGAAAACCTGTTCGGATTAATCTGTTAAATGCTTTCTTTGTGTGTCCAGAGTTACATCACTTATATGCGATGGTCTGGGGTATAATTTAACACATCCATTGACACAAATGAAATTAGTACATTCCAACAGGTTTGCAGTACTTATCGAACCACACCCAAGGCAAATCCAAGCATCAGCTGCTCAGCAAATTGTATCACTTAATTTTACTAAATTTACTAAAGTTACCAGCTTCTCCATACTTGGTAGATCTGATTTCTGCTGAATTGAACTGAACATCCCAATAACTAAGTAGCCCACAAGCAGCAATTTCAAGGCTTATTTTCAAGCGCTGACAACTCTGAGTAGAAGGGAACATATGGAGTGATGTGCCATTTGCCATGTCCAAGAGTGCAGAGATGGCGCACTTCTTTGCTGTCCATGTTATAAGATATCAGCTTACGGTTCCAATACTGAACAATATAAACCAAATTGTGATCTGGATGAATTGCAATCACATTGTAGTCAGAGAGTACTTTGCAACTCCTCTTCCCAAACAGATGAAAAAAGCTTACAGTGTCCTTCAGGACCCNATCTTTCTGTATCATGGTCCTCAAGAACCCATATGAACAATTCATAGCTCTGCTCTTCAGGGGGGACTCCATCATCTAGGTATTCATGGTAAATGTAATGCAAGCGCCCTTGGGATTGGCCAAGATAAACTGAAACCGGCAAGAAGTCACCGTCCCCAGGAAAGTCCGCCTGGATGATCTTCCTTATGTTCCCTTCCACATCCACCACAGCTATCTGACTCATTTCCCAAAGGACAAGATACAACATGCCATTAACATACGCCCTGTGCATGCCATTAGCTAGGCAAAGGTTACTGCAACTCCAGACACATCTGACAGGACTCCACACCCCAGATTCCGATGAGTAGATGTGCAGTGATGTTGGGCACGTTTGGTTTAACACCAAAGTGTGCCTCGCCAATCATCGGCTTGCCCATGTCAATGTAGCTGCTGCTTGGTTCGGTTCCCACGTATCGGCACGCCCACGCGCCCACGCCAACAGCATGTTATTTTTCACGCCCTCGCGTTGGCGAACCGCGGGCGCAGAAATTGGCCGCCCGCGCGTTGGCGCGCCCGCAGATGGCGGGGCAGTTTTAGGCAAAAAGCAAACAGCCATGCAAAACACCTGNATCTTTCTGTATCATGGTCCTCAAGAACCCATATGAACAATTCATAGCTCTGCTCTTCAGGGGGGGACTCCATCATCTAGGTATTCATGGTAAATGTAATGCAAGCGCCCTTGGGATTGGCCAAGATAAACTGAAACTGGCAAGAAGTCACCGTCCCCAGGAAAGTCCGCCTGGATGATCTTCCTTATGTTCCCT
The DNA here is from genome assembly GCA_037127165.1 of Alloteropsis angusta. Lineage (NCBI taxonomy): Eukaryota > Viridiplantae > Streptophyta > Magnoliopsida > Poales > Poaceae > Alloteropsis > Alloteropsis angusta. The sequence continues at coordinate 110,411,924 of JAZFNS010020000.1, read as the reverse complement.
TCCACATCCACCACAGCTATCTGACTCATTTCCCAAAGGACAAGATACAACATGCCATTAACATATGCCCTGTGCATGCCATTAGCTAGGCAAAGGTTACTGCAACTCCAGTCACATCTGACAGGACTCCACACCCCAGATTCCGATGAGTAGATGTGCAGTGATGTCATGCAAAACACCTCNGATCTTTACCAAATGGAAGTGGGAAGAGGCAGCTGGATCGAAAATTAAAGAAGTAATTGTAAATGAGGAGCGTCCCTCTTCCCTGTTACGGTTGGGTACAGCAACCCATTGCCTAGTAGCGGGGTTGGAGACGATATACCTCAGTGATTTGCCTGATTTCTGGGTATACCGAAAGAGGAGGAGGTCATTGCAGTGCTGCAAGAGATCAATGCCGCGCACCTGCAGCTCAGTCATGAAGGGGAAGCCACGGCCCAGCATAGGACGCACGGTTCTCCTCAACACGTCAATGAAAACTCCATCACTGATACTGTCTTCGCCATCTACATCATCGCTGTCGACGCCTCCATCACTGCCGCTGTCTTTGCCATCTCCACCATCGCCATCGCACTCATCGACGCCTCCATCACTGCCGTTGTCTTCGCCATCTCCATCATCGCCGTCGCACTCATCGACGCCTCCATCACTGCCGCTGTCTTCGCCATCTCCATCAATGCCGTAGTCGTATCCGCGTACTACCACTATTTTGTTGGCCTTCAAATTTTAGGGGCTTGAAAATGTCTTCTAACTCCAGCCAGCCAGACTAAATGTGGCCCCCAAATCAATCTGACTAGTGGGACCTATCTGTCAGTGAAACAAAACAACTCTCACCTCCCGCTTCGCCGTTGTGCCTCGCCCCGGGCGACGTCTTCCCCGTGCCGCGCCCCGAGCCGCACCCAGCGACCTCGCGCCTCGCCGCCTCTCCCCCGCGCCTCGCCGTGCCCCGAGCTGCCCAGGCCGCCGCGCCGCGTGCCACGCCGGCGACGGCAAGCGCGCTGGGCACCGACACCTTGTCCATGCCGAGCCCCAGCAAGCCGTCGAAGCCGTCGCCGTCCAAGAACGTGCCCGTCTGCACCTGCCCGCACTCGAACACGATGGAGGCGTTCACGGCCTCCGTCGCGGCGGCGGCGCCGGGACCCGGGGCTTCCCTGGTCAGGTGGAGGAGGAGGTATTGGCAGACACGTGCGTGACGCCGTACGGGCAGCTGCCGTTGGTGGCGGCGCTGCAGGCGTTGGCCGGCCGCAAAGCGCGTTGGCGAGGCCACCTGCTTGCTCGTCGACGACAGCCTCGAGCTGTACGGCCGGAGCAGCGCCGCCGTGCCGCCGCCGTTTCCGGGGAGCAGAGCGCACTGCAAGCACCCAGAAGAGGTCGTTGCCGGTGTCCAGCGCCACCAGGAACGTCGCGCTCGACGTGCCCAGCGCCACCACCGCGTACTGCAAGAGTCCAAGATTCGGGAGCTGGAAGGTCTCGTTGCCATTGACGAAGCTCAGGAACCCGTCGGCGGCGCCGACGAGGCCGCGACGGGCAAGGAGGAGGGCGCGGTCGTGGCGGGAGGGCTCGGAATAGTACTCCGGCGAGCCTTTGGCCGGCCATTGCTGCGCGGCGAGGGCGACGGGGTGGCCGCCGCGGCGCCTTTGCCCATCGCCGGACCACCGGGGAGGACCGATGGTGGAGGTCGAAGCCTCGCGCCTTGTCCGGCTCGTCCCGTCGTTGGCGGTGCTCGAAGCTGACGGACGTCCCCCAGATGAGTGGATCCGGCCATGGCGGGCCGCGGGCGAGGATTCCGGCGATGGATTGGCGGGATGTCGCGGCGGCGGACGGCGCGCGGTTTGGCGACGGCGTGGGATTCGGCCACGGAGCGAGCAGAGGATAGGAGGAAGAGGAAAAAGGTGGGGTGGGGCCCACAGCTCGGGTGGGATGGAGGGCCTCTAGTTG
>JAZFNS010020000.1:109665118-109680672 GCA_037127165.1 Alloteropsis angusta | reverse complement strand
TTTTTTTTTGTGATAAAGGTTCTCAGAAATGGCCAGTGGAACGAGGAGGAATCGGCTATCCTTGTGCCAGGAGACATCATCAGTGTGAAGCTTGGGGATATCATTCCAGCTGATGCTCGTCTGCTTGAGGGTGATCCACTGAAGATCGATCAGGTTGCTGCAAATTGCTTTTTGTTCTGCTCTTATGTCTTTTGGTTGATCCTAAAAGTTAAGCTTCTGACTTTCTGAGTTACTCTTATGCAGTCTGCTCTCACTGGTGAGTCCCTTCCGGTGACCAAAGGCCCTGGTGATGGAGTGTACTCTGGATCCACTTGCAAGCAGGGTGAAATTGAGGCTGTTGTTATTGCCACTGGTGTGCACACATTCTTTGGCAAGGCGGCACATCTTGTTGATTCAACAAACCAAGTTGGTCATTTCCAGAAGGCAAGCTTCTAGTTCTGTTCTCAGCACTTGCTTACTTTCTTCATTTACAAATTTATGATGTTCTGACTATTTGTTTCACTATCCAGGTTCTGACTGCCATTGGAAACTTCTGCATTTGTTCGATTGCTGTTGGAATGGTCATCGAGATTGTCGTCATGTATCCTATCCAACACCGGGCTTACCGACCAGGAATTGACAACCTTTTGGTGCTTTTGATTGGAGGAATTCCTATTGCCATGCCCACTGTCCTTTCTGTGACTATGGCAATCGGGGCACATCGCTTGGCTCAACAGGTATGCTCTTGCACAAGGAAAGCTTGATGTTTGTTTCTCATGTGACCTAATATAGGGATTGGATACTAATTTTTCACATATTGGAAATGTTGCATATTGGTGTAGGGAGCAATTACTAAGAGGATGACAGCAATTGAGGAAATGGCTGGCATGGATGTTCTTTGTAGCGACAAGACCGGGACATTAACCTTGAACAAATTGACTGTAGACAAGAACTTAGTTGAGGTATTCTGTTATTACTAGAAATTCGATAACCTCTCTGTCAGTGGATCATTCCAGCTATTATAAAATGATTTTTAATTGGATCAGGTTTTCCAAAGAGGTATTGACCAGGACACAGTAATTCTGATGGCTGCCAGAGCTTGTCGTACAGAAAATCAGGATGCCATAGATGCCACAATAGTTGGTATGCTGGCTGATCCAAAGGAGGTAATCAGTTTTCTTGAGTTTGTGATGTGCAGCTAATTTACTTTTCCTAACTATTTCGTCTTTCTTCTGCTTGTCTGACAAAAGGCTCGTGCTGGTGTTCAAGAGATTCATTTTCTGCCATTTAATCCAACTGACAAAAGAACTGCTTTAACATACCTTGATGGAGAGGGAAGAATGCATCGTGTTAGCAAGGGAGCACCAGAGCAGGTACAGTTTTCTTATGCACATATTGGTAACTCTACATTTGGGACGATGATTTTACCTTATTAATAGTGGGCATTAAACAGATTCTTCATCTTGCACATAACAAATCGGATATTGAAAGAAGGGTCAGAGCTGTAATTGACAAATTTGCTGAGCGTGGGCTGCGAGCACTTGGTGTGGCTTATCAGGTTTGTGAACCCTTGACGTGAACTATTGAACTATTGCAACACTATTTAGCTTAATTTCTAGTGTACTTGACTGACAACATTCATGTACAGGAAGTACCAGATGGTAGGAAAGAGAGTTCTGGAGGACCATGGCAGTTCATTGGGCTCTTGCCGCTTTTTGACCCCCCTCGTCATGATAGTGCAGAAACTATCAGAAGGGCACTTGATCTTGGTGTCAATGTCAAGATGATTACAGGTTTATCATATTTTATTGCTGTCCACCCTTTCTATTGTTGATTGCTCAATCTGGAATTCTATCCTCTGGTTCCTTGCAAACATGTTGGCATGCTGCTAATAACTTTAGTTTGTAGATTGGGTGTGCTGACGGTTTGCTGTACTGTAATACTGATTCTACCTAATGTTTCGTTTCAGGTGATCAGCTTGCAATTGGGAAGGAAACAGCACGTCGTTTGGGAATGGGTACCAATATGTACCCTTCATCCGCTTTACTCGGACAGAACAAGGATGAGTCAATTGCTTCTTTACCAGTTGACGAATTGATCGAGAAGGCTGATGGCTTTGCTGGAGTCTTTCCAGGTACAGTTTTGGAGATTATCTGTTTTAGAGTACTCTTGTTTCATACGGATCAATGATTCTTCAGCATCTATTTGTTGCACTGATGTCTAGTTCATTTTTCTTTGTGTTGCTTAATAGAACACAAGTATGAGATCGTGAAAAGGCTGCAAGCAAGAAAGCACATATGTGGTATGACTGGGGATGGTGTAAATGATGCCCCAGCTTTGAAGAAGGCTGACATTGGTATTGCAGTAGCAGACTCCACCGACGCAGCACGTAGTGCGTCGGACATTGTCTTAACTGAGCCAGGGCTTAGCGTGATTATTAGTGCTGTGCTAACGAGTCGGGCAATTTTCCAGAGGATGAAGAATTATACGGTATGCAAATTCTGTAGTGTCTTTTCAGTTTCTTAGAGTTCCATTATTTGTACATTATATTGATTCAAGTTGCATTTGTTCTTGCAGATATATGCCGTGTCAATTACCATCCGTATTGTGGTATGTACTTGTACTTAATATTTAGAAAATATTGCGCTGTTGTCTGATTCGACAAATAATTTATCTGACCTCTACATACTTTGTCGCAGCTTGGTTTTATGCTTCTTGCGCTGATATGGAAGTTCGACTTTCCACCGTTTATGGTCCTGATCATTGCCATCCTAAATGATGGTAAGCCTGCTTTTAGTTAATTCATTAAGAGAGTAAACCTTATAGTTGATCAATTATTGCTTCTGTTCTGTTCTACACACATTTCCAGTTTAAGTAGTAGATTAGGTTACCTAACAGCCTCAACCGTTTGACATGAATAGGTACCATTATGACTATCTCGAAGGACAGAGTAAAACCATCTCCACAGCCTGATAGTTGGAAGTTAGCTGAGATCTTTGCAACTGGAGTAGTTCTTGGTGGATATTTGGCCATGATGACAGTCATTTTCTTCTGGGCTGCATACAAGACTGACTTCTTCCCGGTATAGACCAATAGTTTCTTAAGCATTCTTCATGTTTTGAGCAATTTAGAGTATAAATCAATCGGTGTAGTGATCACCCTTGTCATGTTTCCTCACTGCAGCGAGTGTTTGGTGTCGAAAGCCTTGAGAAAACTGCCCAGGATGATTTTCAGAAGCTTGCCTCTGCCGTGTACCTTCAAGTTAGCACTATCAGCCAAGCACTCATATTTGTGACACGATCGCGCAGCTGGTCATTTGTGGAGCGCCCTGGGTTCTTGCTGGTTTTTGCTTTCTTTGTGGCACAGCTGGTAAACGATCTGAAATGTTTTGAATTGGATTTCATGGCTTGCTGCCATATTGCCTTTTTGTGTTTCGTCTTGCTCACATTGTGTGGTTTGCAGATCGCTACTCTGATTGCTGTATACGCCAACTGGGCATTTGCTGCGATCAAGGGCATTGGATGGGGCTGGGCTGGTGTCATCTGGCTTTACAATGTCGTCTTCTACTTTCCGCTGGATATCATTAAGTTCCTCATCCGTTATGCTCTGAGCGGGAGGGCATGGGATCTCGTCCTTGAGCAGAGGGTAAGGACACCGATCGTTGAGTTTGTTGACTGCCAAAATATGTATCCATCTGTGTTGCTGACTACCAAAATGTGTACTCATCCGTGTTTGCTGACATATACATTCAGATCGCATTCACGAGGAAGAAGGATTTCGGGAGGGAAGAAAGGGAGCTAAGGTGGGCACATGCTCAGAGGACTCTCCACGGGCTCCAGGCACCGGAGTCCTCCATCTTCGAGAACAAGACGACCTTCAATGAACTCAACCAGCTCGCGGAAGAGGCACGCAGGAGAGCCGAGATGGCGAGGTACGTTCCACCACCAGAGCTTCTGGACATCCCATCTTCCCCAGATGTAGTTCCTCAGCCGTCAGAGCGTTCTTCACTGAACATGGCACCTGAATTGCCCCGTCGGTTTCTGCTGCAGGTTGCGAGAGGTGAACACCCTGAAGGGGAGGATGGAGTCGGTGGTGAGGCAGAAGGGTTTGGACATCGAGACGATCCAGCAGTCCTACACCGTGTGATTGGTCGGGTGATTACAGAGGCGGCTCCTTCTTACTATATGTACTAGGCAGCAATAAGGAAAACCCATGTCTGGGCCTTCCAGGACGACGGCGGCGACGATGATATGTTTCTGACGTCGGTGTGGTGCTTCATCGCCCATATATATATAGTTTCTCTCTCACCCCTATATGTTGTTGTCATTAACCACCCCCGGCAGATCATTTACCTACCGGCATTGAGATGAGATATACTCCGTACTCTGTAGTTCTTAGTAGATGATGATATAGTACATTACATTTTTTGCTTGCTATCCTGTGTTTTTCTGGTGATCTGGCCTTGGTTGCCTGCTGCTTGATTCCTGAATCTGAAGCTGAAGGCATGAGCATGTGCAGTGCTACCGTTGTGGCATGGACTGCAATCACAGCATCAGTGGCCTCACATGCCTGAGAAATGCTGTCTTGGGCTTTGGCCTGAAATCTGCATAACATTGATTGGTTGCAGCGATGGAGAATCTGGGTGGGATGAACTTGGGGGTTCTTGGCATGTGAGGGTGATCTCTGCGATCGGTGGTTCCTAGCCCCTGATGGCGATCCCGAATCCTGATCCACATGGTGGAGTGGCGTGGCTCCACTTCCACATGGGTAGTCACTGCCGTCCAGCATTGCTGGGTACCGTACCCGAAGCAAGGATGCAGCATGGTGGCACCCTGTCGCGTCGCAGGTTGGACCATGGACAGCAGGACGATTGTGCAATGTGCCTGAGACCTGCGGCGCGGATCTTCGAATCAGAAGGTGGTCAGGTCTCAGGTGCACGAGCGCTCTGCCTCTGCCGGTGCCGGACTTCAGGTAGACGACGGGAAGGAAAAAGTCCTATTTATCTTTCCTGGATTGATGGCTGAGTTCGTGTAATTTCGTTGGACTTAAAAACCGTCCGATTCGCCACCCTAGACTCGCGATAACGGACACGTGTCCTCCCTCAGCGGTTTTAAAAGACGATTTTACTGACGTGGCGCCATGTTAGCAGTCCAATGTAACGCCATATCAGCTACGAGAGGGCAAATTGGACTGTGTTGATAGATCAGGGGTCCATTGGACTTTATCAAAACAATATTATAAAATTTTTTCTTAGAAGATATATGTAATTAAAAATCCTAATTTCTGGTTTAGTCACAAGTTTCANTTTAGACTTTTCTAAAATCATGTTCTGTTTATAGTGCCCAGTTAAAAATATTTAGATCCTATGGTTAATTTTTTTTGGTTATGTTATAATTCNATTATTTATTGTAAGTAGTCTCAACTGATTTATTATCATCTCATATATCGTTTGAGGCTCAACTTAAACTCGGCTCGTTTAACTCGTCTAAAGTTGATGCTCAACTTCAACTCGGCTCATTAAAATATGACCATAGGATCTTAATATTTTTAACTGGGCAATATAAACAGAACATGATTTTAAAAAAAGTATAAAAAAGTGAAACTTGTTTTCATATTGTTTGAGCTAAAATGAATTTTCGAGACTAAACCAGAAATTGAGATTTTTAATTACATATATCTTCTGATAAAATAATAATAATTTTTTTTGATAAAGTCCAATCGACCCCCTAAACTATCAACACAGTCCAATTTACCCCCTCGTAGCTGAGGTAGCGTTACATTGGACTGCTGACATGGCGCCACGTCAGCAAAACTGCCTTTCAAAACCACCGAGAAAGGACAGGTATCCGGTATCGCGAGTGTAGGGTGGTGAAACTGACGGTTTTCGAGTCTAGGGAGGTTACGCGAACTCAGCCATCAATACAGGGAGGTAAATAGGACATTTTCCCGACGGGAACAAATCGCACGAGCCAGCCGGGCCTGGGCTGCAAACCTCTCGCTCTCCCCGCGAGCCCATGGAGCGATCCCCACGGCCCGGAGAAAACACGGCAAAACCAGCCCNATCCCCACGGCGCGCGCTGCCGTCCACACGACACGACCCGACCCTGCTGCCCACCATATCCAAATGAGAGAATTACTAGGATGACACCGGAAAAAATATTGGTTACCTATTTGACATCCAAATTTNTATCCAAATCCCGCCGGTGACCATGCGCTGCGCGGCCGTCGCGTCTCTCCCACCATGCTCTCCGTTGCCGCGTCGACGACGGGCTCTCTCCCCGCCACCTCGCCGCGCGGCGCTGACGCCGACGCCTACGCCTCGCCCACCGCCACCGCCCGCTCCTCCCTCAACCTGCTCCGCTCCCTCGCGCGCTCCCGCCGCGCGGACCTCTCGCACCGCGCGCTGCTCCTCTTCCGCTCGCTCCACGCCTCCTCCTCCCCCTCCGCCTCCGCCCCCGAGCCGCGCTTCTCCCTCCCCGCCGCGCTCTCGGCGGCCGCCTTCCTCGCCGCGCTCCCGGAGGGCCGCCAGCTGCACGCGCTCGCCGCCAAGCTCGCCCTGGCGCCCGCCCACACCGTCGTCGCCAACTCCCTCGCCCACCTCTACGCCTCCTGCGGCCTCCCCGCCGAGGCCCTCGCGCTGTTCCGCCGCACCCCGGCCCGGACACTCGTGTCCTGGAACACCGCCGTCGACGCGCTCGCGGGCAACGGGGACCACCTCGCCGCGCTGGAACTGTTCCGGGAGATGCAGCGGGACCGCCCCGACCTGGCCCCCGACGCATACACCGTGCAGAGCGTGGTCGCCGCCTGCGCGGGCGCCGGCGCGCTCTCGCTCGGCCTCTACGCGCACGCGCTCCTCCTCCGCGAGCTCGGCGGCGCCGGCGCCGGCGCAGGGGATTCCTCCGCCGTGTCCCGCGACGTGCTCATCAACAACTCGCTCGTCGACCTCTACGGCAAGTGCGGCGCGGTGGAGCTCGCGCGCCAGGTGTTCGACCGGATGCCCGCGCGGGACCTCGCGTCCTGGAACGCCATGGTCCTCGCGCTCGCCAACCACGGCCACGTCCGGGAGTCGCTGGACCTGTTTGACCGCATGACGAAAACTGAGAACGTCGCGCCGAACGCGATCACCTTTGTCGCGGTGCTGAGCGTGTGCAACCATGGTGGGCTGGTGGAGGAAGGTAGGAGGTACTTTGCTGCCATGGTCAGCGAGTACGGGATCAGGCCCAGGATCGAGCACTACGGGTGCATGGTGGACATCCTTGCGCGGGCAGGCCTCATCGAGGAGGCCCTCGATGTCGTGGCCAGGATGACCTGCCGGCCCGACTCCATCATATGGAGGAGCCTGCTCGACGCGTGCTGCAAGAGGAACGCTGGGCTGGAGCTCAGTGAAGCCATGGCCAAGCTGGCGCTTGATGTCCCTGATGACGCTGTGAGTGGCGTCTACGTCCTGCTCTCAAGGGTCTATGCGTCCGCGCAGCGGTGGAACGATGTGGGCATGGTCCGGCGGTTGATGAGTGAAGAAGGTTTCAAGAAAGAACCTGGGTTCAGCTCCATTGAAATGGCAGGCTCAGTGCATCAGTTTGTCGCGGGTGACACATCGCATCCTCAGTCAGAGGAGATCTACGAGAAGCTGGATGAGATTCAGCAGAGGCTTTCATCTGCTGGATACAAGCCGGACCTGTCAGAGGCACCTATGGTTGCTGACATTGACTGCACCAAGGGCGCCACCCTGCGTTTGCACAGCGAGCGGCTAGCCATATCATTCGGGCTGCTCAACACTACGCCTGGAGCACCAATTCGAATTCTGAAGAATCTTAGAGTGTGCAAAGACTGCCACACAATCAGCAAACTCATATCGAAGCTCTACGATGTAGAGATCATCGTGAGGGACCGAATTCGGTTTCACCACTTCAAAGATGGATCATGTTCATGCAAAGATTACTGGTGATTCTTGAACCATGGTTACCTGTGATGCTTTCTTGAAAGATCCTGCTGATGTCCATTAGAAGCACCTCTGCAGCCATCCAAGAGGTGAATGCCTTGTTCAATACTGACGATTACAATGGCCATCGGCTTTATTGGAAGGAAACTGACAGGTGGTGTTTAGCATGTTGTGTTAGATGATTCTGCTGAACATGTTTGTCTCTGGCAAGATGCGGGCTTGGAGCCAGAGCCAGATCTCTTGGCATCCACCGTATGGTTGGATATTGTCAGCATGAAGTGAAAATTTCCAGTGATAGTTTGTAATAGAAGTCAAATACTTTGTAGGAGTACATAAGAAGAAGTTGTAAATCCATTGTAAAGTAGAGTCAGTACGCGTCAGTTATACCATACAAGCTCATAGCATTTTACATTTTTTTAATCTAAATTGCAACTCGTATTGAAAGCATTTCAGTGGAACAATTCTTCACATGCCATTGCAATCTTCAGTCCAAGACTATTTTTGCAACATTATTTTTTCAGCAGTTGCCACATTGACAACAAACGAAGTATGATGAGCAGTCTCCTCAATTCGGTGTGTTACTCTGTTGAAACATCCACTGTGTGCACAACAATCGGACTCCTAGCCGGACGCACGCCGTCAGACCACACGACGGCAGAGGACACAAACTGGTTCCCCCCCGGCAGCGCGCCGGAGACCGTCACGGTGAACGACAGCTTCTGCAGCAGCCTGCTGAACGCCAGCCTCCTTGGCGCGACGGCGACTCTGATGTAAGGCCCCGAGTCGGCGATCTTGGCAGTGTACACGGAGCCCGGCGCTCCGACGTTGGTTACGGTGCGCCGGTAGTGGACGGTGAAGTTCTTCCCCGGCGCGGCGTGGTGCGCCATCGTCGGGTAGTTGAGGTCGGCGGCGGCGGCGCCCCTCTTGCCGCTGCTGGCCCGGCAGGTCGTGGCGTTGGAGCCGGTGACGGCCCGGAGCTGCGTGGCGTTGTACCCCTCCGCGCACAGCATGCGGACGTAGTCTTCCTCGCGCGCGTCGTAGACGAGGCCGGGGTCGCGCGCCCGCGCCGGGCTGAGCTGCCCGGCGCCGTACACGAGCTCGCCGCCCCCCGGGTTGCTCGCCGGGTCCATTGGCGTGGCTACGTGAGCACGTGTTGCCGTCTCGTAAGTTCACTTGAAATGATGTATGATGCGATCAGATATCGAGCTGGTCTTCAGTTACCTGTGGTGATGAGAGCCGACATGATCATCGCCGGCGACCAGTCGGGGTGGAAGGACTTGACGTACGCGGCAGCGCCGGTGGCGTGCGGGCACGCCATGGACGTGCCTGAGATGATGTTGTACGCCGCGAACCTCTCGTCTTTGAGCTCGTGGGTCAACGGCGACAGCGGCGTCCACGCCGCCAGGATGTCGATCCCCGGCGCCGACAGGTCAGGCTGCAGGTTTCATCATGACCTACAGCATCAGTACCTAAGTCTTTTCTTGATCGCAATTTACTGCTTCTAATCGATCTTAATTCTTGAGAAGTACAGTAACAACCTTCAGGATCCCAGGACTGATCATGTTTGGCCCTGTGGACGAGAAGGAGGCGACGATTGGCGCCTTGGAGTCGAAGGCTGCCTCTGTTCTGTGTATGGTGCCCACTGGTTTACTGCCAAAAAGAGCAGCCATCAGAGCTGTGCAGGCTCATCTCATGTTGCGGATTCAACATTGCAGAATGCAACCAATATTTTTTTTCAGGCATTGCAGGAATTTGTTTCACCATTTCTGGGTAATCAATGGGTGAACCGTACCGTGTGGTGTTGACGTATGCTAGAATCTCGTCGAACTGATCCCGAGTGACTGTCAGTGCAGGGAGGGGGAACACGAACGCGATGTCGGGCTCACCGTTGACGATGACCGTGCCGGCGGCGCCAGCCAGGAACGGGCCGGTGCCGTTGCTTCCTCTGGGGCAGAGAAGGATCTTCCCCTTGCATGGCTGTCCGGCAAGGGACTCCGGTTCACAAGAGCTGCAGCGCCGAGGACAGGAACATTATGAAATTTGAAATGAGCCATGAACACGAAGATCGGTTCATGTCGACATATGAATTAATCATTCTTTCTTTTATTATCTATTTATCTTCGGATTACCCGTTAATCGGGAGGATAAGTGGAGCTTTCTCTAGCTTGGGGAAGATGTTGACAGAGGCTCCCTGTTCAGCATGAACAACATCATATGATTCTGAATTTCTGATCATTATCAGAAAGAATGTTGCAGACTTGCATCATTTTTTGGAAGGTTCAGTGAACCGATTGGTGCTCACCACTATGGTCGTGCCGTTTCCCAGCACCAGCTTGTCGACGAGCCGGCGGTCGATGCTGCTGGCGGCGACGGACAGCATCCACGGCGCGACGTTGCAGACGCGGCCGCCGTCCAGAGCCGAGTTGCCGGCCGCCGCGGAGGTGAGCACCCCGCGCCTCATGGCGTGGAACGAGCCGATGGCGGCACTGTCCTCGAAGTAGGGCGCCGGGAGCTTGCTGCCGATGGAGAAGGAGAGGACGTCCACGCCGTCGGCGATCGCGTCGTCGAACGCCGCCAGCATGTCCTCGCCGGCGCAGAAGTCGTCCCAGCATATCTTGTAGATGGCCAGCCTGGCGCCCGGCACCGCGCCGCGGGCCGACCCGGCGGCCAGCCCGGCGAGGCCGATGCCCTCCACCACCCGCCCCGCCGCCGTCGACGCCGTGTGGGTGCCGTGCCCCGCGGTGTCCACCGGCGACAGGCCGACGCGCCCTTGCCTGTACGCGCGAGCGCCGATGATCTTGCTGCACGCACGCGTCAACACGTGTCAACCAACCAAGTACCGGCAGTGGCGCCAAGAGAGAGACGCGAACTCACTTGTTGCAGGTGAAGTTGTGGCAGGCGCCCTTCCACCTGGTCGGCGGCGGGCCGAAGCCCTCGTCGGAGAAGGACGGGGAGTCCGGCCACACGCCGGTGTCGAGCATGCCGATGATGACGTCACTCTCAATGGTCAGGCTCCGGCGCACGTTCTCGGGGAAGCCGAGGAAGTCCCATGACCTCGTGGTCTGGAGCTGGTACGTCCGGCTCGGGAACACGGACACCACGCCCTCCATGCTCGAGAGCTTCTGCTTCTCCTGCTCCGTCAGCCTGGCCGCGAAGCCATTGATGCTCCTCTTGTAGCTGTAGACGATCCTGTCCGGAGCAGAGCTGCATATGTTCAGGACGTCAGAACTATGCAGAGATTTGCTTCACTGGTGCCTTGCTCAAATGTTCAGGACGTCAGAACTATGCAGAGATTTGCTTCAGAGATTGTGTGTGCGCTTCAGAAAAGAATGGCTTCTGTCTGTGAGAGGATTTTGGAGAGAGCCTGCTGACCTGCCATCGTCGTCGAGGATCTGGCTCAACATGCCGTGATGGGAGGCTTCTGCAGCAGAGAAACCGCCAGCCAAATCTGACGGCTCGTGCTGATGCCCCAGGTACACGATGTACACCTGCAGGTACACCGTAAAAAATCACCTCTCTTGCTCAGCAGCAGGGGCGGAGCTTAGTGTTGGCCAAAGGTGGCCATGGCCCCCCCTGATTTAGAGAAATTACTTAAGTAGCACTTAATTCCACCACTTAGACAAATTTTTTTTGCAAATATGGCCCCCTCTCTCATATGACTGGCCCCCTCTCAATGTGAAGGCAAGCTCCCGCCACTGCTCAGCAGCCAGCACTCTACATACGAGCTACGTACATACATGGTACGTATTAATCACACACAAGGCCTGAAGCAGAACTGACCTGCTGGACCTCGTCGCCGTCCCTGCTGCTGATCTCAGAAGCATGCAAGCTTCCGAGGAGGAAGACGGCAAGGAGCAGGGAGACGGCGAGCGCCTTGAGCAGCACAGTACCCATCGTGTGCGTGTTTCCAAGTTTGGAATGGAAGCGTGTGGTTCGACCACGGATTCGCACGTGTGTGCTATTTCTATAGCAGAACCCGTCGTGCGAGTATTCTGATGCGTCCACTAGTACACTGTACACAGATCGATGGAGCAAGACTGGATATGTGCGACTTGCATGCATATTCACCTCGCTTGCATCGCTGCAGGTTGGTGTCACTTGTGAGTCTCAATGAGTTCCTTTATTCAAAAAAAAAGTCTCGATGAGTTCGTGGAGGCGCAGTTGGACCATTCGCTGGGGTTAAGTCCCTGCCGTTTTGCTGAGAGTGGAGCGCTCGTCAAATTTGGCAACTTATCGCTAGCCTATTGTTATCTGTCCTCAAACCGTAAGCTAGATAAGGTCAGTTTCAGCGGGGATTTTATTGCACAGTTACCTAGATTGCCACATCAGCTTTTCAAAAAAATGAAACTCTCATTCTCAGTGCATAGTTTTATGGCACAGTTTCATAAGCAGGCTATAACATTTAATTTTTACATGGTGTTGTGATCAAATGTGTTGTGTGATGAAACAAAAAGCTCTCAGCGGGAGTTTCATACAGTTTCATGAGACTAGGTAACTGTGCATGAGGAGTGTCATGGCCATGAAACTCTCTTCATCTCCTTCCTCATTAAAACCCTGCTACATCAGCAAATATGCTGATATGTCCAACAATTTATTGTCATGAAACCTCCCATGACACTTGCACTGAGACTGGNCCTAAGGGCATGTACAACTGTTTGAGGGTGTTTAGTTGTCCAAAAATTTGCAAAGTTTGCAAACTTTTTATGCATTGGGAAGCGTGTTTAAAACACGCTTCCCAATGCATAAAAAGTTTACAAACNTTTGCAAACTAAACACCCCCTTAGATAGCTGATGTTTATCTATTATCTTTAGTATTTGGCCAACAAACGGAGCCACCAAGTTCGCTCTTAAGGTCTAGAAATTCCCACATTAATCGGAGAAAATAAGAAAAATTAAAATTAGCTACCACTGCCATTACGTAAAATTTAGCCCCAAATACTTCTTAGCTATTTAAAAATTACCTACCATTGCCATTACATAAAAAATAGCCTAAAACGTCAATATTATTTTTAAAAAATCATCCACCAATGTCATTAGAAAAAGTTATCTTCGCTCTTCAGACATAGAAATTTCCACGTTAATCAGAGAAAAAAAATAAAATTACAATTGTCGTTACGTAAAAATTAGCATAAAATACCTATGTAACTATTTAAAAATTATCCACAATTTTCATTACATAAAAATTAGCCTAAAACATCCCTATATCTTTATCTTTATGAATTCATCCACCAATGTCATTACATAAAATTAACCTAAAATAGCTCAATACTATTTAAAATAAAAAATAAAATAAAATATTTGCTTATGTAAAGGAAAAATTAACCAAAATACTCACACTTTATCTTAAAAAAATATATACAATTTTGTTTAATATGAAATTAGTGCAGTCATTAATTATCCAATCATTGTCCCTATACAAACATAAATATGAAATTCCTTTTAGATGATAAAACTGCCAACTTCTACCATCAACTAAAAATAACTCCAATCAAAGTTATGTAGTCAAAATAAAAATAAATAAAGATGTACATATAGAGTATACCTATAAGAGATTGAAAAACAAAGATAATAGTAGTTTTAACAAAGAAAGATATTTTGACAATACCTAAATTATTTTGTCAACAATTTGGCATAATGTGTAACATGAGTGTCGGACTTATGGACCGGCAGTCCACAGGGGGGTATCCTTGTGGTAGAGTTGTAGGCAATGGGGCAATCGCGAAGCTAGGGAGCTCGAGGTAACATAGGGACACAGGGTTTATACAGGTTCGGGCTACCCAGAGGTATAATACCCTACGTCCTGTGTTCGGAATTGGGATTGATGTGCTCGGCGAGGCCTGAAGGTGCTCGGCGAGCTCTTGAGGTTACAATATGGTGGAGTAGTGTATCAAGTATTGTGTGTCCCTAATGGACTACCTCAGGCCGCCTTATATAGGCTGACGGCCTAGGGTTTACAGGATGAACATATCGGGGATATCCTAACCGAATCAGGAAGGTTATCTTGATCAACTTGCGATACTATCCTCCTTGATCTTCGGAAAGAATCCTGCCGGGTGCGCCACGTGATGGGGGCGGCGCCGCCTCCTGCGTCTTGTTCTCCAAGTCTTGTGACCTGTGTGGGATGACGTCATACCGGCCCATCTTTCTGTCAGGTGTGGGCCCTGGCCGGCTTGTTATCCCGGCCGGTGATGGGCCCTCGGGTACCCCCATCCCACAACGAGGACACCAGTAAGAAAAACTAAGTTTAGGAAAAACAATAAGGATGCATAAATAGATATATAGATACTTGAATTCTACATACAAGCCGTGTAAATGCGCTGGACATCTCTCTAGTTTAACATATACAGACGGCTAAATAGACATATTTACAACGGTTTAGACAATTGCTGTCTATTTTGCTATTTGTGTGATATTTAATGTCTCCTCTGATTGATATTGTTTTACACGGGAGCACGAGCCAGAGTAGTAGATGAAATAGTAGACACCAACATACTCTTTCCTCATTAATGTCCACGTCACCTCATTTTACTGATGTGGACTCAAATAGACAGCTGTTGTCTAACCGTTGTACATGCCCTAAGGCTTTCGATTGGAGGTGGTAATGAATTAAATTAAACATGGGCACGGCTGCCCTTCCGTGACTAGCGCTGTTAATAAAGATCTACTCCTTCCATCCTGTAATACATGGCATTCTAGCGATTTTAAGACAAATTAAGATAAAGAGCAAAATATGCATGTACCCTCCGGGACCTTTCCAAAGTTGAGCTCGCCTTCAAGAATAAATCTTTTGTCTTTTCATCATGCTGGAGCCGCGACCAGAAACACAGTCAGTATGTTTCCTGAAAATGGCCTGCAAAAATGAGGAGTACCTGGATTTGTTAGAGATAAGATCATTACGACATCTCCAAATAGCCCAACAAATTGCCGATATCTCCACCAAAATATTATGCCTGCTTGTACTATCTTGAGCAGCTAACCAGCTACATAGCATAAGGGAGTTGGATCTAGGTGGAGAGAGACCAATAACAAAAAAAAAATCAAGCGCCAAATTTTCTTTGCATGATGGCACTCAAAGAAGAGATGTTGTATTGATTCGTTCATATTACAAAAACTACATAATTGGCTTCCCTTCCAATTTTTTCTCGTAAGGTTATCTTTTGTGAGAATCACTCCTTTTTTAGGATCCACAAGAAAAATTTTATCTTAAGAGGAATCTTTAGTTTCTATATCTGCCTGTGACTAATTGCAAATGAGATTTGATTCTTTGGTCAAAAGGGGTAAGATTTTTTTATTGAGAACACGCTGTGTTGCAAATTTATTCAGCACATCCAGTTTATATTCTGCATGTGCAGGCGTGTGGCTACCATTTGATTCTGAAAAAAAAAGAGAAGTACTACCTGTTAGGGAAATGCACCTAGTCATAAGTCATTTGTGATTTTAGTGATTGTATGACAACATAACAGTTGGGACTAACATGTTTGTCAAATGTATATTTGAAGATATTTTTAGGTTCCAATGATGAAATCAAAACCACACTACTAGATTTTTGGCCTATTGCCACAGAGCCCATTGCAACAATTTAAATTTAGACGCGATAGATAANGTGTTATTGCCACCATTTAGTAATTCCGTTGCG
>JAZFNS010020000.1:108400405-108411074 GCA_037127165.1 Alloteropsis angusta | reverse complement strand
AGATTGTCACGGTTGGTTACAACTATCGTGTGGTTCTACCATGGGAAGTAGTAATACAATAGAGGTAAAGATATATAATTTGGTGGTATATAAATGATGACCATAGATAATAGGAGATTTATAGTTGTTATAATTTGTCATCCACCAAAACCGGTCCCTACTAGCTGTTTATGTGTTAGAACTGGCAATTGTCACACTATTATCTAATTTTATAGAATATGGTGTACAATAACTTCTTTTAGTCAAGATATACCAGATTTTCTTGTCGTAGTAAGAGGTATATAGATATATACACAACGAGATTATGAAGCATGTGCGATGTTTTATTACGATTTTTAAATCATATATGGGGCGCACATTTTCTCCATAGTCAACTTGAGGAGATCAATGAAAATCTCGGAAATTGTATGTATGAGTTAATAGGTGGCGTTCACTGAAGTCCCAAATCTTTGGGACAAAAGAAAACATGATTTTAGAATGTTCCATGGTTCAACGGTGAAGGCGGTCAACTTGAGGAGATCAATGAAAATCTTGGAAATTATATGAATGAGTTAATAGGTGGCGTTCACGAAAGTCCCAAATTTTGGGACAAAAGAATATCGGATTTTGGAATGTTCTATGGTTCAACGGCAAAGGCTCTAAGTATAACCGGTGGATTTACTAGCAAGCTAAAACAAAAAAAAGAGCTATAGAACACTTGAGTTTTTGCAAATATACGTACATGCAAAAAAATTCATACCCATGCAAGTATTACATTTGGAACCAGTTTTACAAAAAGAGCCAAACATGACTTAAATTGGGNAATGATGGCTAAACATAACATGAGATTTAGTGGTTATAATTTGTGATCAACCTAAATTGGTTCCAGCTAGTTATTTATGTGTTGGAACTGTTAATTGCCACACTATACCTATTTTTCATAGAGTATGTCACACCATAACTTTTTTAGTCAAAATATATTGGATTTTCTTGTCGTTGAAAGAGGAATATATATGTACATAACGAGATTGCGAAGCATTGCGATGTTTTATTATAATTTCGGGAATCACAAATGAGGATGCATGTTTTCTCCATGGTCAACTTGAGGACATAAAAGAATATCTTGAAAGTGATATATATGAGATAATAGGTGGCGTTCACGAAGGTCACAAATCTTTGGAACAAAATTGAAAAAAATGGGATTTTGAAATGTTCTATGGTTCAATTGAGAAGGCTCTAAGTGCAAACTGTAGACTTACTAGCAAGCTAGAACAAAAAAGTGAGCTAACCCTTGAGTTTTTCCAAAGATATAGACATGAAAAAAATAATAACCATGCAGGTATTATATAAGATTATTCGGATTTACTACCAAAAATCGGAAAGAAACAACCAAATGGGACTCAAACTGGCAGTATAAATGATGGCCACGGATAAGATTCAGTGGTTACAATTTGTGATCAATCCAAATCGGTTCCCGCTAGCTATTTATGTGTTGGAACAATTAATTACCACATTATTATCTAATTTTTATAGAACATGGTGTACAATAACTTATTTTAGTTAAGATATACTGNNNGATTTTCTTGTCATCAAAAGAGGTATAGATATATAGTGGTTATGAAGCATGTGCGATGTTTTTTTTATAATTTTTGGAATTATATATGGGGTGCATGCTTTCTACATGGTCAACTTGNGATTTTCTTGTCATCAAAAGAGGTATAGATATATAGTGGTTATGAAGCATGTGCGATGTTTTTTTATAATTTTTGGAATTATATATGGGGTGCATGCTTTCTACATGGTCAACTTANAGGAGATCAATGAAAATCTCGTAAGTTATATGTATGAGTTAATAGGTGGGTTCACAAAAGTCCCAAATCTTTGGAAGAAAAGAAAACAAGATTTTGGAATGTTCTATGGTTCAACGGAAAAGGCTCTAAGTATAACCGGTAGATTTACTAGCAGGCTAGGAAAAATGTGAGCGATAGAACACATGAGTATTTACAAATATACGTAAATGCAAAAAAAAAATCATAGTCTTTCATAAATTGAGGGGGAAAATCCAAATACCTCTCAAATATGGCCAAAAGTCCATCCTAAATCATATTTTGGTCCAATTTACTCATACAACTCTGTCAATTGGTCCAACTTACCCCCGTAAATAAGATTTGCCTTTTTTGTTTCTCCACACACAAGTGATGTTTTAGCTTCAAAATCTGAGTGGTGAAAGCCGACATCATAAATTATGTTTAAAACATAGTATAAATTTTTGTACATAATTTTTATACAATTTATGGTTAATTTAATACGAGATGCCATAGCCTATTAAATTGTTTTGAAAAATGCATACTATATTTTTGTAACAAAAGCTATGACGTCGGTCATCAAACAACAAAGCTTGAAGTCAAAACACAATTTGTAGTAAAAAGTAAGATGAGCCAATTGGCACGGTAGTACGAGTAATTTCAAAAAAAATTGTTCAAAGATTTGTCCAGATTTTAGCTATAATTTTTTTTGACGTAATGTAGACTTGTTTCTTGTAGTCGAGGAGTTGCAGAACAGGCGGCTCAAGTGCCATTTGCCGCAGCAGGCAAGCGACTCGACCTGAGCTTCAAGAGCGACGATCGGACCCCGCACCGGCTGTTTGGTGTTGGACTGTTGGGGAGGAAGCTGCGATCCGGTTGCCCCGGTCCGCGTCCGGTGCGGGTCGCTGTTCCGTTCCGATCGGGTAGCCGGCGCCCCGGCCCCCGCTTGCCGTTGCTTGCAGGCCAGCACGACACGACACGACACGACACGAACGCGGAGGAGCGAGAGCGACCCAACCCAACGAGCCAACGAACCCTCTGGCCACGAAGGCAAGAACGGGTCGAATAGAGCCAGCCAAGCAGGCGACCAGAGCCGTGTTTGGAGCAGCTTAAATTTTGCTTATAATCAAAATAAGCTGAAACTGTCAGTCAAATAGCGTGTTTATTTACAGTTTTTTTTGCCATGTTTTTTTGACAGCTTTCATTTGTACTAAAACGTAGTAGAAGTTAGGTCAGATCTTTTTTCAATAAGCCATATTACTATATTTGTTCGGTTTATCCGAGAAGCAATTCTCTGGACTGTTGTACTCCCTCCATTCAAAATTATAAATCATTCCAAGAATCTTGGAGACTCAAACTATTTTAAGTTTGACCAAAATTATAGAGGAAATCATGAAGATTTGTTCCATCGAACAAACTTATTATAAAAATATATGTTACCAAAAAATCTAATGATACTTATTTGGTATGATAAATGATTGTACTTTAGTCTAAAAACTTACTAGTCAAATTTGAAATAGTTTAACTTTTCACCAATTTTAGGAGGGAGGACCAAACACGGCCTAGGCGAGGCGACCCACCACCGGTCCGCGCCCCATCGCGAGGCGGTTCGTGGCTGGCTTCGCGTCGCGGTGGAAGTGGAAGTGGAACGGGGCCCGCGCGTGTTCCGGCCGCGTGCCCGCCCCCCCTGGCTGCATGGCGGACACGTCCAGGTCTGTGTGAGTCTGTCGCTCTNCTGCCGGTCTGCCGCGGCGAGGTGGGGACGCGCTGCGTTGTGGGGCCCGGCGCCGGCGCCGGCGCGGGCGCACATGGCGCGTGTCCGGTGTGTGTCCCTCGTTGGCCAACGGCCCGGAACTTGGAGAAGGGGCGGCGCGTGGANCTGCCGGTCTGCCGCGGCGAGGTGGGGACGCGCTGCGTTGTGGGGCCCGGCGCCGGCGCCGGCGCCGGCGCGGGCGCACATGGCGCGTGTCCGGTGTGTGTCCCTCGTTGGCCAACGGCCCGGAACTTGGAGAAGGGGCGGCGCGTGGCNTCCCGTGCCGACGTGGACAACGACCAACGGAAAAGAAAATCAAGTGTTGCCGCCGGCTGCGACCGCCCGTGCGTTGCGTTGCGTTGCGTGCGTCTTTTCTTTCTTGTTTCCATGCCCTTCTTCAACGGAGAACAGGTCGGGGAGAGAAGCTTGGAAGTCGTGGCGACGAGGACGGTGCGCACGCGCGGAGGGGCGTGCGCGCGCGTGCGAGGCGAGGTGTACGCCTCTAGTACGGGTACGAGAGTTGGGTTGACAAGCCAAATTTTCATTTTCAGCCTCTTCAAATCACACGAGCCAAATTTTTATTTAGCTAGTGTTTTAGCTACTCATTTAGTTTTTAAGTGACGGAGAACTAACAGACTAGCCATTTAATTTTTTCTTTGGCTAGCGGATCCAGTAGGTAAATTTGGCTAGCGTGAGAAGTGATTTAGATACCCCCGGATAGAATACCTAGTTGAATGGAGATGCCGTGAAACCTGATTTTAAGATTAAGTGAATAAATTATAGGTTAACTAGTGGAATAAAGAGTCTTTTAGAGATGCTGTGGCTGGTGCAGAGTCTGTCTTCTGACTGGGGTTAGTTGGTCTTGCTAGTACAGCTGCGTGTGTTATTGTGTTAATTGGACTGAAGAATTGAATTGTTGGACCGCATGTTGCATTAGCCCTAGCTGCCACGTTGGTTCACACTTCGCACCGAGACCTCGTTACTCACATGGAACTGATCGATCGATGTTTGTACGGGCGTGGATAATGTAACTCAAGATAGAGTGAGTAGAGCTGTCAATTTTTTTTAAAAAGAAAACTCGACTAGCTGATTCCGTGCACGCTTATGTGAGAAAAAAAAAACCGTACTTTGTTTTCCACGCTCTAACAATTTACGAATAAACTACCAGGAAAATGATTTAAAGATGTGAAGAGTTGAAATTCCGGGTTTCGCAGACGCGTGCTGCGTGCAACACTTCGGATTTCCGGTCGACGAGTAGACGACGGGCACGGGGAGGAGACGACCGAAAAACAGATATCGGATCAAAACAAAACACGGCGTGAACAATCCGTCGCCATTTTTTTTCTGATAAAGAAATGGGCTGCAAAGTTAGCTCCTACCTTTCATACCACGACTACTCTTTCTTTCAAATCGTAAATCACTTCAACATTTGTGAAGGATTAAACTATTTTGAATTTATCAAAATTATATACATAACTACAAAAATGTGTAGAAACAGAGAGGTATACTAAAAAATATATTTAAAGAAGGTAATGACATTTATTTGATATGATTAAGGTTGATAGTTTTTATATCAACTTTATTAGATATGTTTGGATTCACCACTACTAAAATTTTAGTGATAAGGATCTTTTAGCATCAAATTTGTTCCCAGAGGTTCTACAACACTTTAGTCCAATTAAGTCCATAGTGTTTAGTTCCAAAGTTATTTTTACACCAAAGTTTAGGACTTTGCATTTTAGAAGTTAGATCAAAGAGGACCTAAATTTGAGATGGTTTCACTTAAAAAAGTTAAAACGGAAGGAGCAATTGTTTACTACGATCACCCGACACGTATGCCCCGGCACTGGCCCGACCACATAGAAAAAGAAAAGAACTCGCTAGGCATAGCGTGTCATCGGCCACTACCCCAAGCAACCCATTTGTTTAGCTAGCCCGGGCGCCGCAGTCACAGGTGGCGGCGGCGGCGGCGCCAGCACAGCATCCACCCGCCAAGAACATCGGCCGCGACGCCGGACGGACGGGGCATCATCGGCGGTTAGCCGGTAACGACAATGTCGCCGGGTAATAACAGCAATCATACACCACGGCGACCATGATTAGATTTGATTGTAGTATATTCGGTTAGCTAATCAGATGTAATTAAAATACTCGATTAGCTAATCAGATGTGATTAGAATACGGGGACGCTATGATTGGATTTGTGTTGGCGTGGACCTGGCCGTACCGGATCGGCCGGAATCACAAGGTGCCGGTCGCCGGAGCCGGAGCCGCTTGTTGGAAGGTTGTCTCGCGCGGCCAGATCATGGGCACCTGTAATCCTCTCTTCTTATTCCCTCCTCTACTTTTGGCTGGGCGTGATCTGGGGTCCAGATGGCATTATCATTGCTCACAGTTTTCAGTCCACTTGGAAAAGGATACGCACGCAATGCTAGCTGCGAGAAAAAGTCCCGGCATTTCTTGTTTCGCGAAGAAGACATGTAGTACCGTTGTGTATAGTTATTTATTTAGGACTAATTATGTTTTATTCACAACTGAGCCGTCACCGGATCGGCCACGCAAGAGACCACAATTACTATTGTGGAGCCATCTAAAATGGGGCCAAGTTTTAGAAACAGTGTGGAGGACAAAACCGAACAGGGACGGACATTTGGACCGCTGGGAACTGGATTCTTGGACGGACGGCCACTGAAAAATATTGGACAAAAGAGCATGTCGTGCATGCCTGCCAACGAGGCAAATGATTGGTGTTCTGAAACTATTTTTGATTAATTGCTTTTCTTTTCCCCAGCAGAACACAAGGCCCCACCAGTAGGTGCAAGTGCAACCCAAGAACATCACATTTTCAGCCATTTTTCTGCATAACACACACCATTATCTAGATGACCAGGGTGATATGATACACAGCTGCACATGGGATGGGACATGGGAGCAACAACCGGACAATATAATGCGCTAATGTACAATCACCAACGATCCCATACAATCAGATACTGCTGTCCCTCCAAAGGTTTTGTTTTTACATGACAGCAACAGGACCAAATCCGCCAGCTTATATATCTGCCGAAACGTTAAACTGCTCCGGCTGGCAGATCTGGAGCCAGAAGGCAAGAAACCCCAAGCATAACATTAGCACGACCCACTTGGCTACAACACAAGTCGATAACTTAAAAAGGTAGAGTCACTCTGGAACAACACCTCGCTGAAGAATCACGACACCCCCATACTGGTCAGAGTTTTGCTAAGTCTTTCATTTGCACTACTAGATATCAACCGAGCGGAATTTACATCTTGGCTTGGTACCCGGAAGTAGACACACGCAGGAGCAGTAACCTAGCAGTCATGCGCCAAGGCGCTGCGCGATTTCGCCGCCGCCGCCGCCTCGTCGTTCAGGTGTTACAGCAGGATGACCACCGCGAGGCGGGGTTGGGCTGGTCGGGATCTGGCCTGCTGATCTGAATAGTTGGGGCCTGCATAGTTCGGAAAAGGTTAGATGCGACTGGATGACATGGCAACCAATCAAATGGTGGATAACATGTAGTGCATGGCTAGAATAGCTACCTCAGTCGCAGCAGCAACGGTCTCAGTCAACCGTTGCTTTATGTCCCTTGCAATGGTAAAGAAGACCTGCTCCACATTTTGATTTGTTTTTGCACTCTGCACATAAACATACGGTTGAAATGAAGTATGTAAGATTTATCATCTGGAAAACCTGGCAAATTAACAATGAAGAATCGACTATGATGTGGGAGCTATAATACTCAGCTTATAGTAGCAGAACCTTACCGTCTCAAAGAATTTGATACCATATTCATCTGCGAGCTTCTGACCTTGAGCTGTGGACACTACCTGTCAACAAGAAACATCACATATAAGCACATGGAGAGGAAAAGCCAGTCATGCACATGCACTTCTAACAGTAGGCAATTTTATGAAAGCATTTACCCGTTTTGCATCCATATCAACCTTGTTTCCAACCAAGATCTTGTTGACATTGTCCGATGCATGCTGCTCTATGTTGCGAATCCAATTTCTAATGTCTACAAGTTAATTAAGAAAAAGACTGTGAATAAAGCAACTAAAACTTTCTTCTGTCAACAAATGAGAATGTACACGCAAGTTGCATACTATTGAAGGATGATTCGTCTGTGACATCATACACAAGCAGAATGCCCATAGCTCCTCTATAGTAAGCTGCAAAATGTGGGAGAAAATAATACATCCAAGGATCAGAAATCTTGCTCAAAATAAATAAATTGAATTGCCAGTTTAAACTTGCGGAACTGCAATACTAGCAGCATCAGCAACAATACATGAAACAGCTTACTATAATACTTGGCTTCGAAAATAGCACTGAAGTTTTCTAGTTTTATAACTCTTCATGTGAAGCCATCAAGACCAGGCCTGGTAGTGGATTTGCAGTAGTGGTATGCACTTCCTGAACTTTCAGGCTCAGACAGTTGTCTGTATAGGTTTCATGGTCAAGGTGGGCTTGGCTCTTTCAGGTTCCCATAATATTAAAAAGGATCCACTATAAGGCACAGATCAGCCATCCCAGCTTGGCCACTGGATTGTTTTTCTTTAATTATGCCCAATTGCTTTTTTTCATTCCCTCCTCTTAAAAATCATAAACATATATTTTTAGAACACAAATCTACTATGTTCTAAGTGCTCGAGTGTAGGTCTGGATTGAGCCTTCTCATGATGAAAGGAAAGTTCTCATAGTAAGCAGTGCTGCTGAAATTCTAGCTTTATCGCAGTTGTAGCATGCACATGTACATTGGTCTTGTACTCTTGTTCACCAGTGGCATATGAACCCACACCA
This sequence comes from Alloteropsis angusta, assembly GCA_037127165.1. NCBI lineage: Eukaryota > Viridiplantae > Streptophyta > Magnoliopsida > Poales > Poaceae > Alloteropsis > Alloteropsis angusta. Next base: position 108,402,712 of record JAZFNS010020000.1, on the reverse strand, counting down.
GCTTGACAACAAATTAAAACTTATAAACGGCGATGCATCTATTCAAAAAGAAGATTTCTGTAATAACTTAAAACTAGAGTTCTAAATATGGTGTTTATTTAGAAGTTATGAGACGTTTACTTCATCTTTCACATATTGCCCACATGAGCGTCATATTATGGTAAAAAGTTCTAAACATAGTTTTTTTTTAGATAATGGGAAAAAGTCCCAGCCTTGACCTCAGAAGAGGCTACAGCCAAGAGGGAACATAGTTACCAGTGGTAATTGTGCGGAAACGTTCTTGACCAGCAGTATCCCAGATTTGTAATTTGACACGCTTTCCATCAAGCTCAACTGTCCTAACCTTAAAATCAATGCTTAACAAAAGGGAGAAAAAAAGAATCAAGTTTAGAATATTAACTCCCAAGAGTGAATGCCTAAAAGCAAGGCATGTTTTTTTTTAGCAGAGAAAGCAAGGCATGTTGCTATACCCAATGGTGGTGATAAAACTTGTTGTGAATGTGTCATCAGAAAACCGCAGGAGCAAGCAACTCTTCCCAACTCCTGAAAATAAAAAAGGTTGCTCACATTAGACTGAGAGAAAGTTGTTGCAACACATAATTTGACCAAAATGTATTGGCCAAGTAGAGAAGTTACAGAATACAACACATCGATGGGAAGTTACAGAATACACACAATTAGACAAGGATGGCAACCCATCGGTGTGTCAACACGACAACAAATGAATGGACTTCACAGGATTCTGACTCTCCAAACAAACATTATATGAGCACAACTGATTGCACCCTCCTGTACGTGAGAAAATTGGACCACATGGAATTCTGTCCATGTATGTGGGAAGCAATGACGGGGGAGGGTTAACATGGCAAGTTTGCAATCGAATGTCAGACAGATACTCATGGCAATCCCTTTGTGAAAATCACCACAGTCGCCCATGAGGTGTTTTTGCAGGGATTTGAGTTTATGAGAACAACTTTCGGGAAAGAAAACTAGTTCCATTGTTGTTTTAAAAAATAAAGGCCAACTTATTAAAAATTGATGAATCTAAGTTGGTTACACAGATATGCCAACTCACACAACAAGGTGACAGCTCAATTAGATATGAAGAAAATTTGGACAGCAAAAATGAGAAGATGGAGATGACAAGAATCATATGAAGGTCAACCCAACTCACTGGAATGTCCTGGTAGAGTAGAGGGTAGAAAACAAGATGAAGGAATGAGGAACATTCTAACCCAACTATATATGCTATCTGGAGACAAGATGTGAGCTGTTGTCAAATTGCTTCAACAACAAAGATTCATAATTGTCCTGGTTTTTCTCTTGTCCCATGTATTTAGTGTTGAACTGTTGATTTAGACAACAATTGGTAAATGTTCATGTAAGTTCTATAGAAGTTACTATTCAAAAACAAAAAATACTGATGGAATCGACTTCAGTATTTGGAATGCACCTGTCTAAGTGTTTAAGGGCCCTATCTGATGGTTAAGATTCAATGTGTAAACTTCTAAAATAAGTAGCTTACATGTAAATAAATGGTGGTGATACATTTCAGGATAATATTTGACTCTCTTTTTTTCATTCCAAAACTATACACAATATCGAAAAAGCCAGATTCAGAAAACTTTCACTTGCCACAGATGCGTGATGACACACTTCCTCCTCCTAAACATTAACAGTTACTAAATTGGCACGAGTAGGAATTGAGGGCCTAGCCAAATGAGCAATGACCTTTGGGTACAACAAACCAGCAAGTGCTTCTCTAAACCTGTTACACCCAACAATTCAGACAAACAATCCTTCAGAACCTCAGTGAAACTTAACCGTACCCTAACATAGTGAACTGCAATCCAGTAGAGCGTATTTCTGGAATGCCCATGACAATTAAGCAATTTTTCACCCCTCGCCACAACTACAATACCCAGAGATTCCCAGCCTAAAACTCCACAGTTTACCATAAGGCTGACTACATCAGTGGAACTCATTAGCAAGCAACAATTCCAAATTCTCTGTAAATTGCTAGAATAACCACGCATGACAACACCAGAAGCATATACGAAAGCATCCGTTTCAGAATCCCGTCGCAAACCAATCCACCGCGCCTCCTACAAGCTAGGCAAAAGGGGGAACGAAACCGCAAGAGAGCACAAACCCGGCTCTGATCCATAACGGCCTACCTGTGCCTACCATGGCACCCCCCCAATCCCCACCTGACCGGAGGACGCTTGTGACCCTGCAGCCAACAAACGGAGCAGAATCCACACACCATTGAAAGGCATCAAGCGGAGTAATCGCCACGTGCTCTTG
>JAZFNS010020000.1:106745405-106760844 GCA_037127165.1 Alloteropsis angusta | reverse complement strand
AGCTCAACTGGTTAGGGTGGGAGGATGTGGTTGTACACCCTAGCCACCCAAGTTCGAGTCCTCTCCTTGCTCGAATTTGGGTGCCTATTTTTTTCTTAATGAAAAACCATCGAGTTCCTACTAGATTGGGTCTTTTTTTTCTAGCCTACCCCAACTTGCTTGGGACAAAAGGCTATGTTGATGATGTAAAACGAGGCACTATGACGTAAAGTTGTTTTGAATAAGGTAAAATAAACTAAAAGTTAGTATTTTCAGTTTCGCCCAGCTTCATTGTTGCTATCCCGAACGGCCCAATCCAGCTGCACATCTTCAAAATTTGTCCTCGGTTCTTGTACCAAGTTTGCTCCTTGAGACTAGACTACTACAGCATCAGTTTCGGTTACATGAATCATAATTAATGTTAGAGACTTGTAAGGCTGTTTCAAAAAATGAACTTTATAATTTTTGACCGATAGTTTAGCTAATAATATTTTGTTTTTATGATGTAAATTTTAGATGGTTGGATTCGTAATCAAATACTCTATAATGATCATAAATTTATAATAATAAACATTATAATATAAAATGGATGAATGGTCAATTGCAATTTAAAAGCCATTCCAAATCATATCACCCTTTATAATAATATAAATAAAATAGAGAGCAAATATTAACATCTCTCGCACGCTGTAGGCCCACAGCTAGACGTGGTAACTGGTAACCATTGTCATCCAAGCGGGTCCACCACCATGTCTGCTTAACTTGCTCTATTAACACGTCCTCACGTCCAAAGAACGATTTTTTTTTTAACAATCTAAAAGGCAAACTAGAACAAACTGCAGGTAATAGCTAATGCACTTCATGGCTTTCCTTATTTCTCATTGAACATCCGACCAGCTGGCCCGGAAAAAGGTTCCTACGAAGAAGAAACTTACATTGTCTAGGAAACAAACGAAAACAATTATCATTTGTATTGAGTAGGCGTCCACCAAAAGCTAACGTCATTTTGCCAAACACAGGCTCTATATACAGGGCTTTCGAAGAATCTGGTGCCTCCACAAGGTACTCTCCTAGTCACAAACAAGGCACCACATTATGAGTTTTTTTTTTCATTATCGTGCTCCGCATCCAGTTGCGTCGTCATTCCCACATTCTGATAATATCTTGGTAGCCATTTTAACGACCAACGGGCTCGAATGGAATCAGCCATCTCAAGCTGCGAAGGCCAATCAACCTTCAGCTGTGATCATCTCAAACTGCCAGTGTCAACCAAGTTTGATTGAAGAAACCCTCAGTTGAGTGCATAATGGACACGCTCCAATGTTCGCAAAACCTGGAAAACCGAGACAGGCTTGCGCGGTCCCTTCCCCGGCAAAGCATGTGCAAGGATGGCCTGCTGTTGTTCACCAGTAAGCTCCAAGAATTGCACAAGCATATCGCCATCAAGAATGGGAGGTACTCCTGACTGCAAAACAGATGTACAGCTTTAGGAAAACAAACTTCTCTATTAGNGTAAACAAACTTCTATATTAGGTAAAGTTAATGGCATCATGGTGACATCTTACCGGGATACCGCGCTGACGAAATTCTGCGTGATCATTTCCCAAGACTGGTGAGGTCAGTGGGTGCACTGAGAGCCTTTCTTGGACATCTTGCAACAGCTGATGTTCCTCACTGCAGTACCAATTTATGCACTTCAGAAANCTGTACCATAATCACTTCTTGATGTGGATGAAATGAGTATAGTTGCTTGTCTAGAAATGGTGTATTACAAAATGTCAAGCCAGAGTGCATGTGGAATAATTTACAAACTGATGACAAGCTTTTCTTGTTCGCTTTCTTAATGAATTTTTTCCCCTCCCAAATAATAAGGCATTAAAAGATCATGGGCTACATGAAAAGAATACATCGTAATTTGCAACCAGATGGTCTAAGAAGAGTAAGTGGGTCCAAGGCAATTATCCTAGTAAAAACTAAATCCAGACCTATTTGGCCTGGTGTTTGGTTGGTAACAGCAGATTAGGGTGAGTATTGGAATGATGTGAATCTCGACATACCTTGTAAGTGGAATCATAACAAAGAGACTCCCCAGCAAGGTACTTGCCACAATACAGTCATACGCCGACTCGAGCACCGGGTCAGCATCATCATCAATTGGAAGCCAATATCTGAATGCAGCCTACAATAAATCATAACAAGGAGTCCTAAATAAACATGGAATTGGTGTGATGAGAATTTTGCTGAGGGACTGGCACAAAAGGGCAAGTGTAGGGAATGGCAAAGCAATAAATTAACAATCAATGAAACAACAAATTCTTACCTTCTGAATGCTCATAGCTGTTTCGCCCATGTAAAATGAACCATTTACAGTTAAGTTCTTCTGTGGACTTTCCGAAACTGCAAGTCAAGTTTAAAAGAAATGAGTTGACTAAAAACATCCTTTAGTCAAAAGGCAAACTTTTTACAGCACATTTTACAAGCTGTAAATAATCCATGGATGTTCATAGACAATATAAACGAATCACACCAAATACAATATATGCTAGTTGAAAATGAGTGCTATGAACACAGTTAATAATCATAATTTGAATACTCTTACAGAAAAAGTAAGTAGAATCAACATTTACACCAAGTGCCTACCTTCCAATCTTGTGCAAGATAATACAGATATGCTCCCACGTCGATCTGATACCACAGCAGTTTCACAATTTAAAAGAGCAATATCACCCACCAATCTTTGAGCAGGATCAGAATAAATCAATTCCAATTTCCTAAGACTCTGATAATAATCAACAAATGAGGAGCCATGATTAGAGCTAACAATAGAGCGTTCCATAACATAACCATGAAGAATGTGTCATTTAATCAGACCCAAGTATTACCTCGTTATAAGAATAGAATAGAACACCATCACGACAATCACCAACTGCAATCCGTGATGCAAATGTTTTCAAACAAGTTATTGCAAACCTCGTTCTACCAACAGCACACTTTTTCATCCTATGAGGATTTTCATTTGCGAAACCAAATACATAAATCTGTCAAGATTGAGGAAGAAAATAAACGAATGTTAGCTTCCATAAGCAATTGTACTCAACCAAACAGAAGGGCCCAAGGAAATTAGTTTATAGCATCACAAGGAAATTAAACAAGAGAAATAGCATAAAAAAAGAACAAATATAGCCAAAAGACATCATAGTTGCCGTTTATACTAGAGAGTAACACTCCTTTTGATATTCCTTACAGATCTTTCTAAATTGTCATAGCTACTCTTTATATACCTTCCCTCCAATTCCAGATGCTAATACGCAGGAGAGGGGCGTATCATTGCATTAAGAAGCTAAGCCACAAATCTCTCCAGCACTCATGCACTCGTCGACTACTGCACACGTTCTTTTGATAATCTCCAAAGATGATAAGGACAAGGACACTACACACAGGATCCTTGTTCTCCAGATAAATGTTGACTGAGATGACACCCACATTTTGCTTCTATGTTGTGTTACTGGTTTCCTTTTAAATAAGGCCCCGTTTGGATCCACCCAACTAAAGTTTTNCAAAAATTAGGCAAAAGTTTGCATGCAAAATCATAAATACCGATTAGGGCATGCAATCAAGCTAGCAAAAATGTGTAGGAGCATATATAAAGCATTCGCACCCGGCAAAGATCCAACTTTCTAGTGAAAATTCATAACACCATCACATCGAAACTACTACCCTTTTTGTTTCCCTTTTCTAGTAATGTTCATTTTTTATTTGGGAAAAAGAATCCCATTTCCTGAACACCCCCTCTCATTGCAGATGGATGCGTCTCCCTACCCCTCTCTCCCCCTATTTGGGATATTTACCAGAATTTTCAATGAAAAGATCAATCTCCTTTATTTATCTTATTAAAATTTATTTATAAATGAATGGGTAGGGTTCTTTTAAATCTATACTGGACTCTGCATCTGTGGAGGTGTAAACTCTTACAACCATATAAAAAAATAGTCTTGACAATACATGCTTGGCCATATATTGAATTGACTTTGCCATCTGATCGCTACTACTTTGGCAGCAAATATGCTAGATCTACTTCGCCTACTCCCTGCTATTTTATCTGACTCCTCAAAATCTATGTTGTCAAACTTCCTAAAGTTTTTCACAATTCATTTGTTTAAAACCATCGATTGCTATTTGAAAATTTATTACTTGAGATGCATTCATAAAGTTTAATTTTATTATTCTGATGTATGAGTTGTAAAAAGTTGAGGCCAAAGTAGCACCTGGGGCCTTTGAACGTCTTAAACATCAAACAAAAAGAACAGAGGGAGTAGTTCCCATTTGAAATGGTTTAGATTCTGATCTGGCTCTTGCATCTAATGGACGCTCATCTACTCCAATATGTTTTTGTAGGTACTTGCTGCCCAAGTCAAAAGTGTTGAGGACCATGGTTACATTCTCCATTTTGGAGTATCCTCCTTTAGTGGATTTATGCAAAAAGCTGACAAAGGTATTTTTAATGAGTAGCTCCATCATATTGTGATAAATGGTGTTTCTTCTTGACATATTTAAATAACACTGCATTTTTCTAGTTAACGTCCTAACAGCAGCTGCTCAGATTGGTTAAAATCCCGTATGAACATCCTAGCAATAGATTCTAGAAGTTCTGGTTTCATTCTTTTAGATTAGACAACACTCCCTATTTGGTAGGATTAGTATATAGTCATGTCCATTTCTATACATCTATCTTAAAAAAAACTTACATTTTGTAGGGAAAATACAAACAAACCTTTTCTCATTGTGGTGTACTGTTCATAGAAACAGTTTAGCTCTCAGTTGTTGTTTTCATGTTTCTAGTGCATGCACCGCTTAAGACATAAAATGCTGTTGTGCTACTTATGTAACTGTAAGCTACTCTGATATGCTTGCTAGAAGGTATATCAGTGTAGTTTTGCCATAATTAAATATTGGCTGCATATTTAAACTCGTTGTCTGTTCCGATCTTTGTCCCCCCATCGCCAGTTATGATCATGATATTGTTTCTTGGGAGGTACTCAGGATTTAATTTAGCTGTTCTCTTGCACAGAAAATGTGAAGATTGAGCGCAGGCAACTAATACAATGTGTTGTGAAGGCCATTGATAAAACTCGGGCTATTGTTCACTTGAGTTCTGATGAAGACTTGCTCTCTAAATCTATTGTATGTCAAAGCACTATAAATACTCTTTATTTTTATTGTGATCTTAGTCATCTCTAATATTTAGTTTATATTGTTGTATTATATAGATTAAAGATCTGAAAGGCCTTTCCATTGATCATCTGATTCCTGGGATGATGGTTAATGCACGTGTCCATTCAGTTCTTGAAAATGGAGTCATGTTGTCATTTCTTACTTATTTCAGTGGAACAGTAAGTGATTTCAGTTTAGTCATACTTTTGGCTTACAGTTGTGCTTTATTATAATTTCACTGTGTTTTTGTTTTCTTGTAAGGTTGACATTTTTAACTTGTCAAATCCCTTCCCCTCTGGTAGTTGGAAAGATGATTACAGTAAGAATAAGAAGGTATTCATTATTTTCTTCTATATTATTGTGGCTATGGTGCCTACAATTTTGCAATGTCTCTGAGATTCTTCTTTTGTTGACAATTTTGATAGTGATTTGTAAGTCCTTGCACTATAATTTACAGGTAAATGCTCGCATCCTGTTTGTTGATCCGTCAACAAGGGCAGTTGGGCTTACCTTGAACAAAAAATTACTTCATCTTGAAGTGCCCCCTATTGTAAGTTGTCTAGTTTTAATCAGTTCAATGCATTCTGGGATGTTGCCTTTTATTAAAGTTGGCTTCAGTGTGAAACAGTGAAAGTGCATTTTGTTCAATGCTCTTTCTTGTTTGGTGATTTTTCCTTGATTGCAGAGTCTAAAAGCTGGAGATATCTACGATAAATCAAAGGTGTTGAGGATAGATAAAAAGGCTGGTCTTTTTCTTGAAATACCCTCTCCAACTCCATCACCTGGATTTATTAGTGTATGTGGAACTGTATGTTTCATTGTTGAATGATGTAAAATCTCTCACAAAGACTCATCTTAATATTTTGATATTGCAACCTGATTCTCAGATACATGATGTGTCAGACAAGGACGTGAAGAACTTGGAGAAGAAGTTTAAGGAAGGCAGCAGCTTACGTGTCCGTATACTTGGAGTGCGGAATCTTGAAGGAGTTGCAATAGGGACCGTAAAAGTAATTACATCATGTCACTTATTTTTCTTTGTATTCGTCAAAAGGAACACTTTTTCTCGAACACAGTCATAAGGAACACTGGAGGCGCATTCTAGTTTTTCTCCTGGCGAAATTTTAAGTTTTTAACTTTTGATACTAAGCACCTTTCTGGTATTTTATGCTTCATAGCTCAAGTCACATCATTTGTCTTTTGGCATCCATTGGTGAATTAGTCCTTTCGAATTTATGCAAGCTGTTAATCGATTTTCATTTGGTTTAAAAGAGTTACAGTGTTATGAACAAGCATGTTATGCATATATCCACGTATACATGGTAATGTAGGTAACTGATATTTGTTGTGAGTCACTTTGTTACCTGAAAATCTCTGTGTTCTATGTGTTTGCAGGATAGTGCTTTTGAAGGGTCTGTTTTCACTCATGATGATGTTAAACCTGGAATGTTAGTGAGAGCTAAGGTTACTACTGTTGAGCCATTTGGTGCAATTGTGCAGTTTTCTAGTGGTGTGAAAGCACTTTGCCCCCTTCCACACATGTCAGAGTTGGAGCATGTTGTAAAACCACCAAAGAAATTCAAGGTGCTGTTGTGATTTCTTGATGCTCATCCCACTTCCAATGCACATGAAATTTCTATGTTAAAAGATGTTAAATATGATGATGAATGAACTGACTTTGTTCTTTTTCTAGGTTGGAGCTGAGCTTCTTTTCCGTGTATTGGGCTGCAAATCCAAGAGAGTTACAGTGACATACAAGAAATCTCTGGTACCTTGCTCTTATTTATGAATTTACTTGAATTTCTACTGTATAATTTACAACATTACTTAATACTATTTTCTAAATATTTTGTGATTCTTCTCTAGATAAGAAGAACCAAAGAGAGCACATAATCCTTTTTATATGTGTTCTTTGTTTTCTCTGAGACAGTCCAATATTAAATTATGTATCTATTTCAGGTGAAATCAAAGCTTGATGTGCTAGCCTCATATGCTGATGCTAAAATCGGTTTATTGACTCATGGATGGATTACTAAAATCGAAAAGCACGGCTGCTTTGTGAAATTCTATAACGGAGTTCAAGGATTTGTTAGCAGGTTAGTATCTCCATTTCCTACTACTGATCAGCCTAGTGTTCTGAACCATAGTTGATTTTTCTAAAAACTTACATGTTAGATAAATTAATAGTGAAAGCTGCACTTATTTATTTTAGTAGTGGGTATCTGTCTGTGAGGTTGGTTGTCCTTTTACTGTTCTTGGCGCCATTTTTTTATTAAATAAGTGTTTTTTGCACTTTTATTTATATGATTCTGAATCATTTGCTTTCTTGACTACTTGTGAATTGATGTTAGGTCTGAGCTTGGATTAGAAGCAGGAACTGAAGCAGAGAATGTTTATCATGTTGGGCAAGTTGTCAAATGTAGAATTATAAGTGTGCTTCCTGCGTCAAGGAAAATAAACGTTAGTTTTGTCATATCTCATAATAGGTGAGTTCTCTATTATGCTCTTTTTATTTTTCATCCTGCTGTACTATTAGTAAACTTGCTTTGTTTAACATGATGACCAAACGTATATTTTTCCTGTCATCTTTATTTGTCTATAGAAACTTTATTTGGTTCTGAGGTGAGGTGTGAAGGCCCAGGTCCATCATATTAGTGTTTTTCATGTTAAGGTAAAATAGGATGATAAGTGGGGTTTCAAAACAACTTGTGAGCTTTGAAAATAGTAGTTTTTGATGGAGACAGTAAACTAATGGAAACGGTTAACTTAACCTGATAGACCATGAAAATAATTAAGCACATCTGGACATTGTAGTATCACCAGGTATCTATACGATACCTCTAAGATTTTCATCTAGTGGAGTACTCTGCGCTTCCCCATAAGCATTGCAAATGTGTTTGTGAATGGTCTAACTGCGCACCTCTACCGCATGAGGTCAAAGTTGTGTCTTTGATGTCTATATCCTTGGTAATGTTTTTGATCTCGAATCCCTTTTTGGGTATTGCTCCCACCTTGCAACCATACTTTTCATTTTTGAACAAGAAAAAAGTTCCTACTTGTTCTCTGTTCTATTTTTAAACTTGTATTGTATGGAATTTCCAGAATGGTCACTTTTTCTATTTAGTAGCTTTACAATTTAACTTTTGACCCTCTTTACATTTATTTTTGCCCCATGTAGGGTTATTCCAGTAGATACTGCAAAGTTGGGTAGCATTGTCTCTGGTGTTGTGGAACGGCTTACACCTGCAGCTGTTGTTGTTAGTGTAAATGGCTTCTCCAAGGGGACAATACTAAATGAACATTTGGCAGACCATCATGGTATATCCTCATCTGTTATGTTATGATTGCAACTATTTTGTTGAATCAAGAAATTTCCCATCCCCTCGTCACTTACTTCTTTGTTTCTGTTTATTTATACACTTTAGTGTCCTGACCATAATCTGATTTTTTTTCATCAGGTCAAGCTGCTCAGTTGAAGAATTTGCTGAAACCTGGTCATGAGTTCAACGAACTCTTAGTTCTCGGTGAAGTCAACAAACTCCATTTGTTATTCAATGCTCATTAGAAACAGAAGGATCCTCTTGCTGTTCCATGCTCCCTCTGTTCATAAATATTTGACATTTTGGACAATTTACAATCTCCGTTTTGCAATATTAGCTTTAACTTCCTACATGGATATGGTGGCAAAGAAATTCTAAAATCATTATATCATTACCAATGCAAATAGTTTTAAACTAATGGTCAAAGTTAGAGAAAATTGGTTGCACATTTTCTAGGCCTTTGTATGTACAGAGGGAGTACCATGTATGGTTTCTAAAGGGACAAGCAGAATCTTGCAATGGCAAATTGCAAGTTCACTGTTATGCATGGACGCTTGTTTGCAGTTGCTTAATGATGCACTTTTGATTTTCATCAGATGGATTTCACATTGCTAATTTCCTCTGGTTTTCTGTGCTTACAGATATCGAAGGCCAAAATTTAGTTCTTTCAGCAAAGCATTCACTTATCAACAATGCAAGTGACATTCCATCAGAGATACCGCAGATGCATCCTGGAGCTATAATTCATGTAAATTTTTTATTTCTCTAGTTATTTTTGCTGAGCCTTTAACGATCAAGTTAGCTGACATTTTTTCTCTTTAGGGTTATATTTGCAACATCATAGAGGCTGGTTGTTTTATCCGCTTTCTTGGACATTTGACTGGTTTCTCTCCCAAGGACAAAGTAAGAAATTTTCAACTCTGACATTCTCTTTGTTATTTTGAAGAGGATGTCTAATTTTTCTTGTTTCTAAAAGGCAGTTGATAGGCGGATAGAAAAACTTTCTGACGCGTTCTGTGTTGGCCAGTCAGTTCGGAGTCATATACTCAGCGTATGTCTCCATATTTCCTGGCATATATTTGTTGTCATCTGTTATTTGTGTTCTTCAAATCTTTGTTTTTCCTCCCTAACAGGTAAACACAGAAACTGCTAGAGTAAAACTCTCACTTCAACAGTCAATGTGCTCCTCAACGGATTCTTCATTTATCCAAGGATACTTTCTTTTGGATCAGAAGGTTATAATAAAAAACAATTACCTCTTACTCCATGTTGAAGAAAAGTTCCATTGGTCTTCTGGTAACTCATAATAATAGTGGTTTTGCTTTATGGGCATGTGAGTTGTTTGTGGAACCTGCTAAATAATAGTAATTGCTGTTTNTCTTGTAGGGACCCAGTTTAGCTAATGACCATTTTCTTTTTGTAACTTTCGCTTCCTGTNTTTTTTTCCCCAAATGCCAGTTTATATTTTTTATGTGTGTACACAAAGGGCATCTTGCTCATGTGCTTGTGCATATATGAGGTAGATATGGGTCTACTAAAAGATAATCTAGGACATGAGTAAGTTTGCTGTGTCTTCATGTCATTAGTCACTATTGATAATTTGGACATATGCAACAAGACACAACAGGGTTGTTTGATAACTTTGGGTTTAGATTACAATACCACACCAGTAACTTTGGAGATAAAATTTCTGCATTAAGAGCTCATATTTTTTACTGATGTACCTGTGGTATCTTAGTTTTTATGATGTTTTAACATACATTTTCCCTGTGGCTACCTCTAGATTTCGGCATTGAAGTACTCAAGCCATGATTGGGCCCACGCTTTTGGCATTGGTAGCCTAGTTGAGGGGGAGGTGGGTGCAATAGAAGAATATGGAATTATCCTTAACTTCAGTGATCATCCGGATGTTGTTGGTTTAATCGAACATCATCAACGTAAGTACTTCATTGTCCCCTTTCACGATATCAATAATCTGACCTGCAACAATGCTAGTTTCCCCCGTTTCTATTTTTGCAGTCAGTGGCAGTACTGTTGAAGTGGGATCTTCTGTGAAGGGTCTTGTTTTGGATTTATCTGAAGGAGTTGTTAACTTATCCCTAAAACCAGAGCTAATTAGTAGTGTCAAAATTGTTGGAACAAAGAAGGTAATGGTTGTACCTTTGCTGCGAAGTTTTTAGTAATATACCTCCCTGTACATAGGTTAGGCAGCCATTACATGCACCTGAAATAGGTTAAGCACTTGCTTAATTTATTATTGCCTATATATTGCTTGCTGTTATACCCTTCATATGTGCTGTGGTTGTTAGAAACTCGTGCACTTTGGCTTTTACACTTTTAATTAGCACAATATGCAGTTTTATGTTATATTCAGTCCAGTTTATGTATTGTAAAAAAACTCTACATTTTATTTCCTTCTTTGCACATTAGAAACGTCAAAGGCCTGCAGTTTCAGACTTGGAGCTTCATGAGGAAGTGAATGCAATTGTGGAAATAGTCAAAGAGAGCTATATGGTGCGTAATTACTCTCTTCACTCGATCAATTTGTTTGTTAATTAATAGGCTGATTGCAGTTTTTTTTACTCTTTTATGTTGTTTTTTCAATCCAGGCTCTTTCTATCCCTGAGTACAACTATGCAATTGGTTTTGCACCACTGATGGATTACAACACACAACTGCTTCCCTCCCACCCTTATGAGAATGGGCAAAGGTAAAATTTTTGTGTGTAGAATTTGGACAGTTTTGGACTTTGTCACCTACTTGACTTTTATTTTTCTTTGTTTTTATGGAAGCATTACTGTTGTTGTTGGAAGTATCCCAAGTCCTGATACTTCTGGAAGGCTTATCCTACTCCCAAAAGCATCAGCCCAGGATTCTGGTCTCTCTGGTTCAAAAAGGGCTAAGAAGAAATCTGACTACAAAGTTGGTTCACTTGTTGAAGCAGAGGTGCCATTATTTTCATATTGGATCCAAATTGACATCTGTTTTCATTTTCAATGTTTGCAAAGTTCGCTTAAACAAATCCTTTTGGACCTCAGATTATTGATATCAAACCACTTGAACTTCTACTGAAATTTGGTGCCAATCTGCAAGGGAGGATTCATATTACTGAGGTAAACATGTGACATTACTTGATATATCTTCCATTTGTAATATTGGTGATATATCTTCCATTTGTAATATTGGCTAATCACTAATTAGTAATCAATTTCTGATAGGTTCTTGAAGAGGATTCTGCTGAGCACCCGTTTAGTAAACTCAGAATCGGGCAAAAGCTTACTGCCAGAATTGTTGCAGAGGCTGAACATTCTGGAAAGAGTGGTAAAAATTACAAATGGGATTTGTCTATTAGACCGTCTATGCTCAAGGGTACGCTGCATTTAGTCTTCTCAATTTTCGTATTCCAAAATCATCTCATATAAGTCGTATGGCTTTCCTTCAGCTCATCCATAGCTAAAATCCTATGCTGACTGCTTTGCATTGTTTATACCTTTTTGCGTTTCTTAATATTTGACATGTCTTATTTTCCTGATTGTTGGATCTTTATTACTGGAAATTGAACAGGCGAGTTTGAAGAATCAACTGTTCGTAAAGAACTAAATCACACCATGAATGGTGTTGTGCGTGCTTATGTTGTCAAGGTGGATAATGATTGGGTCTGGTTAACTGTATCAAGAAATGTTATGGCTCATTTATTTATTCTTGATAGTTCATCTGAGCCCAGTGAACTAAAAGAGTTCCAGCGGCGCTTCAGTGTAGGCCAAGCAGTGAAAGGCTGTGTTATTGGTGTGAACCGGGATAAAAAGTTGCTTAGGGTGAGAGCACTTGATAACCAATGTGCACAAGACAACATAAGCAAAATACAACAATCAGAGTCCTCTGTGGTTGAACAAACAAAAGAAGGAGATATCATTGGTGGACGTGTTCAAAAAATTCTACCTGGTGTTGGTGGGCTTGTTGTTCAGATTGGACCTCATCTTCATGGAAGGGTTCATTATACTGAAATTGTCGACTCATGGGTGGCAGAACCCTTGTCTGGATTCCATGAGGGCCAGTTTGTGAAGTGCAAGGTTCTGTCTGTAAGCCGCTCATCTGAAGGATCTCTTCGAGTTGATCTATCACTCCGTTCATCAAACCTACACGAAGATTCTAGTAAATCAAGACTATTTGATGAAGGGTAAGTGCTTTTTGTCGAGATTTGTTTATTCCTAAGATACTAATGAACAATGCTATTTCATTTCTGCAAGTGTTCTTTCCTTAAAAAACGGAATGATATTCCAAAATGACAATTGTATTCGAAGTATTAGCTCTAGCAGATGGTAGCTGTCTTTTTGGGTATTGATCTGGATGTCTCTATTTTGGAGATAAAGTCCTGGGCCACTACCACGCTGCCAAGCAGGCCCTTGTTAGCGAAGTCATGTAATCATATATCTACCACTTCCATTGTCATTTATGTCATGTATTGTTTTGTAGGGCAACCTGTACCCCCCGGATTGAGGAGATAAAGGATCTGCTTGCTGGAACTGAGATTATGGTATTTTGTTCCCATTGCTTTACTTCCATTTGAATGTAGAATAAGTTAAAGTAACATGGGAGATAAGTTTGTCAATAATTCAATCATTATCTAGCATATATCAGATTCATCATTCCTGAATTACTTGGTTTGTTACTTTATCCACAGAAAAGCTGTAAATAGTATTAGTAAGTAGAACACTGGGCAAATTATCTATATGCTGTGGTACCCGAACATCTCTGTTTCTTACCTTATGTCAAAATATACCTGCTACCTGTTGTAAACAATCATTGAAGTGTAGGATGCCATAAAATAATGTTGGTTTTGTGGTAACCATGTTAGATAACCGAAGTTGTGGATCTGTACCATTTATTATGGTGGTGATTGGTAGGCTGCGCTGGGCCTTATCCAGGCTTGTGCAGTGCAGGAGAGCTGTGTTTGGTGGGCTGCATAGAGAGATATGCAGGCTCCGGTTGTGCAAAATGGCCTGTATGGCCTGCACAACCGGAGACGGCCAGAATTCGTGTTTACCACTATGCAGGCTCTGGCTAGCCAGGTTTTGTGGGTCCACGCTGTGCAATCCGGCCTACACAATGTAGCGCAGCCTCTTATGCACCCTACCAAACACCGGCTAACACAGAGCAAAAATGCTTGTGCATCCTACCAAACACGTGCACATATGGTTGCATAAGCCTGTCCCCGGCTAGCCATGCATTATGAAGCGTATCTTTTGTATTGTGAAGTGACGTGATTTTTCTGCTAACATTCTAGGGATACGTGAAGAATGTTAATTCCAAAGGATGTTTTATTATGCTGTCTCGAATGGTTGACGCTAGGATTACTCTGTCAAATTTATCAGATGAATATGTTGAAAATCCTCAGAAGGATTTCCCTGTTGGAATGCTTGTGCATGGAAGGTGAGATCTTATCATATGCAAATGCTCGTTTAAAATACAAATCTAATCTCCTGTGAATCTAACCAAAGAAAAAACAAAAAAACTGCAGGGTCTTGTCTGTTGATCCATCATCAGGGAGAGTGGAGGTCTCACTTAGGAAGGGCACTGGTAGCAAATTAGAAAAGCCAGATGATATTAATTATAGCGATCTGCATGTTGGGGACATCATTGATGGCCGAGTTAAGCGGGTTGAATCCTATGGATTATTTGTGACAATTAGGAGCAGTGAATTGGTATGTGTTGTTGTTGTTAGACTCCACAGCCTTTTGAAAATATTGTGTTACATTTTTGTAACTGCTCTTTTTGCAGGTTGGTCTGTGCCACATATCAGAACTTTCTGATGAGCCAGTCGTTGACATTAACTCTTGCTATAAAGCTGGTGATATGGTTAAAGCCAAAATTCTGAAGGTAAGGTTTATCTTTTGTCACGCTTTCTTGCCATTGCCCATTTTAAGATTCGCTACTTCGTTGCATTTAGATTGATGAGAAGCGGCACCGAGTATCTCTTGGAATGAAGAAATCATACTTTGATTCTGGTCCGACTGCTGGTACAAATGATGAGGATGATGAAATTGCTCATATGGACATCAGCATGACCTCTCAGATGGCTGGATATGACAACAGAAATGCTGTTCATCCCGAAGCAGAAACAAAGGCTTCTGTGCTGCCTCTTCAGGTCTCCTTGGATGAATCTGAAGGTTCTGACCTAGAGGATAGTAATAAAAGTCACGAAATCGCCACTGGAACTGAAGCGGATGCTAAAAAGTGTGATAAACGGTTAAAGAAGGAAGCAAGAAAACAAAGGTATCAAGACATTTCATTCAACTTCTACGTCATTGTTTCTTTGACATATACATCAGATTTCACATGCTTATATGGTTTTCAACAGGGAATTAGAAATCAGTGCCTTGGAGGAAAGGGCTTCACAGGGAGATATACCAAGAACTCCAGATGATTTTGAGAAGTTGGTCAGGAGCTCCCCTAATAGTAGTTTTGTCTGGATAAAGTATATGGCATGCTTGTTGGATCTTGCAGATGTTGACAAAGCACGTGCAGTGGCGGAGAGGTGTGTCTGCAGTCCAAAACATTATTTAATATTGTTCAAAATAATCTNTTGGTGGTAGGAAGTTTTTTTATAAAAAACATTATCTTGGAAATATTGATAGATTTGGTNTTTTTTTGTGTTGATTTTATTTTTCCAAATGATGTAAATTATCCTTCTTGAAACAATTTTTTGAAAGTTTTTGTTTTCAGAATTCAAATGATATGTTTTTCCCCCAATTTTCTTTTCAAACTCTTTGGCTGCATTAGTTTGCATCTTACAATAATTGTCCCACATTTTCTAGGGCTTTAAAAACAATAATCCCCAGAGAAGAGGAGGAGAGACTTAATGTTTGGGTAGCATACTTCAATCTGGAGAACGAATATGGGAGCCCACGAGAGGTAAATTTGAAAAAAAA
>JAZFNS010020000.1:106408043-106418859 GCA_037127165.1 Alloteropsis angusta | reverse complement strand
CCGCAGAATCCGCTCCGGGAACGAAGCAAACAAGCGTGCAAGCAAGAAAGCAAGCAATCGGAAGCGAACGCGCAAGAACGGGGAGGGATCGCGAGGCGAGGAGGGGAGGGGAGGGGGGGCATTACGTGTCGGGCGCGCAGACGAGGACGCGGTAGCGCCCCGCGGCGACGAGCTGGTCGACGAGGAAGCGGAGCCCCGGCGCGTCGATGCCGTCGTCGTTCGTCACCAGCACCACCGGCGCCTGCGCCGCCGCGGCGGCCGCAGTGGAGTTGGAGTCCATGCGAGAGAGCGCAGCACGAGCACGGGATGGGGAAAAGTTCCGTTTCCGTTCCCGGCCGCGGATCCCGTTCCGTTCGTGCGCCTCTTGGGGTTTTTGGTCTTTTGGATTGAGGGGGTGTTTAGTTTCCTCAGTATGCACAATTTGTATGCGCTGGTTTGCGTGCACAGAAAGAAAAAATGCAGTGGAAAGCACGTAGTATGCAAAATTTTGAAGAATGGAAGGAAATTAAACAAAGCGACTTTTTTACCGAATATGCTCTCCCACCCGTCACTCGTGACTTCGTGAGTCCTGACTCATCACATACAGATATGCAACTATGTTTTTTCTATATTTCAAATAAAAATTTTAAAAGTTGAGTATCAATAAATTATGAGAAATTTAAATTCGACACATAAAAGACATGTATATTTTACCTAAAAACTTTTCGTAATAATTGTGCTAGGATTTCGAATATTTTGATTAGGAAATAGTGGTCCAAAGGACACATGGAGACCCTACTTTGTAGTCAAAGTGTCAAATGATTGCGGTTCGACCTCAGTGATTGTTTTAATTACTTATGGTGATTATAATTAGAGTAAGCTTTAATTTTTAGTCTAGAAAGCTGATTTTGGTTTCAATAGTGTTTTGGAAACAAGAGTTTTGGTTTTTTTTTAAAGATTAAGGGAGCTTGATTGTGCAATGAAATATCAAGTTGTCTTCTCCAAGCTCCTGGTGTTTTCTCTCTTGCAAGTGCTAGCATAATATCGTAGAGTTTTTTTAGATGATATCCTAAAATTTGTTGAAATCCATCAGTGCAGTGATGACGTTGTGCTATAAAGGCCAAGCATATCTGGGCCTTGGTGGGCTGATGCTAGAAGAGCTTCCTGGGCTCCGGGCCGAGATCAACACGCCAGGCTCCCTGTTCAGCACAAACACTGGGCCCTTATGGGCCTTTTTATCCGTCTCAGGTCCAGTAACGTTTTGGACTCTTTTTCCTCTCTTTAAAAATCCGCCTTATACTTCTAGCCCATGGCTTTCTGGTGCGGTTAACTAAAGTGTCAGTCCATAAGCATGGGAAATTAAATTATCTTTCTTCCCCTTCATAACCACAGTACATATGCCATTTCTCATAAAAAAGCACTACATATATCGTATTACCTGTTATGTCTATCAAGCTTTGAAGTTCATAGCCAACAGTTATTCACATTCGTTATACTACTTCCGTATTGAAATATTTATGTTGTTGACTATTTATCACGACTTTGACCATTGTCTTATTCACAACGCTTTTAGCCAAATCTACCGACCAAGAAATAGTGCGTGTCGAGCCATGATATGCTTTAGAGAGACTACACTAATGGTTACTGTCAAATTTCGTTCTTAACACGGTAATTGTAATTACGTGTTGGGTTCCCTAGTGGGGAGGAGGCATTATTGTTTGGCAGGGAATCGAAAAGTTAGTGAAGATGCCGAGCATGGTGCTTCGCCCACAACCGTGGAGGTACACGATAAGGAGCACTACCGCCCAAAACTCCGTGCGTAGTTTCTTTATTCATTTCCTACGGCCACACAGAGGGCTACCCAATATAATCATTCTAGACTATAACAACATCGAATTAGGGAGAAGTTTATTTCTGTCCATGCTGACTGAAACTTGATTCGGAGATTTGTATGAATGGATGATCATATATGAGATGGTTCAACCATTTTTTTAACTATATGACTCGCTATTAAGTTAAGCAAATTGAGCAAATGATATGATTTCATCCTGAACGAGTTATTACCATTCACCCAACCAAACACAAGTATCACCACTAAATTTGGACCATCTCATATATGAATCAAATATTACAAGCAACCAAACACATCCTAAATATAAATTAAACCATGTGTGCGACAATGCAAGACTCTTAAGAAATATAAGCTAACTAGTTAATTATATTTGCTAATGACATTTGTAGGATGGAGCGGATGTAACCTGACTGCAAAGGCAAAGAAAAGAAAAGGATATCTTTGTGGAAGTTGCAGTAAGCAATTTTAGATTTGACCGATGATTGTATCTGTCATGTAATAACTTGCATAGACATAGAGGTTCTAACCAAAATACTAATTACATGATATTATTGGTTTATTTGATAGAAAAATATTTTTAAGGAATATGAATGGAAAAGTACATTGTTTCATATACCTGGTGAATTTGTATAATGCGCCATTTCATGGTAGTTTGTACAATTGATAGAGTAATTATCTAACATGGCACATATAAATGACAAAGAGAGATAAATACGATTATTGCATATAGAAATCAATGTTTTAAATAGTGGCTATAGCGTTTTCGGAAGCGGATGCTATGATTGTTAATATAGCCCGCTATATTAGAACATTGATAGGAACCAACTTAGCTAGTAGGAAGATGCCACCAATTCCACTCTGGTTGTGCAAGCTTCTCCATGTGTCCTTCCTGCACCACATCATCATGTATATAACATGACTGTGCTAAGATCTATTCTAAGACAACACACAAAAGCGAACCTATACTATATAAACTCTAAATACATACTCCCACACGCTCAGACAAAAACAATTGCCAAGGAACAAAAGTGACAGATTGACCATTACACTTCATAGTATTTCGAGTACGTATTGTTTCTAACAATACAACACTCTCCTTCCTTTGTGTATTCCCTTTCATTTATTTTTATAGCAATCGAGTATTACCGTCTCAAATCTCAATTGTTGATGGGTTTTTCTCCTCTATCTATTCTACACCCTTATAATTTATAAACTCACTCCACTCCATCGAAAAGCCCTCAAAAACTCACGACAAGAAAAAGAGAACACACACATATTATTCTGCAAGGTGCACATCCCGTTGTGCACGTAGCAGAAGCTCAACCCGGAAAATTGCCGCTCGCATGTCTTGTAACATCTGTGTATTGTATTGACCACCATTGGTGCGGCGCGGCGCTGCCACGAGGCCCCGCGACAAATCCTCTCCCCGACGGCATCTTCGCCTCCCCATCCCCTCCCAGCTTCCTTCTCCCCTTCTCCTCACACAAATTGCCCCCCTTTCCCTCTTCTTTGCCACTGCTGACCACCAGGGCCATCACCACTGCCGGCCACCGTTCCCACCACCAGCACCGCGCGCTGCGCTCGTTGCTGCCGCCGTTGCTAGGTAGCCAGAAGCTCATTCATGGCCTCCGTGGCGGCCACCTCCACGCTGGCCCCGGCCCTCGCCGCCGGCCGGCGCCGGGCGCGGCCTGGGGCCGCAGCGGCGCCACGCAGGGCCGCGGTCGTGCGGTGCTCGCTTGAAAGCAACGTCTCCGACATGGGCGTAAACGGTGAGGAGTCGCGCTTCTCTTCTTGGGGCCGGCCGGTGTGGATTGAAAGTGGGCTCATGGATGGACTGTTAGTCCTTGTGGGATTTCCACACTGCAGTTCTTCCATGACTCCCTTCTGTCATAAAAAGTTTGTCTTTTTGGGCCCGAATCAAACCTGGAGTTTGATTTGGCTATCTATATGTGTGTGGAAAAGGGTGTTGAGTTTATATTAGTTCAGAAGTTCATTCATGGTTCTGTAATTTTCCCGTGTTTGATACATATCTTATGATTGAAAACCCTTCTCACAGTTGTGTTTTAGAGACTGTGCTGGTGTTCTCTTTTCACGCAGAAAAGGTGTAGAATTCTGGGTAGATTGCTCCAAGTTTCTGAGAATTTGTGCTGTCAGTTCTGTTACAAATGTTTTGGGGCTGAAATGCCTAGTTGACTTGGAGTTCTGAATTGACGATCTTTTCCATGTGTGGCAGCTCCCAAGGGGTTGTTCCCACCTGAGCCGGCGCACTACAGGGGGCCGAAGCTCAAGGTGGCCATCATAGGGGCAGGCCTTGCCGGCATGTCCACTGCCGTCGAGCTTCTGGACCAGGGTCATGAGGTTAGCTGATTGGTCACCTTCAACAGAGCTAAATGCTCCCTTGGTCGGGAAAATCACTGCCTTTTGATTTTCCTAATTGGGCATGATTAATTCTGCAGGTTGATTTGTATGAGTCCCGACAGTTTATTGGCGGCAAGGTTGGCTCATTTGTCGATAGGCAAGGAAACCATATCGAGATGGGCCTGCACGTCTTCTTCGGATGTTACAGCAATCTGTTCCGCCTCATGAAGAAGGTACAAGCCTCTGTCCTTAAACATGTTGGGCACATACTGAGTTAGTTAAGTATACTGTTAGTTCGAGAAATTTTAAGATTGGGTGAAATAAATTTACAGTCCTGGAATGTATTTCAGGGAGAAATGTGTGTATTAGTTCAGTGATTGTAGCACTGGTATTACTGCCTCGTTTGTCAGACTTAATAGCAATGGAATTAACCTCATCCTATTTCAGGTTGGAGCTGATAATAATCTGCTGGTGAAAGAACACACACATACTTTTGTAAACAAAGGGGGCTCGATTGGTGGTACGTTCAACCTATCAACTTTTTTGTGGAACAGTGCATTTATTCTGGAATGTTTGATTATTATTAATTGTTTTTTGGAAGTGCTCTAAACCTATGACAGACAAGAAAAAGTTCAATTATTTCTAGTGTGTTGAAGTATTAACCAACTATTCAAGTTGAAAAAGTGAATACAATATTGCTGTGGTGTATTCTGCTAAAGTATTTGTTTGTATTTTTTTCTGAGAAATAACAATGCCTGTATTACCTGCTATCACACTCAGGGCCTGTTTGGATCCAACTCCTAAAGTGCAAAAGTCCTAAACTTTGTTCTAAAACCGACTTTGGAACCAAACACTATGGACTTAATTGGACTAAAGTGTTATAGGACCTTTAGGAGCAGATTTGGTGCTAAAAGATCCTTAAGACTAAATTTTAGTAGTGCTGAATCCAAACACCCCCTCATTATGTCCATTAGTATGCATCTCGAATTAAGCTAGCTGTGATAAGGCATACCATGCCATACTGTGGACTTAACTGAACTATATTTTGTTGTATATTTGCATGTAGCTTAGTATGTAGTCCTTCATATTATTTGCCTTTGTTTACAGAACTTGATTTCCGGTTCCCAGTAGGAGCTCCATTACATGGTATTCAAGCGTTCCTCAGAACTAACCAAATCAAGGTAAATTCATAATTTAGAATTATTATACTATTCCCAATTTTAAAGGAGAACCTCAACTCATGAAATTAATTTAGCCTTGAATATCTTTCTTTACCTTCTGAAATTACATGCTTCCCGGTGTTTTATGATTTTCTCTTCTTGAGCTCTATCAGTATCATGATGGTGTCTTGCCGCCATGCTGACTATTTCAAGCTGCTGTTATTCAACCACCTAAACATTTTATTT
Source organism: Alloteropsis angusta (assembly GCA_037127165.1). Classification (NCBI taxonomy): domain Eukaryota; kingdom Viridiplantae; phylum Streptophyta; class Magnoliopsida; order Poales; family Poaceae; genus Alloteropsis; species Alloteropsis angusta. The sequence continues at coordinate 106,413,264 of JAZFNS010020000.1, read as the reverse complement.
CGTTCTAAGACCTTTTGTGATGTGCTCTTTGAACTCCATCTGTAAATGTTTGTTGCCATACACCATCTCCTGAAAGTGATATTCACTCTCCCATTCATGTGGTTACAAAGAAATCAGCTCACTCATATTTTTTGAGATATTGTTACAATCCATCATATTTATATGTAAACTATTGCATACAGGATGTATGCAAAAGCATGCTATGCCATTTGAAATAGTTTGTGCTTTGGATGTTATTATAACGTCAGTAATAATACAATTTTCACAATACTTTTACACTCTTATTTGTGTTATAAGACATGGAGCATTGGAGCATGCATTGTAAAGTCCTCATAGGTTCCTAACTGCCTGTCCTTGCGACTGACTTAAAGTAGCAAAGCTTGTTCATGACCATCATCCATCATATCTTCACACTGAGAATTGTGGTTTATTTGTAGCTACTATTTAGTTCTGTTATTTTTTAAGTCTAAATAGTAAACCTTCTTTTTTTNTCCCCCATAACCATCTCTGCCATTCTCATTGGAAGTGAAGGATTGTATAAGTGCACTTGNAAATATGGGCTGAAGTCTTATTGCTTTGTCAATTTGTTTTATTACCTACATACTATCTAGTTACATATTTTTCACTAAACCTTGTAATTTTGAACATTTGAGTTATGCTGCAGGTGTATGATAAAGCAAGAAATGCACTTGCTCTTGCCCTAAGCCCAGTTGTTCGGGCTCTGGTTGACCCGGATGGTGCATTGCAGCAAGTGCGGGACTTGGATGATGTAAGTATTCACTGATTTATTTTGAGATTTGTTAGGGGTGTCAATCTAGGACATTCTTTGAAGTGTTTATGAAGTATTTTTGTTTAAAATTTGTGCCAGCAATAGCTATTTTTTTTTCAATTTCAATGTAAAATTTGCAGTGTACTTTTTTCAGGTAAGCTTCAGTGATTGGTTCATGTCCAAAGGTGGTACTCGGGAGAGCATCACAAGAATGTGGGATCCTGTTGCTTACGCTCTGGGTTTCATCGACTGTGATAATATTAGTGCACGTTGCATGCTTACAATTTTCACCCTGTTTGCCACAAAAACAGAGGCATCTTTGTTACGCATGCTGAAGGGTTCACCTGATGTTTACTTAAGTGGCCCAATAAAGAAGTACATAACAGACAGGGGTGGTAGGTATGATGACAGAGACAAAATTTCCTTGTGAATTGTCTTTATCTAGGTACTAACATACATCTGAAAACTTACATCACGTAATAAATCCTTCAGGTTTCACTTAAGGTGGGGATGCAGGGAGGTTCTCTATGAGAAATCACCTGATGGAGAAACCTATGTTAAAGGCCTTCTCCTCTCCAAGGTAAGTTGTCTTGTCAGTATATCAGTTTCTTCTTTGCTAGATTATGCAGCTAGATCATACATGGAAAATATATGATGAATTCTGTAGCCTTAACTATTATTTTATTTTACTAATATTTGTAGGCTACAAGCAAAGAGATAATAAAAGCTGATGCATATGTTGCAGGTTCTTTTTCTGCTTCCTTATCTTCTCTTCCTTGTCTCATTAGCACTTATAACCTTACAACACTTAACTTGGTTTTGATAATTGCACAGCCTGTGATGTCCCGGGGATCAAAAGACTACTACCATCAGAATGGAGGGAATGGGAAATGTTCGACAATATCTACAAGTTAGATGGTGTTCCTGTTGTCACTGTTCAGCTTCGCTACAATGGATGGGTTACCGAACTTCAAGATTTGGAAAAATCAAGGTAGCTGATGTGCCCTGTATACTTTGTATTTTTATTACTTGGTTTTAGAATCAATAAATTAAAATGTCACCACTCATCAAGCTTACATTTATCTCTGCTAAAATATATTTTTGCAAATGCAAATTGCATTCCTTCATGCTAGCTCAGTGATGATTCTTTATATCTTTGATGTAGACAACTGGAAAAGGCGGTCGGTTTGGATAACCTCCTGTACACTGCAGATGCAGACTTTTCCTGTTTTTCAGACCTTGCACTCTCGTCTCCTGCTGATTACTACATTCAAGGGCAAGGTTCCCTGATCCAGTAAGTCCACATTTTTTGTTTTAATTATTTTCTACTTCAGTAGTCTGGAATAGTTTCCAATATTCAGTGCTCTCGATAGTATTCATTTCTGGACAGATCATTTTGAAGTTCCCGCCTGTATACACTTTAGCTTGCTAGGTTATTAGCACGCTACAACTACTGTGTTGCAACTATCAAATTGATTTTTTGTGCAAATATATTCACTGCCAATGCTTGATTCATTTGCAGAGCTGTGCTAACTCCTGGTGATCCATACATGCCATTGCCAAATGAGGAGATCATCAGCAAGGTTCAAAAGCAGGTAGGTTTAAAAATAACAACTGTTTTTTTTGTCTAATTACTGCTACAACTGATTGTTTCAGATTGTTCACTTTATAAATAACTAGGCAATATTTCATTTGAAAGTACTTAAAAAATGAGATTTGTTGTGGTTGTGTTATATTTATATTCTCCCAAGCTCACCTCAATACCAACACATTTATGATTTCCTGTAGGTTTTAGAATTGTTCCCATCTGCCCGGGGATTGGAAGTCACATGGTCCAGTGTGGTGAAAATTGGCCAGTCTTTATATCGTGAGGCTCCTGGAAATGACCCATTCAGACCTGATCAGAAGACGCCCGTTAAAAACTTCTTCCTATCCGGATCTTACACGAAACAGGTATCGCTCATCTACAGAAATCAATGGATCAGGAAACCATAAACTGTTACCATTTCAAATTTTGGTGTCTGCACACCAAGGATGTAATTCTGAGGGATGCTCCCAATTCTGTGCTATGTGTCCAGGACTACATTGACAGCATGGAAGGAGCAACTCTCTCTGGCAGGCGAACAGCGGCCTACATCTGTGGCGCCGGAGAAGAGCTGCTGGCCCTGCGAAAGAAGCTAGTGATCGACGACAGCGAGAAGGCGTTGGGGAATGTTCAAGTCCTGCAGACAAGTTGAACCTTGCCATCACACATGCTGGAATGGCCAGATTATATCTCTTTCTCGATTCTGGTTATGTTGCCGGCGAGCTCTTGTAAATTTGATTTGAGCACTAGATCTGCTGCTGCCTTATACCCCACGGGGCGGCGTTTCCGATTCGGACCAGGTGTCTAGGTGGCATACGGGATTACATCAGGCAGTGTGTGTGTTCAGCTGGAACTCGATTGGTTGATGATACTGGTATATAGAGCACACTGTTCTTACACTTTGCAAGAAATAGCAAGCAAATTATCAGGGGGCAATTGCCGGATGATTTTACAGATGATGCTGTTGAGTCGGTCTTGTACTCTTGTCAGTGTGGCTCTTACACACATCGTGTATCAGCAACCGCATCCTTTTTTCTTTTCTTCTTTTCCTTTTTTTAAGGATCACAACACCTGCTTTCCTATTGATGGTGTGTTTAGTTCGGAAAGTTGCTGAAAGCTACAGCCAAAAGTTGCTACTGAAAAACGTATTATGAGAGGGGACACGTTTTTTAATACGTTACTTTTACAGCATCAGGCTAAAAGTATCCGAATTAAACACACAGCTTGAGCTCTGGCTGTCAATTAATATGAATATGTCTTTGATGTCAGGCCATTCCATTTGCAGTTGAGCTTTGGTTCATGGAAAATGATGTACCTTTACCTCGCCAGCCGACCACCGCTGCAAACTCAAAACCGGCCAGTTTCCGGCGGTTGCCTACACGCCGTGATCGGCGAGGACGGATCGTGTAGCTACGAAGGCCTCACGACCTGCTGGTTTTCTGATGGCCACGAGCTGGTGGCCGATGGCGACAAGCTCAGTTGCCGGACCACCGTCGTCCCCGGCCCTGCCGCCGTCGAGCAGCGGCCTCTCGCGCGCCGGCAGGGTCCACCACCACTCGCCTGTCTTGCTGCGGAAGCTGAGCTGTCGCTGGCGCCGCGCCGGCTGCGTCCGGGCAGCGCAGGACGACGCCCCGCCGGCGGTCAGGGCGGCCGTCAGCGCCGTCACCGAGCTCCTCCGGGCGCTCTCACCGAACAAGGAGCAGCCCAGGCAAGCCGTCTCGGGCTCTCGGCGATACTCAAGCTCCAAAATTAATTCGTCCATGTCTTTTGTTCTTCTTCTCCCGAGGATGAGAGAGAGTCATGTGCGGTTCGGTGGTGCAGGGATGATTCTATCCGGAAGGTGGAAGAGCTCGAGACGCCGCCGTGCGGCAGCGTCGAGGATGTGCTCGCCGTCCTCGAAGACGACTACCGGCGCGCCTACTTCCTCACTGGTACGGGTTTCTTGCACATTGCTGCCTTCTTACTTCTTACACTGTCAGACTGCAGAGATAGAGGTGCATTTATGCTGAACAGTAGTGTTTGTTTCTGGCTACTTCTGAAGCTGATAAAAATCATAGATGAACATAAAAACACATGACATCGATTTCCAAAGAAATTTGGAATTTGACATCTGCTGGTCAAGCGTATGGAAATGATACCTACTCTAGGATTGCAGGGGATTTCACTCCAGGCATATACACTGAAGATTGCTTGTTTGAGGATCCGACGATAAAGTTCCGCGGTATGTGCAGTAATCCTCTTGGAGGACGTAAAAATCACATAAATTACTTTAAGTATCTTTATTTGGAGAAAAAATGACTTGAAAAATTTGTGACCATGAGTGCATTCTTGGTCCTCATAGGACGGTCTAGGTACTCTCAGAATCTGGACTTGCTAGTACCCTTCTTCGACAGCCCTTCACTTGAGCTGGAAAATATTGAAAAGGTAATGGTGTTTGTTTTCCCTTAATTTGCAGAAAAAACATTAGCTACTTCATCTTGAAAAAGAACTTTTGATTTTGTAGATAATTTAGTTATGTGAACTATAGAAAGAATTTAATGACTCTGTTATTTTGGTTTCTGCATGTCACAAACCTATTTGCATCTCCAGGTTGAACCTTCTTTTTGTTGTGAACTATGACCTTGATGTCTGTAAATATGAAGTTGAGCATTTTAGCTGAACCTTGACTGATCAACTTCTTGTGTACTAGTTGATACTGTTATTTGCCAAGTTCTCCTTGGCTGTATCAATGTACAATATGTGGCTCTTTCACTGTAAATCTTGCAGGGTTTGAGGGTGGAAACGAGGTTTGTCAAAGCGACATGGAAACTAAGGTGCTTCTGTAAGCTCCAAAAAATGGATAACACATTCTGTTGAGCCAAAAAAAA